>WBNH01008871.1:0-118745 GCA_013401255.1 Urocolius indicus | reverse complement strand
GCCAGTGCTCCCAGTTTGATGTCTAGAAGCATCTCACAGCTCCAGGTCTCTCATGAAGGTGCTCTGCCCTCCTCCATCCTCTGTTCCTCTCTTTTAAAAAAAAAGCAGTTTAAAAGGATTTGGGCTTCTAGTCCCCCCTCTTCTGGGTGAATGTCCAGTGAGAGAGCTGGGAGCCCAGCACACCCTCACTCTCCTCAGGTAGCACCGTCCTGAGACAGCTGTTGTAACCTCAAATCTCAGTTCTGAAATGAGCAGTTTCAACTGACCTGTCGTGCATTTTGACTGAGCTGATGGGACAGAGGAGACAATCACCTCTCAGTCCATTTTATTAATAGCACTTACAAATTGGTGCCCAAAGAGGTAAAAAACCAGTCATAGACATTCTCAGAATGAAATGGTTGTGTTTTATCTGATCTTTACATGCACTTAATGGCACTGTCCAGCCTATTTATAGAAAGCAATTCTTTAGAATTAACTTAATTCTTTTTTTGCTACCAGACATTGATGAACCCCCAAATTCAACCCAGCTCTGCCCCAAGCCTTTGCCTCCCTTAACCAAAGTTGGAGTGGATATCCCTGCCCCATCAGGCTCAGTCAATCACTTGCTGTTCTGTGTCCTTGTGGAGATGGCTGAAGAACTGATTCTTTTTCACTGGGATTAGCAAGACACAGAGAAACAGTTTCATTTGTTTCCTGTGTGTAGGAAATAAAATATCTATAAATTAAAGGAGCTATGTCATTGGCCAGCCAAAGCATTTACTATGGTGTCTTTTGAAACTGGGCTATTGACACAAAATATTGTCCATTTGGGAGATTTTTTAGTGTAAACAACCTGGTGGATGCTGCACATTTGCAGTAGGGATGGTTCAGCCTGAAGGCACGTTTCACTGGTGCCCAAAGCATCACCTTTCTAGATGTCTGAGTGTTCTGAATCTCTGCAAAAGCCACGGATACTGAGCAAAGCTCAATGCCAGTAGAAGGGGGTCTCATCTTTAAACATGAAGGAGCTCAGGAGCCCCAGGATGGCTGTGTACAAACAGTCTGCACAGTACTCAGGCTCTGGGTACCCAGGTATTCAGGCAGTCCATCCATGCCTTGATGTAGAGGAGCAGGGACACTGACTGTCAGGTCCCCCTCAGGTCTCCTGATCTCCTTCTGCCTGACCTACTCCCCTACAACCAGGAGAGTTGGAAGGCAGAAGGATTATTGTGCCATCTTGTTGCAGGCCTTTTTAGACCACTCTAATTGCTTTGGCACTGTCACCTCCATCTAATCTGGCAAAGTACATTGTGCCTGTGCTTTGCAAGTGCCTCATCTCACAGACACTGTACAAGCAGAACAGAAGGTGCCCATTGCTGGCACTATTTTGATCAATGAAATCTTTGAGCCAGCCTTGAAACGGCTCCTTGAGGATCTGGCTCATGCCATTGCTCATTTATAGCCACAGGTGTAGCCAGCATCTCCAGATTAGCTTCCAGATGGCTGAGGAAATGCATTTGCCCAGAGCGGACTTGGTGGCAGGTTGGAGCTAGAGTCCTGGTCCTTTACCATGATTATTTTCTTTGCTGGCAGTGTCCTGCAGGCTATTCCAAGAGTTCGGGGGAAGAGAAAGCAAAAGGCTCCTATGCAGACACCCAGCCAAGCTTGCAAGCACCTCCCTGCTTGCTGCACCTCTCTCATTTATCTGTGAGTAAAACTGATGAGGAATATCCTGGAGGATTTTTACACAAAGCCCTTAATTGGAACTTAGTGTGGTGGGAAATTGCACATGTGATGGATCACACAGCATGGGACTGTTCTCAGCATCACCTGCTCTGTGCTTGCTGTGCTTTCTTCCACTTGCCCCTGCTCTCAGCCTAGGCCCATTCCCCAACCTCCCAGACACATGGAGCAGAGGCTTTATTTTTCCTCTTCAGAGGCTCTCAATGCTACATTTGTGTGGAAGGTCCACAGAAGAAGTTTTCAGATGCCTTGAAAGTTCCTGCAAAATCCCTTTTCCCCTTCCCTCTCCTGTCTGTTCCTTTGCAGAGGACACTCCTGGGTGACTCTGGCTTGAGCTGGGGCAAAATCTCTTTTCTGGCTTGTGTCCCTGCAGGGGTGCTGCTACAGCCCTACCATGCCACCTGTAGCTACCCCTGACTCTCCAGAGGACCTTATTGGAGAGCTGCTGCTTCTAAGGCTACAGGACTTTCTGAGATCCACTTGCCACCTGAAGTTAGCTTCCCCATCACCTTTGAGACCTGCTCGAGGTCACTTGCAGAGTGCCTGATGCAGTAAAAGTCACTGAAACCATCTGCTTTGCCTCCAGAAATGCCCTGGAGAGCATGAAGCATGCCAGCACCACAGGGCTCATGTCTCTGAGTGGTATTAGTTTCTAGAATGACGTCTGTCCCAATTCAGGATGCAGACAGCTCTTCCCACTACTGTAAAGTACTTTGCTGGCTCCATGAAGTTCTGGCTCATACTCCACTTGCAGGTGCCACTCTGGCCATGTGAAAGCAGCAGCAGGCATCTTTCCACGCATTGCCAGCAGCTACCTGATGCATGGAAGTTCCCCTCCCAAAATATTCATCAAACATAGCTCCAGGTAGCACAGATGGGATGTCAGATTGTCCTTCCTGCACTCTTCATCACAGCTGGCTTTGTCTCAGGGCCTGGCTCTGCTCTCAGGATCACACCAAGGCCTTTCTGTCTGAGTTCATACAGGGCATTCAGAAGCTGGGCAAGTGCATGGGCAGGTGTAATTATTCCCTTTGGTGAACTCCACACAGTATTTGTCAGCACCACGTTCAGTCTGTGAAGTGTTACTGGGTTTTGCAGCAGGGTCAGGTCTTTGTGGAGCCTTTTCTGAGGCTTTGGATCAAACCCTATGGGACTAAGCCCTGGCCTCCTTATCCTTGTTGATGTACATCACATTTCATAAGCAGCTGATCAAGATCAGTTAGAGTCACAACATAAAATACTTGAAAGACAGAGCTGGAACATCACGACTGGCCTTTAAATAGTTTCTATGCCAGTAGTATAAAGACTTAATTCCTGTTTCCCATTGTAGGATCTATTTGGCTTCTTTCCTTCTTCCTTCTCTCCCTCCCCTGTACTCTGATGGGATTTAGGGCCTTTGCTGCATGGGTGATGTTCCCACCAGAGCATGGGGCTCTCACTGAGGGACTGTTGCTGCCTCTTCCAGCCTGTGCTGGCAGTCTGGCTGATGGATTGAGCTGAAGATGTCTTTGCAGAGGGTGCTCAGAGGCAAATACCTGCAAGATCTATTCACTACTCTCAAGTTAGTGGCTTGAAACACCTCTCTTGAACCAGTCCAGATCTCAATTTTCCCTTAGCCACATTCCTCTGGGTTACTTAGCACTGAAGTATCAGCAGCTTCTTCCCTTGTGTGCTCTGGGGCAGCTTTTCCAATGGAGAGACACTAATTCCTTCTGACCTCTAAACATGTGGAGATCCCCACCCTGACTGTTTACTGCGTCTGGTTATCTGTTTGATCCTCTCCAGCTTTTGGACCTAAACTCAAGGCCTGCACAGCTGCAATTCATGTCAGACCCTGTGGGGACTGGTGGTCCCTTTGCTCCATTGGTTGCTTATATGGAATCGTCACATAATCTCAAGGACTGGAAGGGACCTCCAAAGCTCATCCAGTGCAACCCCCCTGCCAGAGCAGGAGCATCCAGGAACTCATCCAGCTGGGTTTGAACGTCTCAGAGAAGGAGCCTCTACACCCTCCCTGGGCAGCCTGGGCCAGGGCTCCCTCACCCTTACAAGAAAAAAAAGCTTTCCCTTATGATTAAGTGGAACTGTTTGTGTTCCAGCTTCTGTCCATCACCCCTTGTCCTGTCACTGCAGACAATAGAAGAACAAATGCCACCCCATCCTCTTGACAAACACCTTTTAAACACTTGTGTTAGTGAGATCCTTCCTTAACCTCCTCTTCTCCAGGCTGAACAGCCCCAGGTTCTGCAGCTTTTCCTCCTCACACACACATTCCACACAACATGATGTGGAATTTGTGCAGCTGCTCAGGAGCTGCAGGTGCAACGAGGAGCAACCAAGGTCTCAGGTGAACTCCTGCCACATGTTAGCAAATAACCTTTCCAAGAGCAAAAGGAGCTGTGAGAGGAATCTGCGGAGCAGGTTTGAGGCAGAGCCCACAGAGCCTTCCATTGGGCTTGGAGGGATGCAAAGATGTTGTTGTGGAGCAGAGCGCTCAGCACTGCCCCAAGGGTTCATTAGCAGCATCCTTTGCCTTTGGAGGTGTTCATCTAAGTGCTTCCTTGTGGAGGGACAGTCGGCTTTGTTGCCTAGATACAGCCTTGCCGGGGCTTTGAGGAAGGTACCTGGAGCTTCATTAGAAGAGGATGTCTGTGGGGGGTTTCAGACACAGAGGCACTATGGAAATCACCTCCCGAGGCAGCCCCGAGGCAACGCGGCTGCCGGTTGCTATCAGCCACACAACACATCCCAGCTCTGGCAAGACAAATAAGGCTAATTGTCCCTCTCTCCTTAATCGGGGAGGAAAAGAGGGGATGTGATTAGCTGGTAGAGGCCTTGGCAAGGTGCTCAGCAGCATTACCCAGCTCAGCAAAGTGAGCATCCCTGCAGACACAGGCTGGGACAGAGGACCAGCCATGCCCAGCACCCTTCAGCTGGTAGAAGTAAGCAGCAAGCAAACAGTTGTCTTTCATGGCTTGGAGGAAGGTAGCAGGGAGTATAATCACTAGAAAATAAAGAAGACCTGAGGAAGTGCTGGTTTGTTGCTCTTTTTGTCTGTGTTACATGAGCTGTAGCTATGCTGGGTGGCTGCATGGCCAGCTCACGGGGCAGGGATGAACTATGGGCAGTGAAAGTTGAGTGGGTGAATTGTTGAGCCAGGTGGCAATTAGATGCTTTCTGGCAACATCTCACTACTATGATACCTGACAAATATCTGAGGGAACTATTTCAGCCAGCCTTGGCTGGTGATAGTATAAGCAATGGTCTCAGCTCCCATTCTCTGCAGCTCCAAGGGACATTCCAGCATCTCTGTGTGAACTCATGGAGAGAGGAAAGACAAACTTTGACAACTACGGACTTGTGGCTTTATAAAACCAAATGTAACTGCTCTTTAAAATGCTGAGTAGAGCAGCAACGCCTGACCAGACATAAAGAGCCTGTTCCCACGAGTCCACCTGCCCTTGCTAGTGCCTGAATTCAACTTGGACCCTGCAAACCTCCCTTAGCTGTTGGACCTGGGGATGCTGAAAGGCCTTACAGCAGCATCAGCATTGGTACAGCTCCTTGGCACTGAAGCCTCTGCTCTGGAAGGCCTGGCTGGTGTCAGTGTCCACATCTGTTCCCACAGGGTTCACATCTGGGAACACCTTCCTCATCCAGCTAAGTGTGCACATCTAGGAGCAGGAACTGCTTTGTTCACAGCAATACCTGTATCAGAGGCTGGAGTATGTCCAGAGCATGAGACCAAGGGAAAACTCCATTTAACCATCAGGAACAACTATTTCATTGTGATGATGAGGGAGTCCTGGCACAGGCTGCCCAGGGAGGTCTTCAAAAACCACCTGGACACGTTCCTGTGTGATCTGATCCAGATAAGAGCTGCTTCTGCAGGGAGGTTGGACTGGATGAGCTCTGAAGTTCCCTTCCAACCCCTCCATGCTGTGATTCTATGAAAAAGAAGCATCTCATGCGTTTCATCTGAGGATTGTTTGGGAGGAGGGTGCTTGGAACAGCAGAGGTCCCCTGGCTTGGTGAGTAATATGAGGCAGTTACCCTGCAGCTCACCTTTCCCCGTCTGAGGTGTATATGATGTCGCTGATGTGAAGTGAGGGGTCCCAAAAGGATCACCACAAGGGACTGAGAAGGGATTCCACCCAACTTGTGTAACTGAGCTCAGAAAGAGCTCTGCAGAAATACAGACTTCTGTATTTTTTTTTGCTGAATACATTTTCTGAAGCAGGAGACTCCAGACTTGTGCCCTTGGTGGCTCTGTCCCCTCATCATCTGCCTGTACCCACGATGAGTGAGATGCCATGGGAGATTTCCCTGAAGACGTGGAGCAGCAGGGCATCCTCTTCCTTCTGTTCCTCCTCTTTAAAGGTTAAACCTCCAGTGAACTGGTCTGGATTCTCCTGCACTCTCCAGTCCCTGCTTCTGCTCATCCTGTGACCTGAAGTCAGACAAAATGACATTAAGCAGAGCCATTAGCAAGGTAAATAATGAACCACTCCTTCCTGCTGAAGTCTGACTCCTGATATAGGCCTGAGAAGGAGGATGGGCAGGAAACAACAGCAGATAGAGCAATAGCCTTTTAATTAGGAGGCAGCTCAGCTGATTGTGAGGGTGATACATGTTTTCATTAGAAAATAGGATATTGTGCAGCAGCTGTGACTGAACATTTGAAAGCTCCTCCCAGCCTGGGAGTAAGAGATGATCTGCCCTGACTTTCATGAACACTTCCCTGGCCATTCTGGTGTGAGGAGTGAGTCCCTGCTGGGTGTAGGATCACCTGAATGGACTGAAATCACACGCTGGGCAAGATGCTGGTGGAAGAGTTTGCCTTGCTGCATGCTCCTGTTGTGAATGTAGCTTCAGAGCTCTGTCCCCTGATCGCTTATGGGTGCAAACAAGCAAACCTGCACACCCACTGCATCACAGTGACAGTGAACATTGTGGTGGAACTCAGCTCCACGCTCCCAGACCTGATTCAAGTGCCTTCCAAGGATGCAAAATAATTCTGAGTGTCAAGTAGAAATGAGAATCCTGCTGGGCACCAGAGACACAGAGATATCTTTCCCTTCTGCTGCCTTCCCTGTTGTCCTGAGCACACAGAGATGCAGGTGCTTGTGCTGTCTGGTGGTGAAGTTGGGATGGCTTGCAGTGTGAAAGTCTGGGGTAGTCACCCAGAGATCATGAGCACAAGATTTAACAAGAAATATATCAGTCATTGGAAAATGGTTTGACATGGAAATGAAGCATCTGATCTAGGTGAACCTGCTTCTGCAGGGAGGTTGGGCTGGATGAGCTTTAAAGGTCCCTTCCAACCCTGCCATGCTGGGATTCTATGATCTTGGTGCTAGATTTAACATTTTCAGATTTACCTCCTTTCTCTTGTTGCAATGCATCTCATTAATTAAGTAGCACAAGTTCCCCAAACTCCTACATATTTATGCACATTTACATCTCAGTCACTGGCTTTATTAGAATAGTTTGATGCAATTAGAAGCCTTAACCTCATTTCTTCTCCTTTCCCCTGGAAATAACAGAGACTGATCTGATGGAAGATGGCTCAGCAGCTGCTGGTGGTTTCAGCAGACACTGACCCTGCAAGTCACAGTTCCCAGATGTGGTTTATGGGCCCATGTGCAGCTTCCACCCATCCAGCTTTCCTCCACCTATTGCCCTGACAGTGTTTCGACCTCTTGTACTCAAGGTTGTGGAAGAGTTTTGTGATTTTGTGCAGCTGTGTCTCCTCCATACTGTGAGCAGAGGTTTCATTTGCTTGGAGTGATAATGTGTTTTGTGAGGTGATTTGTCCTGATACCTTCCTTGCTGTTGATTAGAGAAACCATTCCGTTAGCAGGGTCTTGAACTCCTGAGTCAGAGGTGTCAGACTCCTGAGCTCGACAGGCCAGCTCACAGCAGGATCAATGACAAAGTTACTGCTCCCTGAGCATCCTCTCACCTGCTGCCCCTAAATCAGATTGTTTCACTTTGTCTTAAAACATAACTGAACAACCCACATCATGTAGGATGCAATGACTCACCAGTAGCCCAACCATCCATGTGCTGGGAGTTCAGCAGAGCACTAACCTTGTCCATCACCCCATGAGAACCAGGCCACCTCTCATCTGCAACTTGGGAAACAGTTTTCTTCATGAATGGAGCAGGGCTCAACACACTTCACAGAATCACAGAATCTCGAGGGCTGGAAGGACCTCCAAAGCTCATCCAGTGCAACCCCCCTGCCAGAGCAGCAGCACCTAGAGCAGGGCACACAGGAACTCATCCAGCTGGGGTGGAATGTCTCCAGAGAAGGAGCCTCCACAGCCCATCTGGGCAGCCCCTGCCAGTGCTCCCTCACCTCAACAGGGAACAAATTCTTCCTCGTGCTTCTTTGGAACCTCTTCTGTTCCAGCTTGTGCCCGTTGCCCCTTGTCCTGTCATTGGCCATCCCTGAGCACAGCCTGGCTCCAGCCTCCTCACACCCACCCTTGATGGATTTGTAACATGACTGAGCTCATCCCTCAGGCTCCTCCAAGCTGCAGAGCCCCAGCTCCCTCAGCCTTTCAGCACAAGGCAGATGCTCCACTCCATCATCTCTGTGGCCTTGCACCGAACTCTCTCCAGCAGCTCCCTGTCCTGCAACTGAGGGGCCCAGAGCTGGACACAATATCCCAGATGTAGTCTCATGAGTGCAAAGCTTCTTACCAGATCTTCTCCAAATCCCACCATGGTGCCAGTCTGGGTGGCTTTTTGTTTCTCGGGAAGATTTCAGAATGCATGGAGACAAAACATGAAAACAAGATAAAAATGAAGAGCTCAGGATAACTGTAAGTTGGAGAGTTGGCTTTGTGGGAAAGAAAGATGACCTGGTATCCAGACAGCATCCAGCCTCAGTATCTAAAGGACTCAGGGCTGGTACCTGGCTGTCCCACGTCCAAACTGTGCTGCCACACTTCAACACAGTTTTGTAGCTCAGCTGCAGCTTCCCCAGCCCAGCACTTTGGGGCTCAGCTGGCACAGGGCACAGAGCTCTGGATGCTCCAGGATTTGCCATCAGTGCTGGGCAGAGCTGCTGCAGCCCTGTGCTGAGCTGTGCTATGTGCACTGTGCACAGCATTCAAGCAGCAAAATCAGCCTGGAGGAGGGAAGGCAGGTTGTTTTGGCACAGGTGCCCTGTCCTCAAGGCAGGAAAGAAATATTTGGGATAAGTGTCCTTTCATGGTAGAACCTGGCACAGCAGCACAAAATGCCTTTCAGCACCTGCTGGAAATGGTTGTGATTAAGTCCCTGAAGCGAGCAGGGGACTTCCAGTTCTGGAAGTTCAGTTCAGTGAACAAAACCAACTCTCCCAGGAGCTCCAACAACTGTAGAAAGAAGCATTATGCAAATATATGCAAAGTTATCAAGGCCTGTGTAACCAAAGAAAGTGACAATGAAGGCAGCAGGTGGATTGTTCACTGCAACAATGTCCTAAACAAGGCCAAGTAAACAGTGGAGGAGTGGAATGGAGACTCACACACTGCTCAGCTCAATCAGGTGCTTGTGGGCAGAGCCAGGCAGCCCAGGGAAGTGAGAAGGCAAAGCAGAAAGGAACTCAAAACTCTGAAAAACAGAGTCGGGGGGGAAACAAAGAGAGAAGTTACAAGTGCAGTGTATTTGCAAGGGGGGTGGCTGGATGCAGGTTAACTTGGAGGAGTGCAAAGATCTAAGGCCAAGCAGCTCCCAGACATATCAGTTATGATACAATCAATGAGGCAGCTGGTTGTGCTCCACCCTTCTGCACTAAAGAGATCAGGCTTTGCAGGAATGCAGAAGGGACTGCATTCATCCAGAAAAATGGCTGATTTGTCGTGTCTTGCCAAGTGCACTGATGGCATCAGGAAAGGGTTGTGTCCCTCAAGAGCAACTTCATGTAGGTTTCGAAACTCTGGAAGCTTTAAGTCTGGAAACAGCTTCAGAACAGCAACTTCAGGGTTTCAAGTACCCAGAAAACAGCCTTTTCTTATCAAAGTACCAGTTAACCTACATTTAATGGGTTTCATATCCTGAAATGACCTCCAGTGTGTCCCATTCAGCTCTGCTTTTAAAAACAAACACCTGAGATGTCTTCAAGAAGCAAGAATACATTGGGAAACATGGCAAAGCAACAATACCACCATGTGATCAGTCAGTCAAGGTCCTTGAGGGCTGCAGGGTGCAGGAGGGAGAATTATGAACTCAGGCATTGCTATATAAAGATTAATTAACTAATTAATAGCCTAGAGTCTGGTAGTCCTAATCTTAGGCAGGGTGCTGTCACATAAAGCTCTCTATAACCAAGAAAGCAGAGCAGAAGACACATTTTGCCCAGAACTCAGTCCTTGCATGACAGAGGGAGATCTCTTCAGCTCAGCACCTGGTTAAAGAGGCTGGGTGGCAATATCATTCCTTGAGCAGGGCACAGTGGTGCAGGAGAGTGTGTTTTGGTTCTGCCTGCCCTGCATTGAGGCCTAGAACCCAGAGTGGGCTTTGGGGTAAAATACAATGCTATGGGAATTATTAACTGGAGCTTCATTATTACAAGAGCTGCTGGAAGCTGATCTGATGCCAGCCAAGCTGGGCTGTTCTCGCTGCTTCCAAGGCAGATGGAGGAGTGGAATGGACATGCAAAACTAGAGAAGATATTACCTGCTATGATATCGTGGAAGTGAAGAAAGGTGAAACTTTGCATGGGAAAAGGCATGAACAGATTAGGAAGGGGAGTAATGCAGTGTGGGTGCTGAACTCCTGCAGGCACTGGGAAAAGGTCCTGCCTTGAAGACTCTATGCCAGGGCTAGACCAGCAGACATCCACAGTCTCCTTCTCTGTCTCTCAGGGCCTGGGTGTTGCTGGCTGGCTGGCTGCTCAGTTTGGGACTCATTTGATTCAGGTGTAAATGTCCCATCTGCTGAGCATCCTCTATGATATTTAAGAGCATGTCTAGAGCAGGTTGCCAGGAATGCTCCTTTGATTGAAGATATTCAGACTAAAATGTCCCTCTATAGACTCTGTCCTGCCTCTTCCATTTGCAAGTTGAAGCATGTGCGTCCTGCAAACTGATCAACCTCAGCTGTGTTTGTGGGGCAGGCCGGACAGAACTGGAGCAGCAGAGGCAAACGAACACCATGGTTTCATTGACAGCAACAGGGACAATATCATCTCCCTCACTGTTGCTGCAGGATTGGAGAAGAGGGAAGAACCAGATATGACATTAAATATTCCCATGCAAGAAAGGGACTGT
This sequence comes from Urocolius indicus, assembly GCA_013401255.1. NCBI lineage: Eukaryota > Metazoa > Chordata > Aves > Coliiformes > Coliidae > Urocolius > Urocolius indicus. The sequence continues at coordinate 107,757 of WBNH01008871.1, read as the reverse complement.
GCTTTGAGCAGTCCCATCACATGTGAAACTCCTGCCATCTCTACCATAGTGAAGGCACCACAGAGCTTCTGGCAGTCTCCCTGTTTCAAATGGAACATATACTACTGACACTTGCTGAAGAGACTTCCATCAACACAGAAGTGCTATTCTTGATGAGATGAGAGTTACCTGGGATCAGAGACAGCAGTGTTGCCAGTGGTGGGTTCTCAGATGTCATTCCAAGCTGAACTGACTCTAGAGCTCAGCAAGGAGCAGTATGCTGATGTGGTGAAGCAGCTATGTCATGAAGGACCTGGCTCCCAGGGAGCCTCATTCGTTCAGCCTGACCATTTCCTTGGGGATAACATGGTGAACTGAGGTCAGATGAAGGAAGTTTTTGCCTTTGCCCAGGTACTCCTCAGATGAAAGGACTCCTCACTCATCAGCTGCCACAGCATCTGGTAACCCAGGAGTCCCAGGTGATGAAGAGTGGAACGTTGGCAATACTGATGGTAATGAGGCCAAGGTCACCACAGAGCATTCAGAGTAAATGTTTGCCACATCTGGAAAGCTCTTTCCATGGAGGACTCAGCAATAACAATATGGAATGTGGATGTGGCTTCTTGAACACTTGCCCTGAGAGCACTGGGCACAAATCAGGCAGGTGATGAGCCTCTTCTCATCTCGTGGTGAGGTAGGTTTTGGGCCATCAGTAATGACTTCACATACACAGTTGCTAGATGTGTCATAAGGACCAATAAACATTCATCAAGAGCAATTACAGAGCTTCCTTTTAAAGCAGTCTTTATGGACAGAGCACTCACATTTATGAGTCAAAATGCTTTGAACCATACAGGCAGTTTCTCCAGGGGCTCAGCCCTGCTGCTTTAGTTGTTGCACATACCAGCCTGGGACCAGAGCAGTCATATTCACAGCTTGATCAGTGAAGATGGGCAGGTCTGAGAGACGTTATTCTACATAAACTTCATCTGGAGGTGGAATGACATGATGTCATGTTGACAGCCCCAGCCAGCACGGTGCATCAGGGATTGCAGTCAGCTCTCCTGGCTTGTACATAGGTGTGTGATCACAGCCCTGCACTGCAGTATCTGTGGGAACACACCTGCAAAGGCAGGCTTGTTTTGAAAGGGAAATCCAAGGAATGGCTTTTCTATTGGCAGATGTTGATTGCACCTCCACAAACATGATTACTTAATGCCTTGATTTCATTAACCATGACGAGTGCTTCTTGACCCTTTTGCCTGCAGTCTCATTCCATGCATGGCACAGTGCTTGCACAGGATCCCTCCATCCCAGCTGGCAGTGCCTGACTCAGGATGGCTTCAGAACCACAGAGTGATGCCAACACATAGCTCTCTATCATCTCTTTTCACCCAGATGAATGAACCCTGAATCAGATGTTAATAGCTGCTTGACATTCTTGGAGATCTCTGCATGCTGGGGAGTTTATCTCTATACAATTTCCCTGTTGAGAAAGCAATGAAGGGCTGGAGCTCCTACTGCTCTGTGCAATAGGAAGCTGTGGCTCAGGTTGAGCAATCCAAGGAATCCTTGAAATGGCCACTTGAGCTTTAGCTCTGGAGTCTGATGTTTTGCCTTTTCCCTGTGTTCTCCTGGGTAGATGTCTCAATCTCTGGGTTCCTACCACTTGGCCTCAGTTTCTGGCAGGATCTTCCTCTCCTTGCCAACAGCCCAGTGCTGCTGTGGAGCAGACTGCACAGGATGGAAGCAGGGGGAAGGTGCATGGGAACACACATGAATGCATCACCAGCTCTTGCTACAGCAGGAGGAAGGCAGGAAGGGGGCTGAAGCTGGCTGGACAAACAGAACATCTTCCTCTGCATGGCACAGCATCTTGGTCAGCATTTGCATCATCCAAATCTATCTGCAGAGGGCACCTTTTGTCTCTAGGAACTATATGCATGGTTTGTCTTACTCCTGCACTGCACTCATGAGCAGTTCTCTCAGCTCACCCCAAGCTCTTATGGCTGCAAACCCTGACAGTAATAATCTCCAATCTCATTGTTTGAAACCAAGTTCTGCATGGAAATGATCATCTTAGATAGTTCAACAGCTCCCTTCTCCAGCCTGCCATGGGGAGGCAGCTCTCCAGCAGAGCTGTGTGTGAGGCTCCGGATGCTGCAGGTATCTCACCCAGAAACCCCTCCAGGCAGAGACTACACTTGCAGGTGGAGTTAAGAAAGGGAGTAACAGCAGTGGTTTGCAGTGATTCATGTCATTGTCACCCTGCTGGGCTGTTGTGCCAGCCCTGTGGTAGTCACACTGCCACATCTTTCAACAGATGTCATGGTTCCAGCCCAGATAGCAACGAGCCCCCAGACAGCCCCTCAGCCCCTGCCCTCCCCACAGCTCCTGGGAAAAGCAAAGCAGAGCTCATGGGTGAAGAGAAGAACAAGAAAAAGGACTAAATTAAATATGATAACAGTGAGAATAAAGTATAATAACAGTAATGAAGAGAAACAAACCCCAACACAAGCCAAGTGCTGCCCAAGGCCATTGCTCTCCCCACTGATGCCCCAGCAGCCATCCCTCCTCCCCACCAGCCCCCCAGTTTCTGTACTGGGCATGACTCCTGTGGCATGGAAGAGCCTGTGGCTAGTGTGGCTCAGCTGTGCTGGCCACAATCCCTCCCAGCTCCTTGTGCACCCCCAGCCTCCCCCCAGCCCCACTGCACTCCCTGCTGGGACAGGGTGAGGAGCAGAAAGGGCCTTGGTGCTGCAGCCCTGCTCAGCAATGACCAACCATCCCTGTACTGGCTGCATTCTCTTCAGCATCAGCCCAAAACACAACCCTGGAGCAGCTACTGGGATGAAAATGAACTCTGTGCCAGACAAAGCCAGCACGAAGGGCAATGGACAAGTGATGAGGTTTGGCTTTGTGATGCCTCCCAACAGCTGCATTTTGACACCCACAGTCAGGTCAGACCCACAGAGTTTAACCTGAGGCTTTAGGAGTCTTCATGTCTTTTTGAGATGTTTCTAAACCATGCCCTCAGCATCAGGTCACAGACAAGCAGGGGGCTGCTGATACTGGCTCAGGCCATCTCTCACCAGCGTGATGCATAGGCAGGATGGGACATGCTCTGTGTTGTACTGGGTATGTTATAACTCTGTCTTTGGTGCTGTCAAAAGGGCACTTGTTCCTGCTGGAGATGCAGGAGGGAAATTGCCTGGTGCTATAACTCCACCTAGGAGGTTTGTAAGTACTTTCTACCAGTGTCTAGAGGGAGATGAGCTATTACTGCCAGCCCTATACATCCTTCCTCAGATGCTGCTTTTCCAGATGAGCACATTTGGCTGCCAGGGACCAGACCATGACCATAGGTGGCACCAATGGTGATTCAAACACCATCCGCAGGAGGCAATGGGAAAGCCCAGCACCATGCAGGCTTTGCCCTTGGGGCAGACTGGAGGTGATAGATGTATACTGTGGGCTCCACAAGCATTTCTCTACTGCCCTAGCTGAGAATATCTCCTAGCTGCTGGTTTGGATGAGACAGAGGAGTTTGCTGCCCCTGTCTCACCTGCCTGTGAACTGAAGCAGCTATGGCTGTGTCTGTGCTCCTCATCTGACCAGCACAGAGAAAACCCAGCCCTGCATCTCCCTTCACACAGAGGGGCTGTCCTTGGGAGAGAGCAGCCCTGGGAGCTGGCAGAGATGGGACCATTGCACTGACATACACCACAGGCAGAAAATCCTTCTGAAGCTCTTCTGAATAGCATGTTTCGGAGCACAAATGACTCTCATTCTTCTCTCCCGGAGCTCTGCAAGGGCTATTTCCAGCCTGCTGGGTGCCTGCAGCCTCTCCACTCTTCCTGTTTTCATTCCAGTATCTGCAGTGCTAACATACCACATGCCTCCAATTCCAGCCCTGATGAACCACGCAGAGGGGACAAGGGCAGATTCATGGGAATCTTGGAGCCTTTCATGTCCTTTCCTCAGCCAGACTGGAGATACTGATAACTCACTGACTCCCTCCATTCTTTTTCTTCCCTGGAGCTGCTATTATCCCTCAACACTTCAGTTTTGCAGTGTTGTTCTGACAGAGAAGGGCACTGATTTGCCCTGCTGTACTAAGTGCAGCAGCTGGGAAGAGCTCCCTCCCTGAATCATTGTTGGTCTAGTGAGAAAGTGTGCACAAAAGATTGCTTTGAGGTCCAAGAGCTTTTGCAAAGATGTGGCATAACCAACATAGCACCATTTCCCCAGTGCAGGGACAACTCTCTGCTTCCTTTCTCCTAATAGTATAAATCAGGAATGAATCCCTTAAGCCCTTAAGGATCATCTTGGCAAATACTTACTAACATTGCTTTGTGTGAAGTGTCAGCAAGATCCATCCCCGTGTGCCTGCCCCCAGCTCCCAGCCAGCACTGACACACAGTGCCCAAGACACACCAAGCACACAGCCTTGGCAATTTGTGTCTTAAGGGACAGATCCTGCTCCTTTACATGCTGATGGTTAGTTGAGGACAGATGTTGACAGCAGAAGCAGCAAATTGTGGCCAGTCTGAAACCCAGGCAACATGCAACAGCACAGGGAAATCTTTTCAGGCCTGTGCGGGACAGCTGCTGCTGGCAGGAGCCATCTCACTGCTGCTGGCACCCACAGGAGACAGCTACCCCAGGGATTGCTTCCAATAGCCATGCTGGCCTGGAGGCAGCTGCCTGTCCTGTGAGGAAGGTGACAGGGATGCAAGAGGAGAAGCAGATGGAGCTTTCAGCACAGTGACCCCTCCAGCCATGCCCTTGCCTTGGAGATTGCAGCTCTTCTGGCCCTAAACAAATCACTCTCACACTGCCATGTACTCACTGCTCTCCTCTGGGACTCCCCCCCACCTCCTGTCCCAGCACAGAATGGGGTGGTGAATCACAGAATTACAAGAGCTGGAAGGGATCTGGAAAGCTCATCCAGTGCAACCCCCTTGCCAGAGCAGCAGCACCTAGAGCAGGGCACACAGGAACTCATCCAGCTGGGTTGGAATGTCTCCAGAGAAGGAGCCTCCACAGCCCATCTGGGCAGCCCCTGCCAGGGCTCCCTCACCTCAACAGGGAACAAATTCTTTCTTGTGTTACTTTGGAACCTCTTCTGTCCCTGTTTATACCCATTGCCCCTTGTCCTAAGGAGGGAGGCCACAGCTCCAGACTGCTGAGCACAGAAGGAGGGAGGGTTATCTCTGTGCTTCATGAGCAAGAAGCCAGAGCCCATTGGGCTCACTCAGCACAGCCCACTGCGTTTCAGTTTCCAGCTGGGATCAGGTTGCATCTGAGAGCGACTTCTAAGGTGTCTCTGCAAGATAAGGTAACCCATGACAGCAAGCTTCAGTCCCAGGGGAGAGTCCAACTCCTTGAAGTGCTCTAAGGGTGTGTGAACTGAGAATCTCCTCTGTGGCAGATGAGGGGCCAGAACTGATGCTGCAGCCACTGTCCAACCCCTGGGAGGGATCCTGGGCTCAGTGGCTTTGTGGGTTCATTTCAGAGCCCATTTTAGATGCACTAATGTGGTGGGTTCCTTTGCTTTAGGGCTTTTGATGAAAACTCCTGGTTTTCCCTTGTTTTCAGATGGTGCTTCTCTTGCCACTGAAGCAGCAGCTGGAACTGGGAAGTTTCAAAGGCAAACGCTTTCTCTCACCACGTTTCAATATTTAATCAAGGGAGGGGCTGTGCTTTGTCTGACTTTTACTCACCTGGAGACACAGGTAAAGTGAGCACATGCCTATTTCAAAGGGAAGCTGCTGCTTCTTCAGGAAACATTCTATTTTCCAAAATATTGCTTTTGCTAATTGTTTTTTTTTAGACCCTTCACCTCCCTCCTCTCATATTTGTTCCCTTCCTACAGCCCAGACACACAATTTTCTGGTGAGAAAAACAGGGCATTTTTGGAAAACTGCAGAATGATGTGAGAGACAAGAGAAGACAATCAAATTGCTGTGTCTTTGTAGGCTGAAAGCACAGAATCACAGAACCACAGCATGGTGGGGTTGGAAGGGACCTTTAGAGCTCATCCAGTCCAACCCCTCTGCTAAAGCAGCTCCCACCTAGATCAGGTCACACAGGAACGTGTCCAGGTGGCTCTTGAAGCCCTCCAAGGAAGGAACCTCCACACCCTCCCTGGGCAGCCTGGGCCAGGGCTCCCTCACTCAAACACTGACACANGAGCCCAGAACTGGCCACAGGACTCCAGATGAGGGCTCAGCAGCTATGGCAGAGCAGAGGGGCAGCAGAACCTCACTGGCCCTGCTGCCCACACTCTTCTTGCTGCCCCCCAGGCTGCCCACGAGGGCATGTTGCTGGCTCAGAATCACTGTGCAAAGTTCTCCAGCATTCTTGCAGGGCTCTAGGAAAGAGACTTGTTCTGAAAAGGCTGCTCTGATGAAATCACATTTCGATGACCAAAAAACAGTCTTTGTCAGACACATCTTACCAGTTTGCTCTTGGCTTTGCCTCCTGGCTGGAGATGGGGCTCTTGCATTTATTTATGTGAATGTTATCAGGGACTGAAGTGTGGCAGGGGAGGCTGTTCCTGTGCCTCTCTGAGCTGTTAGCCTTGATAGCAACCAGGTTCTCCTAGGTTACAATACCAGACAGGACTAAGTGGTGCCTATGGGGATCTCAGCAGTGAGGAAATGATGCCTCAGCATCCCTGCAGAGCAGTGGCTCCTTTCTCCAGATGAAGCTCCTCTGGCAAGAGGCCACACAGTTTAGAGCCTGCAGAGCTGGGACAAGCCATGGATCCCTGAGGCTCATCCATTCCTTCTCACAACCTGGAAATACAGCCATAGCTAGAGGAGCAAAGGCCAGTTGGAGGTTACCAGCTCTTCTTGCTGCACGTTCCTTGGCCTTGTGTGAGGCTGATCCACCTGCCTGCCAGAGGCAATGTGCACATCGTGTGGTGGCAGCTGAGCCCGGCTTGGCAACGCTTTCATGCAGAAAGAGGGAACAAGGGGAGAAGGCTTTAAAATAGATCCTCTGATGCCTAATTTGTGTGTATCTTTCCAAGTGACCTTTCCCCACCACATTTGTCAACACCACTCACAAAAGGGGGAGTGTCTTGCCTTTGCTGTGTCTGATCAGAAGCAAAGTCTCGTCCTGAGGAGTTTTGTTCTTGATTCTGATCATCTGCAGTTCTCTAGAAGCCATTAAAGATCCCATCTCCTTCTGAAATTTACTTGAATCCCATCTCCCACTGAGTTCTATTTGAGGGCAAGAACTGAGGGAGATTCATAGCAGGAAATGAACATTTTGGTGCACCTGAGGAATACCCTGTGCTCAGAAGAGACAGCAATGAGGAATACAGAGGGGGTGTTCATGGTTTAACTCAATCTCATTTAAGATGATCTTCACAGATTGGATTGAGGCTTAAGGTAGAAGAGAATGTCCTGCATCTGCTGCCACAGGGCTCTTGCACCTTCTGACCATTGTCACCTGGAGGAGCCAGGGCCACATGCACAGCACTTGCTCTTTGTGAGCAGATCCAGTGTCCTTACAGCCCTAAGGGGAAGGATTAGGGACTACAGGACTCCAGTTCCTAGACACACTGGTGCTTGTTGACCAGGACCATGGTTTTAATAGCATAGCATGGCCAGAGGACTGAAATGATTGAGGCATCTGTCCTACCTAGCTGTGCTAGAGCAGCTCTCTGCAGGATCTAACCCCCATGGGCAGATCCTTGCCCCTGCTGGCATCTCTTCTCAGCTCATAAGCATAAGTCCCTAAGTGGGTATGGGACACGCTCAGCTGCTGAGCACACAGCCCTCTACACACCCCTGCGTGCCAAGTGGCAGGATTGTGCTGTGCAGCACCTTCAGAAAGCTTTTTTCCACTTTCCTAGTGCTTAAAATAGGGCAAACACTGTATGTTGTGATCCACTTCTCACCTGAGTCCCACAAAGCTTCCCTCCTCTCAGTCTTACATGGTCCTGCCCTCTCATTGCTACCTCTCCTGCAGGCCAAAATCAGGCTTGGGGAGAAAGATGCTGAGGTCTGTAAGCAACATAAATCAAGAGCCTAGAGCTCCTGACCATCTGGCTCTCCCTGAACACTATGCAAGGCAGAAGCCCAGCCATCCTATTAGCCCCTCTGCTGCTGGCAGGACTCCCAGATCCCTCCATTTATGACCAGACAACTTGCCCTTCATTTCTTTCAACCTTCATTTAATGTGTTTGGGAGTCCAATGTGAGCACTGCTTCCAGATAGAAGCATCTGCTCCAGAGAGAAGCATCAGCTAGAGGCATCACTGGCATTTCTAAGTACATGAAGAACAGAAGGTGTCCTCAGAGTGGACACAATCCTCACAAGTAAGAGATGACAGGGTTGTCAGTGTGTACTGTGTGGGGTAAGGCTAGAGGAGGGAGCTGATGGACCATCTTGGAGGAAGAGGAGGCACAGAGGCCTTCCCTTCTCTTTGACTGGATTTACCAGGCTTTGAGAGGCATTGCAGAGGAACAGGTTACCAGAGCAGCTTAGGCTGCAAGAAGAGGGAGGAGATGAAGGGGATGAGGCAAGGAAAGGTGAGTTGGGTCTGTGATGTGTCAGCTTTGAGGGTCAGTGATGAATGTGGAGGTACCGGGGGAGAGAAAGGCTTCTGCTGACTCCCTAGGGATGTGACATCTCATTGGCATTGTGGATGTGTCCAACTCTGCTGACTCCAATGGGAAGGAAAAGTTCTCAGCCCTGGGGCACCCTTCTAGTGACCTTGAGAAGGAAGCACTGCTTGCCCTTGCCTCAGTTTCCCTGTCTATAAACTTGAGTGAGACCTACACTGTGAACTCCATGGATGAGAGCAGATCAGGTGTGATTCCCCCTGTCCCATGGCTCGTTGGTGCTGTGCACAGAACATGGCCAGATAAGGTTTCTCCTCTGCCAGCCCATCACAGAGAGCCGGTTTGGGGTCAGTAAAGGAGACAATGATGCTGCACAATGGAACGTGCCTCTACTTTTTGAAAGAAGGTGAGGTCTGGGTTAGATGTGGGAAGTTATCAATTCCCTGGTTCATCAGAGCAGTGAGGTTCAGCCCTGCCTCTTGCTTTTAGCAGCACCAGGGTCCTGCAGCAGAGGAATGTTTCAGGAGTAGGTTTTTATCCTTTCCTTTAACCCCATTCAGATTGATCCCACCCCTCTGCTTCTCTTCCAGCACTGTGCAAAGTCAATTCAGGGAGTGAAAAGCAAAGTTCAGGTTCCCTCTCCTAGGACACAGTTTATGTAAAGGTACAGAGCCTTTCCTGATGTTCAGGTGGCTGCAGTTGTCCCTGGGAAGTGAGGTCTCCATAAATGACAGTGCTGCTGTCACACCAGACCATGCTGCTTTGGGCAGGAGGCTGGAGACTGGCACAGACTCAGACTGGCAGCACTGGCATTTCTCACTCTCTGACAGCCACAGACTGAGCCTAGAAAGAGTTGGACAACAGCAGGTAAATGCCACCACTGCTAGGTGACTGTGGATCATCCCCACATTCACATTTCCCTCTGTGATATTATGCTTGTTAAAAATTAAAGCTGGTAATAGGTTCCTGGAGTTGAAAGTGAGATAATGGGAGGTTTTAGGTACATGAAATGATAATGGTATCCAGGGAGAGAAGGGAATAGAGAGACAGAGAGAGAGAATTGAAAGAGATTCATTATTAACTTATCCTCACTTATAAATATTCCCCCAGGTTAGGACCTTATGGTGTTAATAATTAACCAGAACCTTCTGAAGGCTGAAATAACTCCAACAGGCAGGAAAATCATCGCTTCAGCATTCACCATGTGCACAAAGCTTGCCACTTGGCTCAGTTACTGTGGCAACAGCACAGCTGCTTCCCACAATATCCTTCATTAATCATTTACACCCAGGGAAAAAAAAAAAAGAAGTCTTGGAGGAATGATAGCAGAGGAGCAATCTCTGCTCTCCTCCTGCCAGTGAGTGGAACTCACTCTGAAAGCAGCCTTTCGACTGCTATTTGCAACCAAACCCCAACACGATGCAAGGTCAGGGCTGGGTGCTCCACAGCTCTTAGTCCCTTCCCCAGCCTTGGTGGGTTGGGATCATTCCTTCATTTTGATGACCCCTGGCAGTGGACAGCAGGGCTCTCAGAGGTAGGACTCCTCTTTCTGGAGGAAGGATGCACTTCCAAGAAGTTCACTTTCCTGGTGCTATTTTGCTTGTGCACTACAGGAAAGGAACATTTGAGAGGTGAACTGAGAGGTACCTCACCCTCAGACAGCAGCTTTGGAGAGGCCTGGTGGGCCAGAGGAAGGGCTTGCTCTCTTACCCACCTTTGCCTCATCTCATCCTTCAGCAGAGCAGCACAGTTACCAGCACTAGTCACCCTGCCTGTGTTTCTGTCCACTGAAGACAAATGCCCAGTACCCTCTGTTGCAATATCCCAGGAGTCAGTGGGATGAAGGTTTGGTGGGAGAGTAAAATTCCTGTGGTGATGGCAGTGCAATGTCCCCATGGGATGTCCCTGTGAAGGCAGTGGAGCAGTTGCCATTGACCAGGAGGTGAAGTGTGATGTGCACTGGGAAGTGATGTTTTATCGTTCAGGATGCTCATTGCAGCAGTGCCTGCAGATGGAGAAAGAGCCAATGGTCTGAAACAAAATGACAGCAGATGCCTCCCAGAAGGGCTAATCTCTAACCACACTGCAGCACAGATCACACTGCAGGAGGGGAAGGAACAGGATCATGGACTGTAGGGCTGTGGGTATTCCTGCCCACAGAAAGAGTCCCCTAAGGTCACACCACTGTCTCCTGAGTGAACAGGACAGTGCCCAGGGCCAGTGTAGCATAACAGCCCCTCTGCAGTGCCCACCAGCCTCTAGTAGAAAGGACAGAACTCTTCTTCCGCATGCCCTGAGCAACACAGAGGTAGATAAAGGGAATCCAGCTAAAGCTTCCTAATAACCAGGACATGCCCTGTGGAAGGTGAACTTGTCTCTGCAGCCAAGTGCAGAAGGTGTCAGTACTGAGTCACATCTCTGCTCACAAGTTCCATGCCATGAAGAAGTGGGTGAGGAGAGGTTGCTGCAGAGAGCTCAGCAAGAGCTACTTGCAGCACCTTGCAGAGTATCTCCATAAGGTTTTCCATTCTCAGCTGCAAATGTGCCTGGAGAGGGGAGACTGTGAGGAACCAGGTGCTTAACTCGGAGCCAGCAATGCTGCTTATGGAGGAACAAGGCTGCTGAGAGCTGGTGCAGAGGTAGCAGGGAAAAGGCAGCAGCAGCAGCATGCTGCCATTTCAGGAAAGCTTCAGCTTCCCAGGAGCATCATTCAGCCATGTGTACCAGCTCCCAGCAGGAGTGTTTGAGCTCAGTGTGGACTCAGAGCTGAGTGGCTCAAGGTTTCTCTGCAACACAGAGACAGCCCATCCCCTTCCTTTTTGTCCCTGTCCTTTGGGTGACAGCTCAGTGACAGAAAAGGTTTAAGGGAAAAGGTGTCCTGGGCTACCTGCTCTGCATCCCAGCAGGGTTGCATGCTGGGTACTACAGGCAAACAGTCTTCCTACAATCTTGGAAATGACTGAGCAACCCAGAGGAACACCCTCACCACAGCCACAGGTGCAGGGAGCATTAGTCCCAGCTCTGGATGTGTCACACTGGGTTGAGGGAGAGGAGAAGACAGGTACACAGAGCAGCCCCAGGAGTGCAGCATGGGCTCTGCACAGCATCTCCCAGCCCCTGCTAATGAGGACAGCAAATTAGACTTCTTTAAATAACCAGGACCTCTTCAGGAAAGAGAGTAAGATCCTCAGACAGCCTGATCTCTGCTTAATCCCTGCAAACAGACACCTCTGATTAGGAGGATTGGTTTCTCCTGGTGTAGGGAGCAGATTGAGGCCTTTGCCTGACAGGAGAGAAGATGAGACATCTGTTCCCTAAACCCAGAGAGCCCCTGACTTCTGTCCCCAATTTAATTCTCAGCCTTCTGGCTTTTTCTGCTCATCCTAACACCAAACCCACTTCTTTAGCATCTGATCTGGAGCAGGAGCTCTCCATCCCTATCTCTCCATGAAAAGGAGCAGCCCAAGCACTGCATGATGTGCCAGGGATCAGAGGGGAGTGCTGAGCCTGGGGAAGGGCAGGTGGGGTGGGCAGAGGTGCCCTCAAGGATGTGGCACAGCTTTGTGTGCAAGGGCAGTGCCTCTGCTCTCCCCCTGCACCACTGACACAAATCAGAGGAGCCACAGCACTGACACAGGGGTCTGGGTTAATGAGCAGAGGCACTAATGAATCTGTATGTTATCTCAATGGCTCCTCTGCCTCTAGGACAGCCCCAGGGCACTTCAGGCAAACAAATGAAGGAAACATGTCTATTAGGGTTTGCCATGCACCTGGGCCAGCCCCACAGCCAGGAGCTGACTGGATTCAGGGCAACTGTACATTCACAAGAGCAATTGATACAGACTCACAACAGACACTGTTGCTGGAGATTTTGTGCAGGCTTTGCCAGGAATCTCATCAAACCCCAAAATGAGGCTTTTCTTACAAGGCTGGGGTTTTGTTAGGCTCATTTTTCTTAATGAGCTGCTGAGATGCTGACCCTCCCCCAAGCTCTGTGGTGGTTTCTGTGTTGATGAAGATCGGTTTTGGCTGCAAATAATTTCGATGGAATATGTTCATCTGTCTCTCCAGCAGGATAAAGCCCTAAATAGAGCTCTGTGATGGGAAAGTGCTGCCATGGCTGAATGCCTTTGCTTTAAGAGGCAGCCTTTGGCAAGGAAAGAAGAGCCCTTTCCATCCCAGCTGCATTCTTGGAGGAGCCTGGGAGAGGCAGGAGAACCCCTGAAGTATCTCAAAGCATCAGCCTGTTGTGGTGAGGAACACACTGCTTTCTGGCTGTTCTCTTTCCATCCTAACACAGGTGGATGGCTCTGAGGACACCTTGCAGACCAGCCATGGGGCTCTCATTTGCCATTTTTATGCCACATTTGTTAGTTGATTGCCATCACATCCAACAGTGCCATCAACTGATTGAAGCACTGTGGAGCACAGGATTAATACACATGCTCAGTGTGTCACAGAGCACTGACGGCATCAGTGGCTGCTGCAGCCCCTCATGGGATGTTGCTGGAGAAGGCAATGTGCTTTTCAGGCTCTCCACCAAGGAAGGACAGACAAAGGGACAAGGACAGCAAGAGTCCCTGCAACAACAGCCTGGGGACAAATGCTGCTGCACCACATCACACATGGCAGAACCAAGAGGCTGATGGAGCCATCTTCTCTTTGGGTAATACCCTAGGACTCTTCCCATGGAGCATTACCCTTGTTGTCACAGACTAGGGAGGTGGATTTGTGCTCTGGGTTGGACACACAGCTCTTCCTGTCTCACCAGCCTGTTCACAGGAACCCTGCAACCACCCCCAGCCAATCATCTCAGCCACTGCCAGCCAATCATCTCAGTCAGCCTGGGAAAGGATTTATGGGGCATGGTGCTATTTAGAGTCTGGACACAACCACCCAGGAGTCTTTCGCAGGTCTGAGTTCCTAATTAGACACTTATTGGTTCTAACACCTTCTAAATGGAAGGAGACATCTGCTTTGTCTACTCACACCCAGCACACCAGCCAGCAAGGTGGGCAGCTTTTAGCAATTAGGAATCCCAACTTGTGTTGTTTTATTGCACAGTTCCCAAAGGTTTTGCTTCAGTTGAACCCAATGGCACATGAGAGAGTATAAGGTAAGAGAGCTGATTCAATCCAGGCAGCTTTTGGAGCAGAGGAGTGCAGCCATTCATCTTCTCGCTTGGCCATGCTAAAGAAGACACATGTAAAGGCAAATACAGATTGCCCAAGGCTTAGCCACTTCCCATTGACCTGCCCCAAGGACAAATGTCTGTCAGCAAGAGGAGGATGATACTGCTGAAATGTGCTGCAAAGGCTGAGCTCTGGGGGAGAAACCAGCAGAGCAGCTCTTCCAACTCCAGCTGCTCCCCAGTGAGAGAAGGGCCCATGATCCTCATCCAGGCTGGCTGGTCCCAACTGTGGGGTCTGGTGTTGGAGAGGGTGCTGTGCAAGGCAGGCTTGGACCTGCTCTCCAGGGCATCCAGGCAGGCTCTGCTGTGCCTTCAGTGTGGAGCTGGCACTGCCATGGGCCTGGGCTGGGTTTTCACCCACTGTCCCCTCACCCAAGCTAAAGGATGAGTTGGGGGCTAGTTGGGGCTTCAAGTGCATCCAGTGTCTGGCCCTTGGCCACCTGGCTCCAGAGCAATGCCCCTGGCTTCATCTGATGCACACAGCTGCCAGGAGCAGCAGGGAGCAGGGAACTGTCTGTTTGTATATTTTACACTGTAACCTTTTGGGCTGGAAAATAGCTGTAAGCACCAAAGAGGAGAATTAAAGTGCATTTTAATGATATGTGTCTTATGTCTGAATGAGCAGCTTGGGTTACAATATCATTTGGGCCCATGTGATGAAATCCAGCCAGTGACAAAACTCCCATCATCTCCTTCTGCATTAATACACACATTTATGTTTCAGAGCTTCAATTTAACTGTTATGTTCCTTCCAAAGTGATTAAGCTGGGCTTCAGATGTGGAAACAACCTGATGTGCTCCCTGCCTGGCAGCCACACATGAATATTAAAGAAAGTGGTCAGCAACAGATCTATTTGTGAACAAAATTCCAGATTCATGAAAGGCAGCTTTCCTTCCCCTGCAGCTTCATTCAACCTTTCTGGCACAAATGACACGGAATGCAGCTGCGTTCATTGGTTTAAAACAAGGGAAAAACCCTTTTAACACATCTCCATCTCCATTTACATTAAGAAATGACTTAGCACAAAGAATAACAAGAGGCCTTCTATGCAGGGACACAGTGAGTAAAGAACTTCCAATCAGATCTGCATGAAAGATTGTCGACTCTGATGTTGTTTTTTCCATATGACCTGGTGGGGTTTTTTTTCCCTCTAATTATTCCATTTTCCCTGGGCTCTGATTTGATAAACAGTGGCACCTAACCCTTCAGCTGGCTTCAAGAGATGTTTGGTTAATCTTTGACATTTCTTCTTTCACAGGCTTCTTTGCAAGTGGCACACAATGGAGCCTTGTTGGTCTCAGTTTCATTAAACACAATCAGTGTGCTTGAAGTACCAGAGGCACTGACACTTCAAACATTCCCAGCTCAAACCCTTCTCTTTCTGCTTTAGAAACAATGGACTGCCAGTGGGTAATGACAACACACAAACCACCTGAGTTAGCATCTGAACACTTGCAAGTGCTGAAGAGGCTTTATTTCTGGACAGTGGGTTTGAAATGCTTTGTGGAGGCTGCTAGAACTTGCAAGCAGCTTTTAGGTGATATTCCCCAGGATCATGGGCAGAGACCTTCACCTCTCCCAGCAGCCAGATCAGGAGTTAAGTCTCTGCAACATGCCACAAGGTGACCTGCAGTATGAAAGCCTCTGTTCCCCATCTCCTCTCATCATGCAAAGCTGAGCCCTGGGCCAGCACAGCATCCTCAGGCCGGGGTGTCTGTAGGCATCTTGAGTCCTGTTTAAACCAAACCTGTTTCAGTGCAATTCAGATCCATGCTGGCTTTCTGGATTCTCTGTGAGAAAACATGATGTGTACCCATTTCCATTTATCAGCTGCAGCTGGAGAGGCCCAGAGAGGTTTTTTTCTCTCATCACTTCACCTTCCCTGCATGGACTGGAGATCTCCAGAATCACCCAGCACTGGTTGTGTAGCACATGGAGCTTCCACTCAACTGATTTCCATGCAGTCCACATGCTCTGCTGTAGCAATTTGTCAATACTCAGTGGGGTCGTTCTCATCCACCAGCCCATCAATATTTATTGCAGCAATTTCCAACCATCTGAATAATAGAAACTAAGGGGAAAAAGACAGTCAGTGGCAGCAACAAGAAGGAAATTGAGTGTCACAGCTCTCAGTCGAGTGACTGGAAGAGGCAGGCTGCTCTCAATTTGAAATGTAGCTTTGTGCCTTTTATTTCACTGCACCTACTTGCTCCAAACCAGTTCTTCTCCCTCTTTCATGAGGACACTTTGCCAATGATAATGGGCTGGTGGCATGACCTTGCTGAAGCAGCGTTAACGCTTCTCATCTCTGCTTCCCAGTCCCAGATGGTTCTGCTGTTTTGCTCTGAACATTTCAAACACATTGATATCATTATAGAAATGAACCTGCCCCTTTCTGTCTGTAACATGATAACCCACTGCACACAAAGCTGGATTGCACAGAATCACACAGAGTCCCAGACTGGTAGGGGTTGGAAGGGACCTGCAGAGCTGCTCTAGTCCCAGCCCCTGCTACAACAGGTTCCTCTCACTCAGGGGGCACAGGAACATGTCCAGGTGGGTTTGGAAACCTCCAGAGAAGGAGCCTCCACACCCTCCCAGGGCAGCCTGAGCCAGGGCTCCCTCATCCTTAAGCAGTTTTTTCTTGTGTTTCAGTGGAACTGTTCGTGTTCCAGCTGATGTCCCTCACCCCTTGTCCTGGCACTGGACACTACAGAGAGTGCTGCCCCATCTTCCTGTCATCCACCTTTTAAATATTTGTAAGTATTAATGAGATCTCCCCTCAGTCTCCTCTTCTCCAGACTAAAGAGCCCCAGGTTCTGCAGCCTTTCCTCAGCAGGAAGGTGCTCCAGTCCCCTCAGCATCTTGGTGGCCTTGTTCTGTCATTCAGCCAGTTCTCAATCCACCTCACTGCCCACTCATCCAACCCACACTGCCTGAGCTTAAACCAGGCACCCAGTAGCCTCTCTCTGCCCATCAGACAGGTGCATCATGTTGCAGACAAATGCATCATTCAGGATCTTGTCATTGAGTTGGGAACAGAGTCCTGGATGTCCACAACTCAGGATGGCCTTCAACACGCTAACACTTCCACTGAATACGTGGATGTAAGAATTGCATCTTGTATGTTGCTCCTGTCCAAGATAAACCTTCTTACCCCACTGCACTGGCCAGTCAGTGGGGCTGAGCCCTACTGTACCTATGATACTGTACCTTTGGAGACTGGCAGAGCCAAGAGCATGGTGCACAGCCAGTCTCAGGCATCCTCTGCACTCCAGGGACATTCAGGATCAGAAATGTGGATGTTGGAGGCCAAGTGAAGCACCTGAACATACATCATGCTGTGAGACCTGAGAGGATTCTTCCCAGTGGGAGCTGGCTGATGGAGTTGCCATGCCACTCTCCATGACATTGGAACAGTTGTGGCAGTTGGGTGAAGTTCCTGCTGACTTCAAAGGGTAACAAGGACAATCCTGAGAGCTCCTAACCTGTTAGTCTCAGCTCTATGCCTGGGGACACTATGGAACAGATTCTCCTTAGAACTGATGCTAAAGCACATGGAGGACTGAGAGGTGATTCAAGACAGGCAGCAAGTCTTGCCTGAACAACCTAGTGGCCTTCTGTGGTGAAAGGACCGTGACAGGGAGCAGAGGTGGCAGGTGGTGCAGAGCTCCCTCTGTGCACAGCCACAGAGTCACCAGCTGCCTGTAGGACAGTGACAGGGTACAGGGATGGTGAGTGGTCTGGAGCTGCCTTTGTCCACAGCCACAAAGAGTCACCAGCTGCCTGTAGGACCATGGTGGGATACAGAGATGGTAGGAAGTGTGGAGCTCTCTTTGTGCACAACTGCAGAGAGTTTATTGCTGCCTGCAGGACCATAACAGTATCCAGACCAGGGCTATGTGCGTTTCCTCATCTTTAGTTCAATGTCTTTGTAAAAAGCTGCAACAGCTGAGTAAGAGGATGGAGAGGAGCCTGGATGGTGTGTGCCATGATCCAACCATGTCCCTGTCTGGGGACGTGGCTGTCAAAGACAAGAGTATCAAGGAACAGAGCAGCCACTCCCATCACCATGGGCAGCCCCTGCCTTCCTGCCTGGGACTCTCCCAGCCATGTCAAGCCTGTCCCTCCCATGTCTCCCTGACAGACAGGAGACACCTACCCTAGGTCAACCATCTCATCAACCACACTTCAAATTGGGCCACCACCACTGATTTTCCCACTGTGATCTGGCTGCTAGGGCTGCTGCCAGCAGCTCCTGTTTGGCCCAGCTCTTGGCTAGATGGGGGAAAAAGGATGCATGGCTTTGCCATAGCTGTAGGGAGCTCACAGCTCCAGGCTGGTGCCTGGAGTTAGTGCTGCAGTCACTGTGATATGATTAGCTCCAGGCAATAAGAAACAATTAAATAAACAAACAAACAAATAAAAAACAGCAATACTGGGCTTGGGAATTAGGCAGCTGGAGCAACAATTTAGGGAGCAAGACCTTAGCAGAGGTTTGGAAACAAAAGCAGCAAGCCCTACTCACTGCCCTATTGTAAAGATTTATGTGGTTCTTGCTGCTGTAATGTCAGGGTTTGAGGAATGTATTCAGTGGATAAGGAAAGAGCTGCTGGTGTCATCTATCTACACTTCTGTAAGGTCTTTGGCACTGTCTCTCACAACATCCATCTCCCTGACTTGGAGAGATATGGATTTGATTGGTGGATGAGGAATGGGCTGGATGGTCACATGCAGAGAGTAGTGCTCAACTGCTCAGTGTCTGGATGGAGATCAGTGGTGTCCTTCCAGGTCTGTGCTGGGATCAGCACTGTTAATACTTTCATCAATGACTTGGTGGGATCAAATGGACCTTCAGCAGGTTTGCAGGTGACACCAATCTGAGTGTTGCTGTTGGCACACCTGAGGGACATGATGCCATCCAGAAGGACTTGGACAAGCTCAAGAAGTGGAACCATGTGAACCTCATGAGGTTCACATGGTTCCAGCACCTGGGTTGGGGCAATCCCCCGTAGCAATACAGGCTGGAGGAGGAAGGGATTGAGAGCATCCCTACAGAGAAGGACTTTGGGGTACTTGTGGATGAAAAACTGGATGTGACCTGACAATGTGCACTCATAGACCAGAAAGCCAACCATATCCTGGACTGTATCAAAAGAAGCATGGCCATCAGGTCAAAGAAGGGGATTTTTACCCCTCTATTCCACTCTGGTGAGGTACTCTAGATGCAATATTACATCCAGCTCTGGAGTTTGCAGTACAAAAAGGATATGGACTTGCTGGTACAGGCCCAGAGGCAGCTACAGAAATGATCAGAGGGATGGAACCCCTATGCTGTGAAGAAATGGTGAGAGAACTGGGGTTGTTTAGACTGGAAAAGAGAAGACTCTGAGAAGACCCTTTTGTGGCCTTTTAATACCTAAAAGGGGCTTATAAGAAAGATGAAGATGGAGTTTATAATGGACTTTGGACAGACTTTTTATGATGAGGGTGGTGAAAGACTAGAATAGGCCACTCAGAGAGGCTGCAGGTGCCCCATCAGTGGAAACACTCAGGGTCAGCTGTGATGAGGCTCTGAGCAGCCTGATACAGTTGAAGATGTCTCTTCTTACTGCAGGTGTGGTGCGGTGTAGTGTGGCTACGTGACCTTGTAATGTCTCTTCCAACCCAAACCATTCTATGAGTCTGTGAAATAGTTCTCTCCCTCAGTTATTCACCTGTTTGGTTTGTCACCATGTCACAGTTTGTCTCCACTTCCCTGCAAGTGGAGTGCCTATTGTCCTCTACAGTCTCTATCCTCCATCACCCTGGCTTCATCCTTCACATGCCACTCTGGTTTGATTGCAAACCAAAGGACTTTCTGCCACTAGTAAGCCCTCTATACACCTGGAACAGGGATTATAGAAGCTCATCACTTTGTAAAGCAAATTACGAGACAGGCCCCAAATGAGCCAGTGGAAAGATTGTTGCTTTCAAGGGTTGGAGCTGTGAAGTTTCTCAGTTTTCAATAGACACTCTGGTAAGAGCATTACTGACCTGTCTAAAGGGCTCAACAAAGACTCATTTCCGGTTTTGACGTAAAAAGGACATTCCCAAGCCCCAGGGATGTGGGTGGTAAAAGCCACCTGCAGATGAGCCTCAGCTCAGTGCCTATGCCTAGATTCCCACCACCTTTGGAACTCTGTACTGCAAAACAAGAATGAAGGTAAATCCCAGTCCTGTGGCTCTTGGGAGGATAAGTTAAACTGTGGACAAACAGCTGTACTCTTAGCTATTGCATCCTTCACCTGCAAGGGAGATCTGACCACTGATACCTCTGAAGGGGACAATAAAGGCTTTGGAGCCTGCCAGCCACAGCTATCCAACTATGGGATATTACCTGGGGATATTACCTGAGTGAGCCAGTGCAAGCTGAGCGTGGACACAGTACTGGCTCCTGGATCTATTGCCCTCCAAAGTAACACATCTTTGCTTAGTCCCTGTAGTACTTACAGATGTGTGACAGCTGAACTAGAGGTAGCAACCAGGCACTGCCTGATGTCCATCAGCACAGGTCATGCTGAGAGTGTGTGAGCTTGAGCTTCATGCCTCAGTGTTGCTTGGCCAAGCTCTGCATGAGCTGGAATGTGAGTTGGGTGCATCAGCAAGTCCTGGAGCTCATTATCCTCAGGTCTCATAGCACAATGCTATGCCACTGCTAGGAGAGTGATCCTGCATGCCTCCTGAGACAGCAGACTGTGCTCCTGTCCAACCAGTGACTGCCCCTTGCAGCACATTGCTCCAGGCTGATGCCTGCCAGGCAGAGAAGGAAGCCATGGCTACCATCCTCCCTGTCACACAGTCTGCTTTGGTCATGCCGTGTCAGTATATCAGGTATGGTATGTGATGATGCTGTGTGACAGTGATCCAGCAGGAATAAGCTCTTGCTTGCAGGGCTGTCTGTGAGATATTCTACAGCAATTAACCACCCACTACTCTGGGACAATGCACACACCAGAAGGGCACAGATTTGCCCTTTTCTTTGCAAAACCACCTTCCACTCAGCATTTTCCCTGCCAATCCTGCCACAAGAACAGCAAATCTTCTACACCAGTTATTGGCTTTTTAATGTTGAACTGGAGAAGGTCCTCAAAAGCAACAAAGCTTGTGTCAGAGCCCATCCCAGTCCATAAAGGCTCTGCAAACTTGCCTTCAAGACGTATTCAGAGAGATGACCTCCAAACAGTTCTTCCAGGAAGACTTCATCCCCTGGGACCACACAGCATGGGTAGTGTCACCATCAGAGGTAATCACAGCAAGAGTCCTTTTTTTGCCCTTTGGGGCAAGCTCAGCTTTCCAGCCAGTTAAGGTGGACATGAGTGTCTCAGACACTCAGGGTAAAACTGGTGATACAGAGCCAACAATCAAGTTCTTGTCTCCTGTGGACTCCAGCAAAAAGCTTTGAAAAGGAGGCAAGGTTTTCACTAGATAACTGAGAATGGTCTGGGTGCAGTGGGCAGCCAATTTCATACTCAGCAGCTCTATGCCTGTAGCAGGTGTTTGTTTAACAGAGATTTCACAGTACAGAGATAGGTAAACTGCAGATTTCTTCCTTTAATGGGCCTCAGGCTCATTAAATGACATTCCACTTTCTTGTGCCAAGGTTTTTATTCATTAAAGGAATTCACTCCATTTCCAGGGATGCTCTTTTCCCCTTCATTGACAATTCACCTGATGTGGTGCAAGCTGTGCATCTGGGTGGGGTGAAGGCAGTTTCTGTGTCTCTGCTCATAGCTTGGGTTTACTTTCTGTCTCCACAAGTGGCTCCACTCACAATGAAAACAGCAAGTTGACAGTCTTCACATCCTCTGGATCCATTCTCCTCTGAAAGCCAAATTGTGTCTTCAAAAGGCTGCATTTTTCAGCCTGAAAACAGGCCCATCATTGCAAGCAGCAGACCAAGGGGGCATGGAATTTGCTTTGGAAAGAAAGTAGTTTATCCAATTCAAATACCTCTGCAAAATCTTTGAATTCTGTATCATTCCCCCCCTCCCCCACCAACTATCACTTTTTTTCTCTTACCTCCAAAACCTGTGCCTGAGCCTGTTTCTTTCTGACAGGACTCTGCAATGGGGACAGCCTCCACGGGTAAAGCGGGAATTGTCTCATTAAGAAAGAATCACTAAATAAGGAAACAATCAAAACTGGAGGAGGTAATAAATACTCTCAGATATGTCATCTGGGCTTTTTTATCTCTTAAACTGACTGTTCTTTAACAGGAGACTGTCCTTTCCCACACTCCATAGAATCGTAGAATGATGGCGATTGGAAGAGACCTTTAGAGCTGCTCCAGCCCCAGCCCCTGCTCAAGCAGCTTCCCCTGGCTCAGGAGGCACAGGAACGTGTCCAGCTGGATTTGGAAACCTCCTGAGAAGGAGCCTCCACACCCTCCCTGGGCAGCCTGGGCCAGGGCTCCTTCCCCTCAGCACCAAAGGGCTTGCTCCTTGTGTTTCAGTGGAACTGTTTGTGCTCCAGCTCATGTCCATCACCCCTTGTCCTGGCGCTAGAGACAATAGAAAAAAGTGCCTCCCCATCCTCTCCACAAACACTTTTTAAATACCTGTGTTAATGACCTCCCCCCTCAGTCTCCTCCAGACTGAACAGCCCCAGGTCCCACAGCCTTTCCTCACATGGAAGATGCTCCAGTCCCCTCAGCATCTTGGTGTCCCTGCACTGGCCTCTCTCCAGCAGTTCCCTGTCCCTCTGGAGCTGGGGAGCCCAGAACTGGACACAGGACTCCAGATGAGGCCTCAGCAGCTATGGCAGAGCAGAGGGGCAGCACAACCTCCCTTGACCTGCTGCCCACACCCTCTTGCTGCCCCCAGGCTGCCATTGGCTTCTTGCCCACAAGGGCACATTGCTGGCTCAGGTTTCATTTGCAGTCCACTTGGTCAACATGAACCTGTTCATCTGAGTCAGTGCAGACCCATGGGCATCCCACAGGTTTATATACATGCCTGTGACTTGGATGTTGAGATCAACAGTGCTGACCTTTTGCCTCTGCTGTGTGAGACATTCCATACTGTTCCAACATCTCTCCTCATAGGTCTGGGACTTAACAAACCAAGAGACTCCCATTCACTGCCCTTCTCCTTAATGGTACAGTGGCATCCCATGCCACTTGAAAGCAGCTTTTATGCTGACAGCTGGAGCCAGCCTTGGGATGGAACAGATGAAAGCATCTACTCTGCAACCTCCCCTCAAGGCAGGGAGCCTGCACAGGCATGGGATGGGTCACAAAATCTCTGACTACCCCACTAAAACTTTTGCAGCCACATGCTAAAGATCAGGTAGAGTTTGAAGACAACTGTCTTGGCAGGATTTGACCACCAGAAAACCCAGATGTTGCCACTGCAAGCTGGAGGTCCTCTCCACTCCCCTTCTCTCTTCCATCACTCCACTCCTAGCAACTCCTGCTGCTTCTGCACCTCAATGCTAATTGAAGGAGAGACCATGAAGGCTCTTCATTCCTCTCTCCTAATTCTCTGACATTCATAAGGCCTTGACAGGATTTGCTGCACTGGCAGGCAGCTATAGGGTAGGACTGAGTAACGGCTAAAGCTTCACTAGCACAAATAACTGCAGAGACACAGCCTGGAGTGAACATGGGAGGCTGCTTGGAAATGTTCCATATTTTGTTATCAAAATGAATGTTCCTGCGGAAGAGTTCAGCCCAAATGCCTCATTCCCCTTAGATCTCTATCACAACTTGTTTAACTGACTCGTAACCCAGTAACAGCTCCAGATACAAAACTCAGATCCAGAGGGTGAACAGTGCAAGAGCTGAGGACCATTTGCACCCAAGCTGGGTTGAGGAGCTGTGCCTATGGACCTCGAGCCACAGTGCCAGTATGAAGGTGTGGATGTGCTGCTCAAAGATGCACTGGCTAGTCTGGCCTCATGCTGTTATGCAGACGGCCAGATGGAGCAGTGCAGCCACACCATCTACAGCTCAGGTCTGCTGGATAAATGTGTTTCCTCTGAGAAAGAAAAGCAGTGAACTAGAAAGAGAGCTTTGAATTAACCTCTGTGTAATCTGGCAATGGGATTGGAAAGTTCCTGTTCAGAGTGAGATTAATGGCCCAGATTAAAAGAAACACTAAGAGAAACAGATGCTTCATGTTTCCACACTTGGCAGAGCCAAGAAACAAGAGAGGAACATCCCTGTATCAGCTCCTGTTTGTGGCCTTGAAGGAGGACAGGGTCTGCCACAGCCTCCACTGCCAGGAAGTCAACTCAGTAATGTAATTACAAATCCAAGCAGCATTGCTTTTGTGTCTTTTAGAACAAAATTGATGCCTAGTTTGCTATCTTCAATCAGTCACAGCTCCAGGCCCATGGGAAGCCAATAAATACTAGAGAAGACAAATTGTGATGGTATCATCACTCCTGGTGGGATGCTGTGCTCTTTCCTACCAAATGCCAAGGTTTCCCAGGCTCAGATTTCCTGCACTGAAGAGCTTTTGCAGGTCTCTTGTGATGGGGAAAAAAAAAAAAAAAAACAACAACAATGAAAGTTTGGCCCATTCTTTATTCCTGAAGAAGAAAGGCCTCTAAAAAGCCTTGTAAGAGTGAAATCAGAGGATGAGAATTAAGAGGAGGGCTGATTTGGCTGACTCAGCACTTCCATCAAAGCACTTTCTCATTTGAACACATTTGAGCTGGGTTTTTTTTTTCCCCTTCAAAGCTCAACAGCAACAACAACACAAAGGAAAAGTTAATTATTTTTTGAGGTAAAATGAGCCATTTCTTTCCATTCACCCCTGAGACTCAGTTTTGTGTCAAGCAGTTGACAGTGATCCCATATTGAGAAATATTTGTCTCAAAAGAATGTGCTCCTCTTTTTTTTTCTGTTGCTATTTCAACACAGATAACCCCTGTAGCAACACAAACTCTGGGATGCTCTCTCCTTCACTCCCTTCTGTGACTTCTTGCTTATACTCTGTCATTGTCTTAACATCCAAAGGAGCCCCTCAGCTGAGCACAAGCCTCTCCATGCAGCAACTCATCCCAAGGTCTCCATGGTCTCCTGGGCAAGGATTTCAGCTGCTCGAAAGGATGGAGCACCCCAAGCACATGCTTGCACTTATCTGTGTATGCATCAGGCTGTATAGGTTGAAAACCATGAGAAAACTCAAGAGAATACAGAGATATTTCTATTTTGTAAATTAAAAGCTTCCACTTTTTCCCTTCCTCTCTATTTTTTGTGGTTTTGTTTCATATTCACTCAAAGCAAAATAATTTTCACAAGTTTTGTAGCTCAGACAACCAAATGATGAAGTGCTGCTTGTCTACATCTCACAGAAAGTCTCTTGAGATAGTTCCATTGAAATCATCCTCTCACCTGACAATGAATCACAGAATCTCAAAGGCTGGAAGGAACCAGAAAAGCTCATCCAGTGCAATCCCCTGCCAGAGCAGCAGCACCTAGAGCAGGGCACACAGGAACTCATCCAGCTGGGTTGGGATGTCTCCAGAGCAGGAGCCTCCACAGCCCATCTGGGCAGCCACTGCCAGGGCTCCCTCACCTCAACAGGGAACAAATTCCTCCTTGTGTTGCTTTGGAACCTCTTCTGTTCCAGCTTGTGCCCGTTGCCCCATGTCCTGTCATTGGCCATCCCTGAGCACAGCCTGGCTCCAGCCTCCTCACACCCACCCTTGATGCATTTGTAGATGTTAATGAGCTCACCCCTCAGGCTCCTCTTCTCCAAGCTGCAGAGCCCCAGCTCCCTCAGCCTTTCATCACAAGGCAGATGCTCCACTCCAGCATCTCTGTGTCCCTGCACTGAACTGTCTCCAGCAGCTCCCTTTCTTCCTGTAACTGAGGGGTCAGAAGTGTACACACTATTCCAGGTGTAACATTCTCATCATTGCCCAACTCAAACACTGGGATGTTGGATGAATGTTTGGATGGTTTTAATGGATGGTTTTAATGGATGTTTCTATGGAGAAAAGCAAAACAGAGACATGATCCCTCCTCTCTTCTTTGGAGAAGCAGAGCCTGTCTTGATACCAAACTCCCCCGGACAGGAGTCATGGCTATGGTAGGTCATAAAGTCATCAAGACCAGCAAGAGCTATGGCAGCTTCAGAGGTTCAAGACCAGGAATCTGGCAGTGAAATCATTGTAAATCCCCTCTGTGTTTTCCCACGCCTGACCCTACTAACTCCAACGAGCATGGAAAGCACCGTGAGGCTTTGGCTACATGGAGGAAATGCCCACACCTCCAGCCAAGGATGGCAGTGTCACACTTGGAAGGATATTGCTTCACTTGGAAATGCCTCTATATTAGGATATGACCTCAGAGTTTCTTAGGAAGTTAGACTCTTACTCTCATTTTAAAAGACAAATGACTGAAATAATCAGGAAGCAAAACTTTACAGAGGCCATAAAATATCTGAGGTGATGAAATCACAGGGAGAAACACAAAATCATCAGCTCTAAGCAGTGATCCTGCACCCCCAGCCTGAGTCAGAAACTCAAGGGACTGAAATGACTTCATATGTCATTCTGTGTCCAGAGCAACAGGCATCTGTGGTGGCTTCCTCAGCTGGGTCAGCTGCAGCATAAACGTTTCTGCACTTCCATCTGAGACACTGCCAGTGACACAGGGAAAGGCTGGGCCATGGCACCAGGCGTCTCCCTCTGTTCTTGACATCAGTGAAGATATTTGCAGGATGAGCACAGGTTTCTCTGAATCTTTATGTAGTCACAGATTGCAAGGTCAAAAGAGACTGTCTTGGCCAGCCAGCCTGACCTCCTGCTGCCACACATTCACAGCACTGTCCTGGATTTATACCTGATTATCTGCACAACTGCCCCACATTTGATGTACAACTAAAGACCTTCAGGGTCAGGGGCCAGTTGTTCTGAATAACAACTTTGAGTCTAAGTGGATGTGAATTAGACACAAAAACCTCTTGCTGTCTTTAGCAACCATACAAAGAGCTAAACCAGAATATGCTGTTTACAGGTCTGAGGTAGCTCAGTCTAAATATGTGCTGTAGTTTCATCAGGGATCCTAAATCTATCTGGTATTCAACTGCAAAATGTTTGTGTTGCTATTTGGTGAATCAGGCTGTAGTGTCAAGGGCTGCTGCCTGTGTGCTGTGCATACCTGTCCCAGCCAAATGGTCAGGAGCTGGGGGAGCACAGACAACTGCACACCACAGCTGTCACCTCCATACTCTGCATTTTACAGGCCATCTGATGAGCTGTCTGTGGGGTTTGCTGGCCTGACACACCACATGTTTTCTTCATCTTGTGGAAAGGAAAAGAAATACAGGAATGAAAGAGTGTCTGAAGTATCTGTGTCACTCTTGTCATGGAAACAAAGCAATACTCACATTCTGACAGAGAAATCCAGGTGGGCTTTTCTCTCTGCCCCAGGCTCTGCAGGTTGTTCAAACCCCAGAGCCCTGCCCTGTGCAGGGGAATTTCCCCAGTCACAGCCTCAGTGCCACAGTCCTCTCTCAGTGCAGGAAAGGTCAAAGTCACTATCCCAGGGCAAACAGTGGCAAAATATGTCCTGAGCTGGTGAGTGCAGCTTATCTGTATTTGTGAAGAGGTGCCACCTTGACAGTCAGGGTGTGTATGTGCAGTGAATTCGAGGTATGTTTGATGCCTGTCACTGCTCTCTGTTCCTTGTTCACAAATGCATTCGTTAATGCAAAGGCAACTGTTTCCTTCTGCAGGGCTGACCACATCACAGATGCCAAACACTTACAGAGTGTTTCCCTGTTGTGCCAGCTCTGCAGCCAGGGGTATCCTGGCTCCACAAGCCCAGGTTGTTGTGTGTGCACACCAGCGTGTTCCCAGACCTGCACTGGGAATGACTTTTCATTGCCATCCTGCCCAGTACAAGAAGAGCTCGTTGTCACCTTTGCACCTACCAACATGCCAGCTGCAGGGAAGCAGAAACTGAGCCTCTGGGCACTGGACTGGGACAGTGCAGAAAGCTGATACATCCTCTTAGGAGATTGATCCCAATAGAAAAGATGAACACAGGAGACCTCTCCACAGAAGCAGGGCTGGATCAAACACATCGGCTTGGGTCCAGTCCTGGCCTATGGTATCCCACAAATTAAAGTAATTCATTTTGGCACAAGGATAGGACTGGACACATTGTTCTGAGATGCCAGGAAGGAAGCCAGCAGCTGGAGAGGTGGGTGCTCATCTGTACCTTCTGCAGTCACAGTATTTACCTCCATAGGATGCATAATATTAGCCAAAAAAACGACTGTGCACCTTTCTTTCCTTGG
The DNA here is from genome assembly GCA_013401255.1 of Urocolius indicus. NCBI lineage: Eukaryota > Metazoa > Chordata > Aves > Coliiformes > Coliidae > Urocolius > Urocolius indicus. The sequence continues at coordinate 79,705 of WBNH01008871.1, read as the reverse complement.
CAGAGGCAGCTCAGGCCAAGGTTGTATGCAGATTCTCTGTGTACCCTGGGCTCTGCAGCAACCTACAGAGGACGTGCTGTGAGACCTGCACGGCTCCAAAGGACCTGTTGCTTCTGTATAGAGCTAGAGGAATCTGCCACTCAGCTGGGATCATGCACACCTCTGATCTGGGCAGGCTGCCTAGACAGGATGCTGTTTATTTTAAGCCTCTCTGCTAGCTGATTAGTGGGAATGTGGAAGGGGGAGATATCTAGTGGGCTGCAGGATGCCTGGAACTTCTAGGGATGTTCTTGCTGTGACCTGTCAGAGTACCTTATGAGGAAAGGCTGTGGGACCTGAGGCAGTTTAGTCTGGAAGAGACTAGGGGGCAGGGGTCTCATTAATATTGACCAATATATAAATGGTGGGTGTCAGGAGGTTGGGGCAGCACTTGTTTCTGTTGTATGCACTGATAGGACAAGGGGTGATGGGGTGAAGCTGCAACACAAACAGTTCCATTGAAACGTAAGGACAAACTGTGTCAGTGTTTGAGTGAGGGAGCCCTGGCCCAGGCTGCCCAGGGAGGGTGTGGAGGCTCCTTCCTTGGAGGGCTTCAAGACCCACCTGGACACGTTCTTGTGTGACCTGATCTAGGTGGGAGCTGCTTCTGCAGGGGAGTTGGACTGGATGAGCTCTAAAGGTCCCTTGCAAGCCCCACCATTCCGTGACTCTATGATTTGCCTCCCACTAGGCTGGTTTCAGTGCAGACACTTGCTGGATTGTGATAAGACTTGCTCCATTCCTTGGTTCCTAGAATTCCCTTTCCAGTTACCACAGGACTGCAGAGTTGCTCACTGGTGTCTGTGCATCCCGTGACAGAGCACAGGTAGGAGACAGGCAGACACACAACCTGTGGCCATGACCTCACACGCTTCTGCTTCTCCCTTCTGCCCTGAAAAGCAAGTCAGTGAGGTGTGAAGGACAGGTTTGTCCTCAGAGGAGGTCTTGGAAGAAGTGTTCAGCAGATGAATGATGAATATTTGGGGTAGTACTCCTCAGAGGACCCTGATGATGTCAGGGCCTGGCTGTGGCCCCATATGTGCTCACAAGATATGATACCATCACGTGGTGTTAGTTGGGGTCACTGTGCAATGACTTGTGCTTGAACAAGTCCATGTGAGCAAGAGTGTTCAGCTCTCCACCAAAAGTAAGTTGTGGGTAGGTTTTAAATGTTTGCTTTGGTTGATTAGGATCAACTTTGTCTGACTTTCAACAGTCAATGGCCAAAGTTTCCTTAAAAATCCAATGTTTCAGTCCTTTTGGTGGCTGAGAAGAGCTTGTGCAAGCCCAGAGAGACTGAGCTCAAAATCACCTGTAAAATACAAGTCCCTGGATTCCTGCCTTATCAGAAACAATATCAGCTGACTGCTGCCTTTCAGTCTGGGCATTGGTAACACCAATGGGTGTGGGAAAGCATGGAGTGCTCAGAAAATAGAATCCATTGAAAGAATGCATTCAGTGGTCTACAGAACAACTTCAGATTGAATAGCCACAGGATAAGGACAAAGATATGGAGTTGCTGAAGTATCTCTCAAGCAAGCATGCAGGCTGAAGCTCTCACAGATCCATTACTAGATGGAAGTGATCCCTCAGCAGTCTGCTGGGCTTAGCATAGCCCCAAGGAATTCAGTAAACTGTTTTGTTAATATCTGCAAAGATAGTGGGAGACACTTTCCCATCAAGCTGAGATAACACAGAAGTGTCTGCTCCACCCCCAAGAGAAGGAAAGTGTTAGACTGAAACAGAGGAAAACAAAGTTGAACTGATTGCTTACAAGCTTCAAAGTTAAGCAGCTCCAACAATCTGCAGCCAAAGGTCTGGAAGGGGCTGGTCTCATAGGGTGAGGACATTTTTAATAAATCTAGGGATGTCATGAAAGATTTACAAGGCTGGGAGAAAAGCAAATGCTATGGCAGCCTTCACATAAGATCAGGGGTAAGGCACAAGGTAATTAGAGAGCTGTTACCCTGCCATAAACACTGAGGAAACTCAAGGAATGGCTTGTAGCATACTCAGAGATGGCTGTGGAGGTGGTCACACACCATCATTGACAGCACTTGGCAAACTGGGTTCTCAAAAGAGTGCACTAAGTTCTTGAAGATCTCCCTCCCTCTGAGATGTTCAGTGTGCTCAGGTTACCTAGGAGCAGTCTGAGGGGTGACTTTAGAGTGCTGCAAAGTGAGAGAAACTGTGAGATTTGCTGAGAAGCCAAAGCTCAAAGAGGAGATAATTTGCAATTAAGAGTGCAAATAAACAACCTCAAGATCACTTGATTTTGGCATGTGATACACTTTCCAGCAGGTAGTATCTATATACAGAGATTGCAAGGCTTTAAGCAGCATGCTGATGCATTTGGCTCAGGGAAAGAGCTGGGGAATTGCATGGGACAGTAACATAAGCAACTGGAGTCATCTCTTCTAGTCTTGGTATCTACAGAGGTCTCCCAGAAACATCCACCACTAAGAGATTCAGCAGGTTTTCAACAGATGCATTGCAATGTTTGTTTGAGGAGTGTTTCATATAACACTTCCTATCAAAAAATCAGAATTCAGGTTTCCTCAATTATTCCACACAAGGCTTTTTTGTCTCTAAACCTTACAGCATGGAGAGAAAACACAGTGACCAAAACAAGCTCATTACACTTTATATTTCATAGAAAAATGAAGAAGTTCAAGCCAGTCAGAAGCAGACAATTTTGCCATATGAGGTAGAAGTCACTAACCATGAAAGCAGAATTAATCCTACAGACACTGACATGTTTCTCAGATCACATTTAATCTGTTTAGCTGTGGTGCCCAGGTTTTGGTGGCAGCTGCTGGTAACACACATGGGCAGAGACAGGGGCTGGTCTTTGCTCTGAGTTGTGTTTCATGGTCTCTTAGCCAATGAAGCTGCTATTTGCTGTGTTTTAGGGTGACCTGGGAAGTTGCTGTTCACAAAATGCCACCTTTCTTCCTGGAGATGTCTTGGTTTGGGAAAAGCTGTCTAGTTCATGTCTGGATCTGGGTCTTCCAAGGCTATAGGTGTGGTGGGTAGAGACTGCCAGCTCAGCCCCTGTGCAAAGCCTCAGCTTCTGGCCCCAGTGCAACCAGCCGGGTCAGCCCTGACTGGGGGCAATGGGACTCCCCCAGGTACTGGGAAACTGGGTTTAGACAGCTGTTCCCCTCAGCAGTGATGCTGATTGCAGCTCTGAGTCTCACAGCCCTGGAAATACCTGCAGCATTCCCTGTTCAGAGGAAATATAGAGAAGTTTCAGTTTCAGGCTGCTTCAGACTGAAACCAAATCTTGACTACGTCAAATATTGATTTTCTTGGAAATGACACTTTCCAACCAAGGTTCTATTCCTTTTTTTTTTTTTTTTTTTAGCAGGTGTTTAAAGCTGTGGAGTTTGTCCCACCAGTGGCCAGCAAATCTGATTCTCCTTATATTTGGTGCCAACCAGAGATGCATCAGCTGCACTGGATTGGAGGCCATTGGGATTTCTCAGCAGGTAAAATTGAGAGACATGTTGAGGCTCCTGCAAGCAAGAAACCAAGTATCTGCAAAATCCACTTCCCCTGCACCTGTACAGCTCTGGTACACTGTCCTTTCCTGTAACAAACGTGACAAGAGAACTCAGGGTAAATCCATTTACACTAGGGCCACACAGCTGCTTATAACTGGAGAATATAATCATAGAAGCATTTAGGTTGGAAAAGACCTTTAAGATCATCAAGTCCCAGCCCTCCCCTCCCCCTGCCCAGCCAGCACTGACCCACAGCCCTCAGCAGCTCAGCCCCACGGCTTTGGGATCCCTCCAGGGCTGGGCACTGCCCCAGCTCCCTGGGCAGCCTGGCACAGGGACTGACACCCCTCTCAAGGAAACAGTTCTGCCTCAGCTCCAACCTCAACCTCTCCTGGGGAAATTCCAGCCCCTTTTCCTCTTGTCCTGTTATTCATTACTGGGGAGCAGAGCCTGACCCCCAGTTCCCTTCAGCCTCCTATCAGGGAGTGTCAGAGAGGGCTCCTGGCTGCCCTCAGCCTCCTCTTCTCCAGCCTCAACACCCCCATTCATTCCCTCAGCCCCTCCCCAGCACCCTTGTGCTCCAGCCCCTTCCCCAGCTCTGTGCCCGGCTCTGGCCACGCTGCAGCCCCTCAGTGTCCCTGTGGCAGTGAGTGAGGGGCCCAGCACTGACACAGCCCTGGAGCTGCAGCCTCCCCAGGGCCCAGCACAGAGGACAATCCCTGCCCTGCTGCTGCTGCCACCCCACTGCTGAGCCCAGCCAGGATGCCCTTGGCCTTCTTGCCCCCCTGGGCACGCTGCTGGCTCCTGTTCAGCTGCTGGCACCAACCCCCCCAGGCCCTTTCCCTGCAGCAGTTTCCAGCCCCTCTGCCCCAGCCTGGAGCTGCCTGGGCTTGGGGTGGCCCAAGATCTGACCTGGCCCTTGGGCTTGTTGAACCTCATCCCATTGCTCTCAGCCCATGGCTCCAGCTTGGCCAGGGCTCTCTGCAAACCCTTCATGCCCTCACACAGATCTACACTCCCACCCAGTTTCACATTATCTGCAAACTGACTGAGGGTGCCCTCAATCCCCTCATCCAGATCATTGATAAAGATATTAAACAGAATAGGCCCCAGCACTGAGCCCCGGGGAACACACTGGCAAGCAGCTGACAATTGGATTTAACTCCATCCACCACCAGTCTCTGGGCTTGGCCAATTTTCCACCCAAAGAAGAGTCCATCTGCCCAAGCCATGAACAGTTTCTCCAGGAGTGTGCTGTAGGAGATGTTGTCTAAGGCTTTACTAGACACAGAATCACAGAATCTCAAGGGCTGTAAGAGACCTGGAAAGCTCTTCCAGTGCAAACCCCTGCCAGAATAGCAGCAGCTAGAGTAGGGCACACAGGAACTCATCCAGCTGGATTTGAATGTCCCCAGAGAAGGAGCCTCCACAGCCCATCTGGGCAGACTTCCCCCAATCCACTAGGCAGGTCACCTTATCAAAGGAGAAGGGGTTCATCAAGCAGTATCTGCCTTTCTTGAGCCCATACTGACTGGGCCTGACCCTCTGTTGTCCTGTGTGTGTCTCAGCTGCAATCCCTGCAGCACCAACTGCTGCAATCATTTTTGGAACTGTTATTTTAATATGTCTTGTATTTTTTTATTACCTATTGTACCAGACCTCAGAGCAGTGGAGGCACAGTCAGTTGTGAACCTCAGTATTGGGCTCCAGAGCTGCTCTTGCTTCTTCTGCCTGCTTTTGATTCACCTGCAGTTTCTCTGCCTGAGCTGCTGCTGGCTCTCAAATAGCTTTTTCATTTTCCCTTTTTGTTTTCTTGTCTCCCTTCCCCAGCCCTGCAGCTGGACACTCTTGAGTGCTCTGTCAGGAGCAAGAGTACCAAATTAGCATTTTCAGATGTGCAAAATAACATCTGAGTTGCTTTCAAGAAAGAAAGACCAAAACAACTCCAAGAGCAACAGGACATACGATAGAGCCTGCAGAAACTCTTGTTTCAGTTCAGCTGTCAGTGAGCAACATGAACTTCTTCTTCCCAAGAAGCTGGAAAGTGCCCTTGTGTTGCCTCTCTACAAAGGCATTAAAATGATGCTTCACTTCCTGAGGACTCTTTTTCCCTGGTTCTGAGTTGTTCCTGTCCCAAAAATATGAGAATCCAAGTGCAAAGGGAGTAAAAGGGAAGAAAACAACACTGCTTTAGCTGCTGCAAAGCATGTTCCTGGCCAGCATTGTAGATTGCCAACAAAACATGGATTCAATGCATTTACTGCCATTCCTGCAGCTGACCAGAAGAGCTGGCAAACAGGTCCATCTGCTGCAATGCTCTTCTGCCCATGCTAATGACAGTGGGCTCCTCAGAAATCAGCTCTGCTTCAAGGCATGTCCAGGGGTACCACCAGTGATCAGAGGAGATATTGGTACATCATGGGAGGGAGCTGGGACTCCTCAGCTTGAAGGAGCCTGAGGGGTGAGCTCATGAATGGTTCCAAATGCATCAAAGGTGGATGTGAGGAGGCTGGAGCCAGGCTGTGCTCAGGGATGGCCAATGACAGCACAAGGGGCAACGGGCACAAACTGGAACAGAAGAGGTTCCAAAGCAATACAAGGAAAAGCTTCTTCCTTGTTGAGCTGAGGGAGCACTGGCAAGGGCTGCCCAGATGGGCTGTGGAGGCTCGTTCTCTGGAGACATTCCAACCCAGCTGGATGAGTTCCTATGTGCCCTGCTCTAGGTGCTGCTGCTCTGGCAGGGGGGTTGCACTGGATGAGCTTTGGAGGTCCCTTTCAGCCCCTGAGATTCTGTGATTCTATGATCTGCAACAGAGACCCTGGCAGAGGTACTGAGCTCAGGTAGGCCTCAGAGGTCTGTTCCCAGATCAGCTGCACACCACATGGTACTCACTGGCATGGCACATACCAGCATGGCACTCACTGGGGTGGCACACACCAGCATGGCACTCATTGGCTGTTGCCCACAGACCAGCCCTGTGTGTGGAGCAGTGACATGCAAGGCCTGAGGATGAGGGGGAAACACACTCCTTAAGGCACATCCAGGTAATGAGCAGAGAGATTAAAGGAGTTCCCAAATGTCAGGGCTGTGGATGTCTGATGCTGATTCTGGATGTCACTGGTTTTTCTTGCTGCACAATGCTCTNCCTGACCCCCAGTTCCCTTCAGCCTCCTATCAGGGAGTGTCAGAGAGGGCTCCTGGCTGCCCTCAGCCTCCTCTTCTCCAGCCTCAACACCCCCATTCATTCCCTCAGCCCCTCCCCAGCACCCTTGTGCTCCAGCCCCTTCCCCAGCTCTGTGCCCGGCTCTGGCCACGCTGCAGCCCCTCAGTGTCCCTGTGGCAGTGAGTGAGGGGCCCAGCACTGACACAGCCCTGGAGCTGGACACTCTTGAGTGCTCTGTCAGGGGCAAGAGTACCAAATTAGCATTTTCAGATGTGCAAAATAACATCTGAGTTGCTTTCAAGAAAGAAAGACCAAAACAACTCCAAGAGCAACAGGACATACGATAGAGCCTGCAGAAACTCTTGTTTCAGTTCAGCTGTCAGTGAGCAACATGAACTTCTTCTTCCCAAGAAGCTGGAAAGTGCCCTTGTGTTGCCTCTCTACAAAGGCATTAAAATGATGCTTCACTTCCTGAGGACTCTTTTTCCCTGGTTCTGAGTTGTTCCTGTCCCAAAAATATGAGAATCCAAGTGCAAAGGGAGTAAAAGGGAAGAAAACAACACTGCTTTAGCTGCTGCAAAGCATGTTCCTGGCCAGCATTGTAGATTGCCAACAAAACATGGATTCAATGCATTTACTGCCATTCCTGCAGCTGACCAGAAGAGCTGGCAAACAGGTCCATCTGCTGCAATGCTCTTCTGCCCATGCTAATGACAGTGGGCTCCTCAGAAATCAGCTCTGCTTCAAGGCATGTCCAGGGGTACCACCAGTGATCAGAGGAGATATTGGTACATCATGGGAGGGAGCTGGGACTCCTCAGCTTGAAGGAGCCTGAGGGGTGAGCTCATGAATGGTTCCAAATGCATCAAAGGTGGATGTGAGGAGGCTGGAGCCAGGCTGTGCTCAGGGATGGCCAATGACAGCACAAGGGGCAACGGGCACAAACTGGAACAGAAGAGGTTCCAAAGCAATACAAGGAAAAGCTTCTTCCTTGTTGAGCTGAGGGAGCACTGGCAAGGGCTGCCCAGATGGGCTGTGGAGGCTCGTTCTCTGGAGACATTCCAACCCAGCTGGATGAGTTCCTATGTGCCCTGCTCTAGGTGCTGCTGCTCTGGCAGGGGGGTTGCACTGGATGAGCTTTGGAGGTCCCTTTCAGCCCCTGAGATTCTGTGATTCTATGATCTGCAACAGAGACCCTGGCAGAGGTACTGAGCTCAGGTAGGCCTCAGAGGTCTGTTCCCAGATCAGCTGCACACCACATGGTACTCACTGGCATGGCACATACCAGCATGGCACTCACTGGGGTGGCACACACCAGCATGGCACTCATTGGCTGTTGCCCACAGACCAGCCCTGTGTGTGGAGCAGTGACATGCAAGGCCTGAGGATGAGGGGGAAACACACTCCTTAAGGCACATCCAGGTAATGAGCAGAGAGATTAAAGGAGTTCCCAAATGTCAGGGCTGTGGATGTCTGATGCTGATTCTGGATGTCACTGGTTTTTCTTGCTGCACAATGCTCTGCCTGCACATGTTGGAGCTGTATTTGGGGCTGAGCACAGGGAGAAGATGGCCGTCAGGGACACCACTGGAAGTAAACTCATGCAGGGCCCCCTGGCTGCAACACAGAAGATGCCAAGAAGGAGCTGGGAGCAGGAGGTGAAGAAGGTGCTGGCAAAGGTGACAACCCCCCATAGCTGCTGCTGGAGAGGAGCAGCCAGGGGAGCAAAACAGCCAAGGTGGCATGTGCCAGCAGTGCTGGGGCCACCAGCCCACACATCCAGTCTTGCTGTAGGAGCCTGACAGCCCAGCATTTTGCCTTATAATTACCTTTTCATCCATCTTATCTCTCCAATGTCCCAGCTAGACACTAACATCTCTGGTAGCAGAGTCCACCACAGCCTTTGTGAACATCTTCCAAGGTCTAATTACTTTTATTATTAAAGACTGTGTCTCACCTTTGGTATTTGATTCCCACTTTCCATTGCTGAACTTTGCTAATTTACTGTATGTTACACTGATTCCTGGCTCTGCTGGACCCCTCTTGTGCATTCAGCCCATTCTGAACACGGTGGGCAGGACAAGTCCTGCAGCACACTCATTCCAGTGTGACCAGTTCTCCACCATCAGGTTATGCCTTTCCTTCTGGCATAAAGGCAGCATCAGCAGAGCTGCTTGGAAACACCCTTTGATTCTGGTGTATGGTAATGAAAGCTGGTAATTGTTGGAGGACATCTGTGATACTCTTCACAAGCACATCAGAGCATTCCCCTCACCACAGATAGCGGTGGGGGATCTTTTACAGCACATCACATGCTCACCATAGAATCCCAGGATCATTTCAGTTAGAAAAGACCTTTAAAATAATTGAGTCCAACCCCTCACCTCACACTGCCAAGCCCATGTCCCAGGGCCTGGGTGGGGTAGAGCTGGGGCTGTGGGTCCCTGAGCTGAAGATTGAGTGGGTTGCAGTAGATGTTTTGCATCCTCCTTTGCCAGGCACTATCACTTCCCAGCTCTGCTCTCCAAGGTCAAAGCAGGCACTGCTCACAGATAGCTGCTGTAGCTCCATGGGTGTGCACAGGGCCCTGGGTGCTGCCTGCGTGGCAACTAGCAGTCCTGCAGACTCTGCCATGTGAGGATGTATCTGAAAAAGACCTGCAACACCAAGTCTGATCACCCTGATGCCTTATTATTTCTATTACCTACAGAGCCTCAAAGCAGGGCTGTGGGAGCTAGCACCCATCTCACCTGATCTTAGCCTCTAAGAGCAGGCACCAGCTCTCAGCCAGTCACCACTGCTTCACCCTAGACCAGCACCATCTGAAAACAATTTGTGCACCTTATAAGAGGAGCCAAGATGATCCAGGAGAAGATTCAAAATCATGTTTGTCATCTTTTCTATATCCCTGGCTGCAGAACTGTGAACATGCCTCTTGCTTTTCCCAGCACACAATAGCATCAGATATGAGCACAGGCACTGCTCACACTCATTAGGGACATGTGAACGTGGATCATAGGATGCTTTATGTTGGATAGACCCACAGGAGGCTTGTTTTGAAAGGCAAGAGGACTGTAGGCAAGACTGGGCACCTCCAGCTTTCCAAGGATTGGGACTTTACATGCTGTGCATGCCTAGGGCTAACAGAGCCATGCAAATGGGTGGGAACAAGAGGTGAGAGTGAAGCCTTTAAAATCCTTAGCTATTACTGTCCAGAGAAGTTAGATGTAAGCTAGTGAGGGGTTTTAGCAGCATATCCAAGCCTGAAACACTATCAGTGGGAAGACAGCTTCTGCCCTGCAGTGTGTCCTACTGCCAGAGGAAAACTGTCGCTGCTTACCCTGGTCTGTTTGGTTTCAGGAAGGGAACAACCTGGATCTGGAAGGAAAAATAAACAGAGCTCCAAAAGCATCTGCAAGGGACAATCTGACGGATTTGGCTCCAGATTATAACTCCAGTCTCTGGAAGGGAAACGTGCCACTGCTCTGGAACCTGGGAATATCATGGCCAGGAAGGATGGTGGGATATGAGCATTCCTTAGGAGAAAAGCACTGAAACAGATTACAAAGCACCCAACATCCACAGCACATTCCCTGCATCCCTGGAATGACACTTTGATCTCATTTTCCTGAGGGGAAACAAATGGTTTTGGCAAAACCTGGGGCAAGTCTGTGTTTTGCATAGAGCAATGTGGGTTTCTGCAACCAAGCCCCACTCAACAATACCTCAGCAGATGATCTCTGAACAAGTACATGAGGAAAAATGTTTCTTTACCAAGGACAACCCTTCTGTGAGATAGGAACATCCCACCTACCTCTGACCCCCAGTATGGACCCTCCTCGGGCCCTTGTAGCTCCAGGCACAAGGCAGGGCTGTCAGACAGCCCTGAGTGTGTGGGTATCCTCAAAGCATTTCAACCTCCCCTTTTTCTTTGCTTCTAACTAATCAATTTAGGCAATTTACAGTATTTATAGCCTGGCTCCCAACTCTGGTTTGTGAGAATGCAAATGAAACCTTGTTGAAGCTTGTCAGGTGCTGGAATACACAAAGCCCTTGTGATCTGCTGATTCCTCACACCAGGCTCAGCCTCCTGCCAGGCAGAGCTGATTGAATTGCCACCTTCCCTCCCCAGCTCCTCTTTTCCCAGGCAGATGGAGGGTGTGGTGACACCAACATTTCTGTAAGTGGCAAAGCCAGTTTCAGCTTTTCCTGCCTCCACCCTTTCAGCTGTGTCAATACAGCTGGCTGGGGAGCTGTGTGGCAGCTCACATGGCTTGCTTAGGCACATAAAAAAAGAGCATTGGAGAAGGGGGTGTTTTTATACACCTGGCTGATGTCACTGATCTGGACAGAAGGAACCTTGGCACAGCAGAGAGGACACCAAGCTTCTGCAGGAGCAAGCAGCCAGGGGGTGGAAAATCCCTAAACCAACTTTGCCACCAGTGAAAATGTCATCAGCTGACACCCTGATGGCATCCCACCCCTCCATGGCTTCACAGGCACCAATGAGTTACATACTAGTGGGTCATTCAATACCTGTGTAACAGTCGTGGTACATCTCATAGTTGGGGACTCTCCATCAAGTATCCACAAGCAGCCCACCTGAGACACTGCCAGCACAGCTTGGTGCTTTCAACAGTGGGCTGGGGGCATAGAGACCCTGAACACTCCACGGTAGGCTGATATTCCATGGCACTTACAAATATTCCTGGGGGATGTGAATCCCATGAGAAAACAATAGATGGGGTCTGGTGCACCTTTAGCAAGAGAGCTCCAGCAAGAACTGCCCTCCAAAACTGCCTGGTCAGTGAAGCTGCAGCTTGTGAGAAGCATGTTGTGTGTCCAAATGGCCCATGCCCTAGGATGAAATGGATAACCCCATGTAGTGGGTTTGCCTGGGCCAGGTTTTTAATAGCATGGGGGGCTACAGGGGCAGCTTCTTTAAACAAAGAGCTGCCAGAAGCTGCCCCTGTAGCTGGTAGGGCTCATGCCAGTCAGTTCTGAGATGGACCCCCCGCTGACCAAGGCCTGGCCAATTAGTGACTGCGGTAACACCTCTGTGATTAAATTATTGGGGAAGAAGTTGTTGCAGCAGAAGGGAGTGAGAACATCTCTGCAGACACCAAGGTCAGTGAAGAAGGAACAGAGAAGGTACCCAGGCATTGGCAGAGAGATTCCCCTGTGCCCTGTGGTGCAGCCCATGGTGAGGTAGCTGTAATGAACTGTAATGAACTGACCATAAACCCCATCCCCATCCCCCTGTGCTGCTGGCAGGGGAAGGAAGGAGAGTTCTGCAGGAGGGAGGGCTGGGGAGAGGCGTTTTAAGATTTGGTTTCATTTCTCATCTCCCTGCTCTGTTTTGATGGTTCATTAATAAATCAAAGCTTTTCTCCCCAAGCTGAGTCCGTTTAGCCTGTGACACCAGTTGCTGAGTGATCTCCCTGTCCTTATCTCCACTCACAAACCTCTCCTTATCTCTCTCCCCTTGCCCGGTTGAGGAGGGGGAGTGATGGAACAAGTTGGTGGGCACCTGGCACCCAGCCAGGGCTAAAAGAACACAGTCTTTTGGACACCCAGAGAAACTGGAAATGGGGGAGGGAAAGGCTCAATGAATGAGGAAGATGGCTAGTCCTCTCCAGAGAGAGATGACTCTCCTGGAGAACATCTCTTGCCAAGTACAATGAAGACCTAATCCCTACCTGGGGGCACCAAACAGAAAGCATTGAATAGGGTGTTTCCACCTGAAAGATTCTCTCACCCTCAGCCCTGAGCAGCTGGTTTGTTCCTATCTCAGAACTACTGAAATTTCCCCACGTGACACCAAGGAGGGATCCAGGATACACAGGTTAATGGGTTTCCAAGTGAAGCAGGTGTTTTCAGAAGGGAGGAGGCTCAGAAGTGCCTTTTTCTGTTTTGTGAGCTGGGAGAGGGGAGCATACAGCTGTGTCAGGCTTGGCTGCCACCTTGAGCATGCCTGCATCGTGGGCAGAGCTCAGCTCTTGCAGCTGAACCCATTGCACAGAGTGACTGCAGTCATCTTTTGGAGCTGGGTCACCAACCTCAACCAGATTCCCTTACTCTTGGATCAAGAATTTATGTCTATTTCTGCAAGATTTGGGGAGAAAGAGAATTTTCCCTTTCAGTTTCTCCTGGATTTGAAGCAGTTCCTAGCTGTACTGCAACAGGCAATGGCCTCCCAGCAGCTGCTGCTCCTAAGGTAATGATGAAGACCACTCACCTCATGACCCTGATGGGGAGAAGTCACCACAGCTGAAGGCTGGAAGTGAGCAGGAATGACAGTGTGTCAGCTTCAAAAGAGTCTTGTAAATTTTGTAAGCCTTTGCTCTATGGCAGGGACACAAAAAACAGCTGTGGTCTGAAATGGGTGGATTTTAGGTATCGGTAGAGCTGTTCTCCACGGAGTAAGAGAAAATCTATCAGAACAGAGAATAGAACAAGAGTTATCCACCTCTCAGAGAGATGGAGAGGTGACAGGAAGCCATCTTTTATTGCTGGTGGCCAGACAGCCAAGACCTTGGACCCTGGAGATAACAAGGTTCACCCTTCCCCACCTGAGCAGGAGTTGCCTTCTTCTTGTCCTACCATTCCTGCCCAGCTGGCCAGAGGCATGAGAAGAATCCTGAGACTTCAGGCATTTCCCCACTGATCCAGCAGGTCTCTGTGTCAGTGTCTCTCCTGACCCATGTGGAAACCATGTGAACGTAAACGGGTAACCAACACAGGATGATAAGAGAAGAGCAGAGCAGAGCAGTCATCATCAACTATGCTATTTGGGAAACAAGAAATTAGTGTTGTCCCAGTTTGAGCAAGAGTTTGGAGGACTACAGATCTCCAGAAGTTCCTCCCAACTGTAGTGGCTTTGCCTGGGCCAGGTTGTTCAGTAGCAGGGCTAAAGAGGTGGCTTCTTTAAACAAAAAGAGTTGCCAGAAGCTTCCTCTGTAGCTGACAGGGTTAGGGCCAGTAAATTCTAAGCTGGACGCTGCACCTGACCCAGGCCTGGCCAGTTAGTGATGGAGGTAACGCCTTTGGGAGTAACAGATTGGAGAAGGAANCTGGAGCAGCCTGTCCCTGAAGGACTGTCTCTCCCGGTGGATGACCCACGCCGGGCAGCGTGTGTGGAGCTGCCCTATGAGAGGGCCCATGCCGGAGCAGTTGGTGAGGAGCTGCGGCCCATGGGAAGGAGCCACGTTGGAGAAGTTCCTGAGGGACTATCTCCCTTGGGGTCCCCACAGTGTAGCAGTGGGAAGTGTGAGAAGGCCTCCCCCTCAGGAGCAGCAGCGGCAAAGTCCATTTGTAATGAACTGACTGCAACCCCCATTCCTCATCCCCTGAGCTGCTGGGGGTAAAGGAAAGGGAGTCCTGGGCAGTGGAGGGGTTTTAAGATGGTTTTATTTCTCATCTCCCTGCTCTTATTGTTTCTTTAATAAATCAAACCTTTTTCTCCCCAAGTTGAGTCTGTTTTGCCTGTGACGCTCATTACTGAGTGATCTCTCCGTCCTTATCTCAACTCACAAGCAGTTTGTTATATTTCTCTCTGTCTCTTCTGTCCAGCTTAGGAAGGGGAGTGATATTATGACTGGGCTAAACCACCACACCAACCAGCAGTGCTGTGACTCTGAGTCACTGCTTTCAAGTATTCAGAAAACTCCTGTTTTCTGAGATGTGGCATCACTTGAGCCTCATGCCCAGGACTCTGTCAAGAAAAGGTGAATGTTACTTGTCTCAAAAAAATGGCACCAGCACAAAGAATGAAGGTCCATCACTACTGCAGCTGCAACCCAGTAAAACCAGCCTCTGATCCTGATATAAGCTGTGTCATCTTGAGCTGAAACCATGAAAACCGTGTGTAGATGCACAGGAGGAACTCCCTGGTGCCGTGGAAATAATTGGTCCACAGCTGTTAGAGACATCTGTGAAATGAGAAAGGTAAAATGAGCAGCCCAGGGAACAGCAGTGTCTTCATGAGCAGAGAAGATGGCCAAGGAATTCAGAGCTGGTGAGACTCTTGGCCAGCATAACAGCTGAGCCTTGGAGACTTGGACAAAATTGTGCTTGTAATCAATTCTGTATGAGAAAAGCGGTTCCACAAGGAAGACACTGAGTTAGGTTGGGTTGCCTGTGCCTGAGACAGGACTCTGGGACTCTGGGATTGCAGCTCTGTTCTGGATTTGGGGGCTTTTTAAAGCAGAATTCATGAGATGCAGCAGACTAAACAGATACCTAAGCAGCAGCAGTGGAGCTGTATAAAAATGTATCTCTCCTTTTCATTAGCAAACCTCAGGTACATTCTGATGAAGAACTGGGAAAGGAGCTTAACATCAAGGTACAACCAAAGAGTTCAGTGTCAAATGTGTGTGTCTAAAGGAGAAGCAGCTGGGATCTGCACAGAGCAAGGGGTTCAAAAGCTAACTGGTTTCTCCAGGGGCTGAGAAAATGGTGCCAGGAGTTTTGAAATTAGCACTGAAGATTAAAAGGGAAAGATGAATAAATATGAGAGAATTCTGCAGGCATGAAAGGAGCCTCCTCAAATGGGTCATCACAAGGAACCAGTTAAAAAGTGAGTATAACCAAAATGTTTGCCAACGAGCTCTGGGCTTCTGCTGCCCACTTAGTGGTTGATTAAGGTTTGGCACTAACAAACACTCTGGCAGCAACGAACATCATTTCAGTGCAAGGGAAAACTGTGATTCATGTTGCTTACACTTTGTTTCCTTTGAGTACTGACACTTTGGACTGTAGATGTAGACAATGGAGGGTGCACAGGGATGTATTTCCAGCAGCCCCAGAGCAGAGACCAGCAGCTGTTCCTTCTTGGCTACAGCTGAAAATGCAACAAATCTGCTAAGACAGCCCTTGTTCAGCTCTGGGGATGCTTCCTGCTCACAAGCAAGGTTTAGCACAAACTCACCCCACATGGAATTGCAGCAAACTCCAGCTCTGAGTTGGATCTGAACAAGTTGTTCTGGGTTTTGCATTGCTCCCAAGGCAAGGGCTTCCTGAGTGAACGTGTGTCCTGTACTTCTAGGGCATAACAAAACTTTCTGATTGTTCTGGCATGTGTTGGTAGCTTTGCTCCCCATCCTCACACACCCTCAGTCAGGATTTTGCACCTGAAAATTAATTGGAGTGTGTATTTTGGTGCGACTCTTGATGAGAACCCAATGTTTTGCAGCTCAGGTTCCCAAGACAGAAACACAATAACAATTTTTGGGAAGTATTTTTAGTTAAGATAAAAAGTATTTCAGTCCCTTGTCTTGCAGAATTTCGTATCAGTGTCCACATCTGGTCCACACATAGAAGCCAGGTCAGATTGGAGAACACAGACAAGCCTGGCAACATCTGGGTCCTACAGAAACGTTGCCCAAAACAGCCCCCTCTGCACTGTGATGTTTGCTACCAGGTTTCTTTCCCAATAGCACTGCTTCCTGTGCTGATGGGCTGTTGTCTCCATTGATTTCTTTTGTTCCGTTAAAAGCACAAGTGCAGGATGCTGCCTGTGGGGAGCACGTGTAGCCTGGCTGCTTCCCAGGGACTGGCTGCTCAGAGCAGTCCTTGCTGCAGCCCTCCTTGCTGAGCTGGACCACACAGACTGTGGCCTCCATTCAGCATCACCTGCAGATCCTCCCCTCCTTCTGGATGTTGTGATGGGGATGCTGAAGAGCTCTGTCTGGCCCTTGCCCTGGAAGATGGAGAGATGGAGTCCTGTGTCCAGTTCTGGGCTCCTCAGCTCCAGAGGGACAGGGAACTGCTGCAGAGAGGCCAGTGCAGGGACACCAAGATGCTGAGGGGACTGGACCATCTTCCTGCTGAGGAAAGGCTGCAGGACCTGGGGCTGTTCAGTCTGGAGAAGAGGAGACTGAGGGGGAAGCTCGTGAATAGTTACAAATATCTCACTGGTGGGTGTCAGGAGGTTGGGGCAGCACTTGTTTCTATTGTATCCAGTGACAGGACAAGGGGTGATGGGATGAAGCTGCAACACAAACAGTTCCATTGAAACATAAGGACAAACTGTGTCAGTGTTTGAGTGAGGGAGCCCTGGCCCAGGCTGCCCAGGGAGGGTGTGGAGGCTCCTTCCTTGGAGGGCTTCAAGACCCACCTGGACACGTTCCTGTGTGACCTGATCTAGGTGGGAGCTGCTTCTGCAGGGGGGTTGGACTGGATGAGCTCTAGAGGTCCCTTCCAATCCCTACCATTATATGATGAGAAGCATCTATGAGTAAAGAATGTAGCTGGAGGTCCTGCTGCCCTTCTCCCTCTGCCTCACCTGCCACAGGCACAGCAGTGAGGGCTCCTAAAATTCCTGTCAGGTCATGCAGATGGTTAACAGCACTGTCCTCTGAGGGGATGCTTTACCCTACAGTCAGAGGAGGGAAAAATCTCTTTCAGTCACGTTAAACTCTCCCTTAGGAGAAAGCTCTCAATTAGCAGATTCCATAAGCCACAAGTTACTTGGCTTCAGAGAGGTGCCAATCTCCTGCTCCAAGTAGGGCTCACTTCAAGACTTCTTGAGATGAGTTTTGAAAATGTCAACATATTTCTGAGTAACTCATGAGGAGGTGATTTCAGAGTGAAGACGTTGTTTTATGGTTCCATAAACTGGGGCTGTTCAGCCTGGAGAAGAGGAGACTGAGAGGGGATCTCGTTAATATTGACAAATGTCTCACTGGTGGGTGTCAGGAGGATGGGGCAGCACTTTTTTCTATGGTATCCAATGATAGGACAAGGGGTGGTGGGCTGACATTTTCACACATGTATCTGCCCCTCACACATGCAAAACTGGGTGATGCTCAGCTGTGCTAAGAGAAAGTCAAGTGCTGGCAAAAACATCACCCAAGTCCTCATAAGCTGCAAATGCCTGGGGTGTGTGGTCTTTGAGAAACCCTGCAGCCATCAGAATGACACAGCTAACATGATCCCAATGTGTCAACACAGATAACTGCAGTGAAGAGAAAGAATTATGAAAGACATTACATAAGACACTACATAAGACACCAGCAGGACCAGATCTGCACAGTGAAACATGAACTCTTCAGAGAGCTGAGGCAGAGGGGGACTGCAACTGGAGTGATGGGAAAAGAAACTCTCTCCTGAGAGCAGATGCTACATGGGCTTGTCCTGTTACCTGCTAAGATGAAGGCTGCAAGGGAGTGCAGTTGTCTGGGGGATGTTATGGAGTCTGGGAGGGAAGAGCTAAGGTCACATTTCAGCAAGTAACCAGGGGAAGGTTCTCAGGTGGGTTGTGCAGCACCAGAGTCTTAACAATGGGTTTTCTGTGCCCATATGCCTCACTGGGATTGCACCAAAAATTACTTGGGATAAGTAAGATGCTGTCATGAAAGAACTCATGAGTTTCTGTCTTGATCCCTTTACCACAAAGGGATGCAAGACAGCCACCTTAGACCAGCTGCCTGGTGCTTTCACAGCTGGAGGCAGGGAAGTCGAGCTCCCCAGCGTGTGTTCCACAGCACATGTTGCTTTAGCCTGTTTAACAAAACCACCCAGCAGGTCATTGTTGGAACATGCAGGTGCATCCAGGCTGAGAGCTATAACCAGCTCCATTTAAGCAGGCAGAAGACGCCAGGCAATGAGCCTTAATGGGATGCTGGGTGCAACCACAACGCAGGACATCCCAGCCAAGGGATTCCAAGCTGTGGGATCTGGCACAGGCAGTGCTACAGCTCTCCAGGCCTGAGTCCTGGCACACCTGGCAGCTCATGAGGAGGCTCATGGGTGAGAAATGTTCTTGGTCTGAAAGCATGAATGAGAAAGCACACATGCTTTTCAGATGGAAGCTTGGTAGCAGCCAAAACATAGCACCAGCAATGCAGCACTGGCTGCTGAGGCAATCAGAACTGGAGGGACTGTTGTTTTGGGCTGTGTTTCTAAGTCTTGCAGGATTTGAATGTGAGTAAGCCTAGGAATGTGTTGTTCCATCCATGAGATGTGTTTTGCTACCCTGCTCTTGATGTTCATATCTCTCAGCGTCAGGCTGTACAAACATGCCTGCTCTTGTTTTACCAAGAATCCTTCTGGGGCTTTGGCTGAGCTGAGCTTTTACAAGGTGTGGATCCCTGCCAGCTTTTAGCATGAGAAGGCACTTTGCCCACCTTCAGCAAAGCTCGACAGCACACTGAGGTTTACAATGTGAACCAGCTGTCAAGGGTGTTGTATCTCCTGCCCTGAAGGTAGAAGGGAAGAGATGAGGCAGGGAATATCTATCCAAACAAGTTCTTACACACATCTGATTTTGCAATAGGCTGCCTAAAAGGGACTTGCAGCCATCATGTGGAAGACTCTGGAGAGTATTGTAAGGATCACAGCCCTGCTTCTCCAAGGAGGATGGGGTAGGCATGCACAATACACTCTTCTAGCATTTGGTTACCCCAAACCAACCTCTGCAGATGGCTTTGGGAGCAGCACAGCCCTGCAGTGCTGTGAGCACACAGAACAGCTTCAACTCGGTGAGCTGGTGTCTCCTTCATTGACCTGGTCCTGCAGGAATTCCTAATGAGGTGAGGATGAAGCTGCCAGATGTCACTGACTGCACAGGGAGGCTGTTTTGCATTCATCCAGCCAGGCAGGAGGTGAATTCAGAGTGAAGATGTTGTTTCATGGTTCCATGTTTGAAATGCAACCCTTGCTCTTTTGCCAGGACGGAGACAGTGGGCTTGGCTATCACCATGGATAAACAAAATGCCAGTAATGATCATGGTCAGGCTCCAACTGCTGTCAGATATGCTGCTGGCTTCTGAGTCATTCTGGGGAAACATTAGCAAAGTGCTGGACACCTCAGCAGAAACCAAAGTGCATCTCAGGGCACAACTCTCCTGGAGCATCTCTCTCCTGACCAAGCCAAATTACTTCAACCAGGGGTGTGAGAAAGGCCACTGCTAAAAGACCGCGTTGGGGAACTATAAGGTACAAAAGTAAATGCTACCACTGAGAAATCTCCCTGGAGAAGGGAGATACAGAAGCTGACTGATGGTATTCACCCACCAGGACAGCTGAATTCATAGTGGGCATGAACCCTGCAGACCAGAGAGAGTGGGCAAACAGTGGGCACCAGCCCCCACCCTGTCACTACCTCCCCTCACTGAGAGGAAGCCTTGCTTTTGCAGCCTGACCAAGAAACCCCAGCACATGGTGGCACTACAAGGACAAGCTTGCTACTCACCTCAGAAAGGTTCCCTAAGACAAAACAGGTTTATTTGTTGTTATGACATCTACTTTCATCACTTGCTCTGCCCCAGAATGACCCTGCTCCACACCCTCCATCACCACCTTTCCTCAAGACCTTTGGCCTCTCCAGCTGAGCTGCTGGCTGCTGGGGAGCACGTCGGCTCCCAGCCTTGTACGTGCCATAAACTGCTCCTGGGATTCCCCATCGTGTCACTGGTGTGTGAAATGGGCACCAAATGCATTCAAGCTAAGCCATGAGCTGCCTGTGTAATCAGAAACAAGACACGGAATAAAACACAGGCTTTGAAGGTAGCTACCCCAAATCAGCTCCTGTGTCCTAGATATGGCACCTTCTGGCAGAGCTGTCTGAGAGTAGCAACCTGGGGATTGCCTAGTCTGACAGAGATGCTCCTTCCACTGGGGAATTGGGTCAGAGCCTTGTTCTGCCTGAAAACCAAGCTGCAATAAACCCCCTTGAGTGCTGGACCAGTCCCCCCAGGCCCTGGGGGAGCTGCACGCACCCAGCTGCTGCTCTGAGAGCATCCCAAGGCTGATTGCCTCAACCACAACTTGTCCCTGCCTTCGAGGTAGGAATCTATTGCTCCATGTCATATGATTCCTGAGCTCTCTTCCCACTCCCTTCCACCACAGCTCCAGCCTTCTCAGTTTCTAACCCACAGGCTGGGACATCTTGTTTTGCTCTTTCCCTCATTTCCAAAGCGTCACATGGAGGTAGCAAATGCAAACATTTCCAGTATACTTCTCTGCTTTGTTGCCCAACCCAAACATGGCCCCATGGATTTTCCAAGGTTTATCAGAGCTTTGTATACCACCCTATTTGGGAAATGGTAACAGAACACACCTCACCTTGTCACATGCTGGCAGCTCAATGCTACCTCTGAAGAAGACAACTGATAACAGGGATGAATGGAGCTGAGGAGGGTGAGCATTCTATGCCCTCACATCTCCCACAAGAGTGTTACTATCCTGGGTTTCCCTGCCAGCACCTGCATCCCATCTCACCCCACAGACTGCATCTGTCTGGACTCATTTGCCACACACAAACTGCTCTTCTGCTGCTACATCCAAGCACAGCTGGGACCTCAGCCTGCCCATGGACACAGGCTGCCAATAGAAACAGGAGGGGAAGAGGACACAAATGCATTTGAATAAAGAACCATTTGCAGCCCCTCAAACCTGGTGCTCAGGAGGAATCAGCAGGTTGGGAAGTTCTCTCCTCTCCATGGCTGCTCCTGTGGGACTGGCTGCAGCACAAATGGCTGCTGCCAGATTAATTTCACTCCAGACCATGATCTGCTTGAGCTGTCCTGAACATGCCAGTGGAAAGGATTTGCTTTGCTCACAGGTAGCCCTGGCAGAGGGATGTTCCTGAGGAGCTTCAGGCAGAGAGGGGTGCTCCCACTCTTTGCACATGGGTGTAGAGCAGCCTAAATCCTCTTTGATCAATGCAAAATCAGGTGTCAAACAGGAGTATCCAGTCCAGGCCATTTAATTCTCTGAGATCTGAGCAAGCTCCTAATCTTCATCAGCATTGCTTCCTGCTTGAAATGCTTTTCATTAGCTGCTAATTCAGTGAACACAACCACTTGTGCTACCTCAGCAAAACATATGCCACACTCCTTGCTCAGCAGCAGAAGGCAAACACTTTATTGCATTTTAATCACTGGCAGTTTCAGCAGTTGCTTCCTGGTCTCTGTGTTTCTTCTGCCCATCCTGCTGAGAAGAAACTGTGATTGCAGAGATGTGCTCGATCAAAAGTGTTCTGGTACCTCCTCAGCCTGCAGGTAGTTGCACAGGCTGATGGGGAAGCTGAAGGTTGAATGCTTGGTTATCTCAGTGGCCTTTTGAGCCTGTTCTGGGAGGAGGGAGGCAGGCTCAGCATAGCTGTTTGGTTGCAGAGGTTGTTTGCCTTGCAAAAGGCCTTTGCCACATTATCCATCTTGCTGAGAAATTTCATGCAGATGTTTTTCTCCTGGAAATGAGGATTTCTTGGAGCTCAGATGTTTCTGTGGAACATTTCAATGCCTTAAAAAAGAAACAACAGTTTTGAGTTGCAAAATGAAGCCCCACTGCTGGGGTGCACTTTCCCATCCCAGTAGCAAGGAACCTGGCCAAGCAGAACAGAAATCCTTTGTGAGAGCTGTGCAGCCCACTGCCAGGACAGTTGAGGCTTGTTCTGACACTGCAGTTTCAAGCCAAGAGCTTGAAAACTCTTGTTGAGTGACTAGAGAAGGGCACAGTCCCAGCTCTGCTTGATTAGCTCCAGCCCAGCTCCCCAGGATCTGTTTGTCAGTCAGTGTCCTTGATGCTCTCCCAGAGGATGCTGGAGGAATGGCTCTCTAAGCAATGCTGCAGGTTGCTCCCTTCCCCTGCTCTGCAGCGTGGGACCTGCTGCCCCTCTCCCAGGCTCAGTTTTCCTACTCCTCTGAGTCACATTGAGTGGCTTAAAATAAAATATTGGTGCCTCATTTCTTCATTTTCCTGTGTGTGGAGATTTTCCAGCTCCTCTCACTGCTGTGGAGGAACTGCTTCTCCTTGCCTGGGCACGATCCTCACCGTGCCCTTAGGTCACTCACAGTCCCTGTCCTAAGGTCAACAGCTCTCTTCCTCTGTTCTGCTGCTGCCTCTGCTGCAAGGCACAGGCAGGCAGAACATGGGGTAGGGAGTGTTTCAGAGCCCTCACCAGCTGCTTGAAAAAGTAGCCACAAACTGGCTGGCTGGAGGCTGACAGAACCCACCAGGGCCATGGCAGTGGGACACTCATCATCCATCCATCCATCCATCCATCCATCCATCCATCCATCCATCCATCCAGCTGCATCAACCTTTTCCCTGCTTGGGCATCACTCTGGGTTTCAGCTGAGTCCTTCCCCATTTACACCCATGAAAATGAACGTCAGGATCAGGCCCGGTGTGAGTGTCAGCTCGTGGCTATCTGCTGTGACTCACCCTGGGCAGTGCCCTGGAGCAGAGGGCAAATGCCCCGGCAGAAACCCCAGAGGAACAGGAACAAAGGCAGGTCCCTTCTGCTTCCTGCAGCCTTATCCAGGATCAATGGATGTAACACAACTCCCTGTGCTCTGCCTCCTGCCTCTGGCCCTGCAGAGTCATGCTCAAGCGATTTTGTTTCAGGGTAACACTGAGTTAATGCCTCTGAAGCCCTGTGGGACTTCCCAGGCAGCTCCTTGCAGCTGGGGCATTTTGCTGAGTCTGCAAAATAATTCAGCACGATGGGGGGGGGGGGGCATTAGTGGGCCCCACATTCTCCAGTTTTCCTCCCTCAGCTCTGACTCCCCTGAATCACTGAGGTCTTGGGTTGTCCAGGGTTGCTTGCTCAAACTGTCTGAATTCAACCATGTTTTGACTGGACAAATTCTGCCATGTCCTCCTCCTCCCCCACAGCACCCTCAAGGTCACACTGGGAGGTTGTTCCATCTGATGAAAGGGAACAGGGAGGGGGGAAAAAATGCCCAGTGAGATGAAAACTGATCCCAGGCTCCAGCTCTAGCCTGTTCCTTTTAACCCCTCTTGGCTCACTCCTCCCTGCCCTGGGACATTCACTCCCTGCACCCAGGACGAACTTCTGAGGTGGTTCTGAAAGGAATTGTGCAGTCAGGTATTCTAAGAACTGGCTGGGGCTTTTTTTTTTTTTCCCAGAGAATGGATGGGGAAGCTCATGTCTGTAGCGCCTTAAGCAGAGGATTGTGTAACCCTGGCATGCTGCAGTGCTCCTGCTGGCAGGTGATGAGAAATTGAGCAGGAAACAGCCTTTGAAATGCCCATCTGGACAGAGAAGGGTCTAACACTGGGAAACACTGACCCTCCCTCACTCCACTCATAACCTGATGGCTCCTTCTCTTCCCAGAAGGAGATGCTCAGGCATTTACCAGCAGCCAGAGTGCTTGCATCTGTACCAATACTTTGAATGTGCCTGGCACTGTTTCCTGGCCCTGAGGCCACAGACACAGAATGATCTATTCAACTTTCTTAAATCTTCCAAGCCAGGATGGATGAATCCAAGTGCACAGGGCGATGATAGCAAGTCCTTGCTGCCCTTTTTCCAGGAATTGTTTCTGAAAGCACTCATTGGCCTCACCCAAAACCATGTCAGGGATGTGTAATCAAAGTGAGGGCTGACCACAGAGGCTTTCCAGCCCAGGCAGGTCCCTGTGGTGCAGCCCTATGATCCCCAGGTTTAGCATAGCTGGAGCAGGATGTGCCAGGGGAGGCAGCCCCAGCATCCCTTGGCTCTGCCTGTTTGGGAGGCAGTCACAGCAGCAACTTGCACATACTTATGTAAATAACACAGGGCAGCTGAAGCATTGTGCCGGTTTGTTGAGCTCCCACTGCCCTGAGCTAAGGGGTGTTGTGCAGTCCCAGCCCACCCACAGAGACCTGCAGCTTTCATTGCATAGCTCTCACCTGCAGCACCTTGCCAGCACCCCAGCCTGCCTTAGGGACATGAGGCAGCACAGGGGGCTTTTGCCTCCAATGCCATCCCACACCAGCACTTGATGTCCAGCTGCTGCAGATGATTTGTTCTTGTTGCATCCCTGCCTGTCCATATGCTTGTGAGAGAGCTGTGTGCAGTGTGAGAGGGGAATGAAGGTATGGGAGAGAACACCACTTTTGCTGAAACCACACAGGAGAGCAAGATGAAGCTGAACTGGGACATGTGATAAAAAGCAGCTGAGAGTAGGAGCACAGGTTGTTCCATAAACCAAGGCTGGGACAGCAAACTGCTTCCCATCACAGCTCCTCACCTCAGGCTTGGCAGGGGCAGAAGCAAACGGCATCCCTTGGCTCTGCCTGTTTGGGAGGCAATGGCAGCAGATTGCACATGAGGGAAGGGGTGAGGTTAGGACACCTGCAGCATGAAAGTCACTGGCAAGGCTACACATGTCCCTGAAAATCCCTTCTGCTGTTTGAAGCTCTCCTCAGCACCAGTGGGATTTTCCTACCTGTTTTCCTAGAATCCCCACCAGGGGTTTAAGTGCTAACAAGATGGAAAGAAAAGAGGTTTTGTGCCTATATGGCAACTGCAGGGCAGTAGGATTTAGGAAGATCCAGGAGC
This sequence comes from Urocolius indicus, assembly GCA_013401255.1. NCBI lineage: Eukaryota > Metazoa > Chordata > Aves > Coliiformes > Coliidae > Urocolius > Urocolius indicus. The sequence continues at coordinate 54,701 of WBNH01008871.1, read as the reverse complement.
TCTAGTTTCACTGTTCTTCCTATTGCTGATGGCGACGGAAGCCAGCAAGGTCATTTGAAGGTTGTTTCCCATCCCACCACAAGGCTGAGGAGCTCTTGGCCTGACAGTGCAGAGCCAGACTGAGCTGCACAGATGGGAGAGCATGCCCAGCTCCCACCTCAGCATCAAACAGCCCCAGAGAGATCTCTGCCCTTTGGCACATGCCCTTTCCTAAGGCAAAGCACCTGGGAGGAGAGTGTTCACAGAGAGAAGCTCTCTCTTCCCAAGGAAACCTTTCCCAATGCTCTGTGTCCATTCAGGATAATTGAGCTCCTCAGAGGCTCATGCAAACCAGGGAGTCCTTGGCATTTTGGAGAATTCTTAGTGTATCCCTCTGCTCCTCCCTAGAAGGTTAAGTAGGGGTTAACCTACCTAAAATCCCTCTCTCAGCTTGGGCAGGAGCATCCTGGGCTGGAGGATCCACCACCTGAGTTTCTCTTGCAGGTCTGTAGGCTCTCCTTTGCTCCGGAGTGCACTGAGCAGCGCAGTCCTCCTCATCCTCCTCCCTCCATTTCACCATTCACATCCATTTTTGTCTGAGGCACCATGTTCCTCAGCCTGACTGCCCAGATGAGCTCCCTGACACACTCCCATTCCTTTGCTGGGAGGGTGCCAAAGTGCTTTCTGCAGAACTGCTGAGCTCTTTTTTTCCAGCAACCATCCTGTCAGGAGCTGGATTGTTTGAAATCAAGCACAAGCTGTAGGTTGGCCAGGAGTGTTCCCAAGAAACAATTTTATCAAAACTTCTGGCAGAGAAAGTGTCTGATGTGACAGGGGCTTTGCAGGGGTAGGCATGGACAGCAGAGATTGAAACACCTTCTTTGTTTGAGTGGAGGCAGAAATTTGGCTCTGCTCTGCTCTGCTTGGCATCTTCCTTATGGAAGGGCTCAGGGAGATGTAGAGACGGAATCCTGTGTCCAGTTCTGGGCTCCCCAGCTCCAGAGGGACAGGGAACTGCTGCAGACAGGCCAGTGCAGGGACACCAAGATGCTGAGGGGACTGGAGCATCTTCCTGCTGAGGAAAGGCTGCGGGACCTGGGGCTGTTCAGTCTGGAGGAGACTGAGGGAGGAGCTCATGAATAGTTACAAATATATAAATATCAGGAGGTTGAGGCAGCACTTTTTTCCATGGTATCCATCAACAGGCCAAGGGCTGATGGGATGAAGCTGCAACACAAACAGTTCCATTGAAACATAAGGAAAAGCTGTGTCAGTGTTTGAGTGAGGGAGCCCTGGCCCAGGCTGCCCAGGGAGGGTGTGGAGGCTCCTTCCTTGGAGGGCTTGGACACGTTCCTGTGTGACCTGATCTAGGTGGGAGCGGCTTGTGCAAGGGGTTGGACTGGATGAGCTCTAAAGATCCCTTCCAACCCCAACATGCTGTGAGTCTTTGATTCTATGCTCCTCTCAGTCCCAGTGTCTGCCCCAGGCCCAGGCTGCAGAAACAACCATCTTCATCCAGAGGCTGGACTGCAATGTTCACTGGGCAGAAGGCTGCTGTGTGTGGTGCAGAAGACACTCATTCAGGTCCCCAAACTGTTTATTTTCTTAGAGTAGCTTACTAACCACAGGATTGTCTTGAGTGATGAGGACCCAAATCACATCTCCTCAAGCCTGATTTCAGTTGGCCCAGGTTTAATTCTGCCTCATCATCAAGATTTCTGGGAAGCTCTTTTCTTTTTCTTCCTTTTTGTTTTCCCAAAGTTTCATTCCCCATCAGCAGGGAGCACAAGCTCCAGCCTCCTGCAAACAGCTTCACACTTCTGTGTGGGGTTTTCAGCAAGGTATCAGCCAATACCAGGCAGAGGTACCAGGCCACTCTGAAGTGGCCATCACACTCCACCCTAAGGAACCAGCAAAGAGCTGTGTGAGTTCATAGCAGGCTCAGCAGCTGTGTTTGCAGTGTGGGACACCAAAAAGTCCAACATCAGAAAAACCCTGCTCCTTCCTGAACCTTTGCTGTGCTATTGTTAGCAGCAGTAATCCAGCAGTACAAGAGCTGTAAGGGATTAGGAAGGAAGAGCATTCTCCCTGAGTTACAGTGATTACACCGTAAATTTCCACATGTTGGCATGCACTGAGTTGAGGGTTTCTCAGATAACAGCAGTCCTGTAATTGCTGCTGCCTTTGTGGGCTTTTTAAACAATAAAGGAATCACAGAATCGCAGAGTGGTGGTTGTTGGAAGGGACATTTAGAGCTCATCCAGTCCAACCCCCCTGCAGAAGCAGCTCCCACCTAGATCAGGTCACACAGGAACGTGTCCAGGGGGCTCTTGAAGCCCTCCAAGGAAGGAGCCTCCACACCCTCCCTGGGCAGCCTGGGCCAGGGCTCCCTCACTCAAACACTGACACAGCTTTTCCTTATGTTTCAATGGAACTGTTTGTGTTGCAGCTTCATCCCATCACCCCTTGGCCTGTTGATGGATACCATGGAAAAAAGTGCTGCCTCAACCTCCTGATACTTATATATTTGTAACTATTCATGAGCTCCCCCCTCAGTCTCCTCCAGACTGAACAGCCCCAGGTCCCACAGCCTTTCCTCAGCAGGAAGATGCTCCAGTCCCCTCAGCATCTTGGTGTCCATGCATTGGCCTGTCTGCAGCAGTTCCCTGTCCCTCTGGAGCTGAGGAGCCCAGAACTGGCCACAGGACTCCAGATGAGGCCTCAGCAGCTATGGCAGAGTAGAGGGGCAGCAGAACCTCCCTTGACCTGCTGCCCACACTCTTCTTGCTGCTCCCAGGCTGACAGTGAAGCAATAAAAAATGGTACTGCCAGCACCTAATTGTGAAATCTCAAAACAAGGTGTTTTTTTTTTTTTCCCCCCCCCAGAACAGTGGTAGGGCCAAAATCTCCTTTTGTAACATTTTTGTTGCTGTTGCTGGGATCTCAGGCAGTTGTGCACCTTCAGAGCTGCCTCCCTAGGAGCACAGGATGGCTGGTTTCTTCAGCAATGAGCTTCAGTGTTCCCAGCCACCGTCAAGCCTCGAAAGTATGAAATTAGATTAAAATAAAGATATTTAAGCACCGAAATCACGCTTGATCCTACTTTGCCTGTTGCATCCTGGCCTTGCCTGTCTTTTCAAGCTTTTGTCTACTTCACCTGAAAATAAAGGATCAGATGAAGTCCCACAAGGGAGATAATGATGGGAAACCCTTTCCTACTGCACTGTGCAGCTTTGTGCCCTGCCCACTGGAAAGCCTTGATTCTCCCACAGCCTTGGCCACACAGCTCTGCCATACTGGTACCTGCAGGGAGGAGAATGACAAGCCTCTGATGCCTGTGTGTGTGGCTCCCTTTTACTTGGGCTGCATTGGAAAGCTGGGCTTTGTCTGCCCATCACCCAGAGTCCAGCCTAGCCTGAGCATGCAGTTGCTTCACACAGAAGCAAAACCTTGCAGGGAGAATGAGCTTTGTTCCATTTTTTCTTATTTAAAAGACATTGAAGCACTGTCAGATATGGTGACCAGTGGCATTGATCTGTCTTCAGGCATAAAGGAGGGCACAGATTCCCCGAGACATATCCCTTTTCATCCCCCCTGTGCCACTGTGCTTCTTCTCCATTCACATGGGTGTCAACAACATCCTTACCCAAGTTTTCCCCTTGGCAGCATGACTGGAGCTGTTTTCTCTGGTCTATAGCACCTATACTTTCCAAGAGCTGGAGCAGTGACATGTGACAGACTGATTTAGGTACTGGTGAGAGGATGTTTACAGAACTAGGACACTGGCAACAGACAAGCAGGATGTCTGTGCTCCTCTATCTCTGGGGATCAGCTGCGCTTAACCTGTTTGCTCCTTCCAAAAATGTCCCAAAGAGAACAGAGAGTGTCTCCAGATGATTCCCACCAGTGTCTGATGAGTGTTGCTATTGTTACAGAAACCCTCTGTTCCAGTCCAATGCCATTCCTGGCATAACCACTATGGCAAAGGACAAAATCCAGAGACTGAGGCAAGTGTAGCAGCAGCTGAATTCCTATTTCTTCCAGGCATTTATCAACAGCAATGGGAATACATCTCTTCAGAGCCAGAGGCTGCTTGCAGCTGCAGGTGCTTCTCTCTCTTCCCTGGGAGAAAATCTGGTGTGAAACACAAGTCCTTGGAATACCCTGTGCATCCTCAGATTCATCCTGAGAGTCAGAAACCTTCTCCATGAGTGTGTGTAGATGCTCCAGCAAGCACTAATGGAAGCAGAGAGGACATGAAGCAGACACAGAACCCAGAATAACTCCAGAAATAAGTGGTCTTTTCACTGAAAATTACCTGGTGCCAGATTGCTCCAACCAGAGCCCAGATGAAGGCAAGATGTGTGTGTCCGCTGAAGTGTGCCATGAGGAGCAGGGCTGGGGAAGTAGTAAAGTGCCCAGTAAAGCACTGTGAGAGGATTTGGAAAGTCCCAGAGTGCTGTGGTTGAGTCTCTGGGTCAAACTCAGATACTTGCACACAGATGCTGTGGTCTGTGCAGCAATGACTCAGAAACTCAGTTATGTCTCTACCACAGCATCCATCTGTCCTGAAAACCACCCTCCTGACACAAGGCCTGTCCTGACATTCCCATGCCACCTCACACCTTGCAAATATTCATTCCAGATCATGTAGGGTGTAAAGCTCCATCAATGCCTCTCCAGATCTATCTGCTGCTTGTGAATGCATAAAAGCAGGGAATGGGAAAACTCGAGACTCCTCTGACCTTGCCTATGCAGAACATCTCAGCAATCCAGCCAGGAGCTGCAGCCTGAGAACATCTCCATGGCACAGGGCTTAGTGCACTGCAGTTGAGAATGAGGAGCAGTTACCTGCTGCATGCAGCACACAGGACTTCACAGCCAACCTGAGCCTGAGTTCCAGGCTGCACTTTGCATACAAAGAAACTGTTTCCTCAATGACTTGTGATGTCATCTCACCTCTCCTGTCAAATGGCTAAAAGGCAGGGAATCCTGTGTGAATTCCTCATCCTCAGCTCCCTTTGCAAGCGCTGGAGAGAAAAAAAGTACAAATGATTCAGCTGGTTCTGGCTCAGCCCTCAGCAAGGTGAATTGTGCCCCAGAAGTGTGTCATTCCCTGTGCTGAGCCTGGAGCTGGTCTAGATATCTCAGACGACAATGTTTCCCACAGCTCTGGAGACAGGCAAAAGGAAAACTTCCAGAAAATGATGAGGAGAGGAGAGGAGAGGAGAGGAGAGGAGAGGAGAGGAGAGGAGAGGAGGATAGCTGGTGTTTCCAGACATGCCTGGAGGGAGGAAGGTTGGTGAGGGATGCATATGTGAGAGGTGCATTTATTAGGTAGCTGCACTGTGGAAGAGCTCTGGCAAGCTCTTGTTAATGTGCCAGACAAGCTCCTGGGCACTGCAGCTAGTGCCAGCACAAATCCAGAGTGGCTGCTCTTTAGGAAGGTAAATGTCCCTGATGGGCAATTGTTATGATATTCCTTGAGGTGAGTTGAACACACATTTGTGCTTAAATGTAAAACTTACTGAACAATGCACTGGGCAGTCTGACCACAATCCACTGCTCTACATGCGGTCTGCAACAGTGCCCAACAAGCAGATTCCTTACAGACACATGGAGGGCACCAAACCCTTGCAAGGAGTCATTTTGTCTGTGGCATCCCTGCTTCCAGACAGTTTAACCCTTTCTTGGAGTTGGTCCTTTTTGCCCTCCATGCCAGATCATTCCTCAGCCACAAATTATGACTGCTGAGCAGTTACAATGATAATACCTCTTCTTCTCAGACAAGATTCAGGAACCAAGAATTAAATCCTTATGATGGCAAGCTGCAGTAATGTCCTTATCTCATTATGGCTACACTGGGCATGAGATGACTGAAGTGCATGTCCCACTTATAGCAGTAAGACAACCAGGAGTCTACCTTGTGAGGAATTGTCTCCAGGTCTAAGCTGAGACCATGATCTATCTGGAAAATCCCTTAGGCTCTGTGCCCCAACTCCTTAGCCACGCATGATCTAGTGTTTGATCAAGGGCCCACAGGGCTGAGTGCTTTCACCAGTGCAGGTAACTAAATCAGGAGAGCAGGTGTGCATTGGTCAGCAAACAGTTCAGCCAAGTCCCAACATGTGTGGCAAAGCCATGCCCTGTGATATTGATATCTGCCCCCACTTCATTTCATTTACTAATGAGCCGGCTTAGCCCCATGCTGATTGGCAAGGAAAGCTTAGATATGTGGTTTAAGTGTCTTAGGATGTATGTCCTGGGCTACAGAGAGGCAGAGTTGTGTCTGAGGGAAAGGGAATCCCTCCAGCATCATTTCAGCTCTTCCAGTACATACTCTTACTGCCCCAAATCCCACAGGACACCTTGGCTCGTGGTGTCCTGGTGGTCCCTTCACTCACACATGTGGCAACTCTTGAGGTGGAGAGTGTGCCTGGTCTGTGTGCTTCAGATCAAGGCTGCAGGTGAAGGTTGAGGAGCAGTGTGCAAGGGAGCCAAGGTCCTGGTCGTGCAGGAGTTTTCTTCTGTAAGGACTCATGAGACTCTGGGTGGTGGATAATTGGTTAAAGATATGCAGCTGGATTGTGAGCTGAGCGATCAGGCTCCATGAGCAATCTGCAAGCCATAGGAAGACAGGGCATAGGATCTGACAGGGAACTGAGTGGGATCATCAGTCAGCTTTGGCTTGGACACCAGGATTGCTTGTGAGCCTTGCAGAGTGGCACCCCACAATGAGCATTTAAAGAGCAGAGTTTGTGAATAGCCTGAGTGTGGAAATCATGAATCAACAAACACAGCCAGATGGACACTGCTGCTTTCTGGACATCTGCATCATTTATTGATGCTATCAGGACTCAGCCATGCTGCCAAAACTGGAGGCACAGGCCCTTTGCCAAGACCATGCCCAGCACATTCTCCTGCTCTGCCACAAGGACAGAAAAAAACTAGCCAAGACTCATTGTGAAAAGGAACCTGGCTCAGCTGTCCAGCCCTCCTGTGAAAAGCTACCCCAAAAGCCAAGCTTTAGCAAAACACTGTCCTGCCAGTTGAACCATCTGTCTTGCTCCAACTTATTAATGAGCCACATCCTTAACTTTGCTCATGGAGTTTTTCAGCTCTGCTGGTTCTTTTCAAGCAGCTTATCTTTAGCTTTATTTCAACTACAATACTGTTCTTGAAACCTGCCACTGCAAAAAAAAAAGACCCATATCCACAATCTTCCCAGGTTTGTATCAGCGGATTAAATGTTTCTCCAAACCATCAGTGTGAGATCAAGCAGCCCAGACCCTCCTGCAACCTTCCTGAGCCTCCAGAAGAACATGCAGCATATCTAACAGGTCCAGTAGCTGCTCTACAAGAAGTCCTGAACCTCCAGAAGATGCAGCCTGTCTAACAGGTCTGGTAGCTGCTCTACAAGGAGTCCTGATCTTACCCAGATGTAACTTTGGAGAGCAAAATTTGGCCCAGGCAAGCCATTCCCACAGTGGCTTGGACTGTTTCTTGGCATCATTTACTCAACCACTTTAATGATGCAGAAGAGGTTCTTTGTTTATTAACAGCACCTCATTTGCTCTGGTTTTATTTCACAGAAGTCTGCAGCAGCAGCCAGGAATATGGGAGCCTACTGCCTTCAGAAAGCCTGTGGAGTGCTTGCTGGAGGCAGAGTGATCCCCAGTGCTCATCCAGCATTAGTGATCTCCTGCACTTCAGTGTTAAAAAACCCACAAGCAAAGCAACCAAACAACTCTAAGTTTGTAGCACCAGGAGGAAGGCAGCCTCTGTGCAAATGTAGCCAGAAAAACCTCAGACCATGCTCCTGGAGGCACTACACAAGTGGTTGAACATCAAAGCTGTGACTGTCTTCTTCTTCCCCCTTTTCAGCAGTTAGTTTGGTGTGGTTGCGATCAGCACAGCATTGAACATGTCAGCTAGGTACAAAATTGTTGTCAGCACTAGAAAACCCACTTGCCCTGTGGACAAGCTTAATGCACCATCAGCTGCTCTGCTGAGGGCACAGATCCAGCACATCCAAACAGGGAAAGCAAAAGGAAGAGCTGCCTCACACCCCTCTGTGATGAATGAACTGTAAGGGGTGGACTCCTAGATCAAACACCACACGAAACTTCATTTCCCAGCCTGAAGGAAACTCTGACTTCTGCAACTAAAACCTTGGCACTGGGTGTGCACAGAGCCCCAGGACAGTGTGTCAGTGAGTCCTTCCCAGGCCATGCTCAGCACCCTCACTGCTGCATTCCTGCTGCACACAAAGACCTGGTAACCTGATTGAAAGGGAGAAAGGACAGCAGCAAACAGATGCCATCTGCCAGGGAGCTGACCCTGAGCCACTTTGCCTTGAAACACTGACTCGGGTGTCTGCGGCAAAGCTCTGCTTGCAAAGAGTGAAAAGCACAGCAACTGACCTTTAGGTGAGAGTTTGCAGAGTGTCAGATCGAATGGCACCGTGGGGAGGGGTGTGGGTGTTATTAAAGGATATTGTATCACCCACAAGCAGGAAAACAGCAGAATTTCCCCTGGGGGAAACAAAAAAAGCCTGTGATTTCTCCCTCTGTTCCACTTCTTTAGCTCCCTGCTGCAGAGACCCTCTGCTGCAGACAAGAGCTTTTCAGACTACCTGCATTTCTCATCAAAGGTAAATTGCCTTCTAGCTCCTCTGCCTTGCTTTATAACCCTCCTACTTAGATCTAATGATGTGCAAAAGTTTACCAAGCCTTTTCAGATGACCGGGGATGCTTGGCAGCTTGTGAAGAGAGCAAACAGCTTAGCCAGGAAAACAGAGAGGAAATCCATTAAGATGTTTGCATTTGATGAGACCACTACCAAGGGCCAGTGAAAAAGATATGAGCCAGTACTGTTCATGTGAGGTGCTGTGAGCTGCCTGCACCCATGAAGCCTCCCCAGCACCCAGCAGGAGGGAGTTTTTAGGCTCCTTTATTCCCAGTGCACCAACTTGATGGCTTTCTGCTCAAAATCTCGAACAGCTACAACACACAGTTGGGTGATTCCACACTCAAGCAAACAGACAGCACATTAAATCTCATAGTAGCCACATTTGCATTGTTCCAAAAAGCTGCAGGGAGAAGGGCTGAGGGAGCAGATGCACCTCAGCAGGGCTTGCTGGGCAAACATCATTCACCTCAAACCTTTTCCTATCCATCTCCCTTCTTGCAGCTTTCAATCATGTTTTGCAACTTTAAGGAAACTCTTTTTGTTGCTGAGGGTAATGTACTCTTCTTCTCAGGAGGAACTGGGTAGCCAACTGCCTGGAGAATGGGGTAGGACCACTGGTCACTGTGAACTCTGAGGGGTTAGGGAGGAGGCAGTGGCAGACATACATAGGAGACAGACAGACATACAGACATAGGAGCCCTTGGGCTCCTTTTGGGCATATTCTTATGTGACTTGATCTAGATGGGAGCTGCTTCTGCAGGGGATTTGGACCAGATGATCTCTAAAGGTCCCTTCCAACCCCCACCATTCTATGATTCTATGTCCCTTCTCATTACTTACACCTGGGAAGGGAAGCTGAGACAATGGCAAATACCTTAGGAGCAGCAGATGTAAAGGACACTGTCATTCAGCCTCACAGCCAAATGCAGAGGAAAGCAGAAGGGATCAGGACTGCAAGAGAATAAATACAAGCAGCTCTGCACTGATAGGCCAGGAGTCAGACACCTTCAGGCAATGTGTTACAAGGGCTCCCTACCAAACCCTCAGCTCCACTGTGGCAGATACTGATATGCCATCAGGACTTATCCACTTGCTCCAGGACTCTAGGTCTTCCCTCCTTTCTGTTTCCTACTAATTTCCTTTCTCACCCTGGACTCCAGTTCCTGGAGAGAACTAGTGCTCAGGTGAGAGATATTGCACTGGGGCTTATGTTTCACCCAAACCCTCAGAACATCATTGGAGGACTAATACTGGGTTGTTGTATTAGAACAGATTCAGATCAACTGCTTTTTTCTCTCCAACCGACTGTGACAACTCAGCCTGTCCAAGTGAGTATCTGGAAGGATAATGGAGAGTGCATGACCTTCCAGAGGGACCTTAAAGTCATCTCTAATTAGACTCATTATCAGCTGACTTCCTATGCGTCACTTCAGCAGCTCAAGGGCCCCCTCATGAGAAACTAATGGCTTCAGGACAATGTACATTACAGGCAGTTACACAGAATTCTTGCCCAAGCCTCATTTTCCTTTGTAGGAGTCACAAGAACACTGGATTTTTTGTAACCAGATAAAACATCGTGACAGTAGCAATTATCTGCAGTAAAGAAATCCCATGGCAGACTGCATTAGTCACAGGTACAGTGCTGAAGCCTTCAGCATTCACTTCTGCACCAGGGAAGCTGTGTCCTTTGCAAGGCTGTTGCTGTCTGACCTGACCTCCTTCTGATGCAGCACAAGTGTTATCCCAAGACTACAGCGTTCCTCTTTGTGCAACAAGAAGAGGTTTTCACAGAGGCAACTGCTGGGATGCTCTTAAGAGCTGTGTTAGAATCAGTTTCATGGACATTCAGTAGATGCTGGATTTGCACATATCCCCCCACCCCCTCCCCCCCAACCATTCATAAACACACACACGAACGTCATCTTACTGACACAGCTTTTGGCAAACAGCCCATTGAATTCAGCAGAGAGAAGTCCATTGACTTTGGTAGACTTTGCACATGGAAGGTGAGAACAGATGGAGGCTCCATTCACCAGTTGCTGCTCGTTATTTACAGCTTTATGATCGTAGCAGAGTTTTGTTCATACACTCACCAATGAAGCATGATCCAAGTGCCACAGCTCCACTGAAAGCACTCCTCCAACAAGGATGCTGTGAACAAAGGACATCCCAGACACACAGCCCTCACAAACAGGAGTTGCTTGGCCCACTTATATCCAAGCCTGAAGGCAGTAGGTCTGCTTTCAGGAAGGTCTTCTGCAGTTTCCAGCGTTCTTGGTGTGAGACAGCACAGACGTGAGACAGGAGAAAGTAACAGAGTGAGCACAGGTCCTCTCTGCTGCTAACAGAAAGTTGCTATGGGTTTGGGCAGGAGCTTTACTAGAGCCCAGCTAGACACATCCACAGTCTTTCCCTCACACAGAATCACAGAATCATTTTGGTTGGCAAAGCCCTTTCAGCTCCTGGAATCCCAGCCCTCTCCTCACCCTGCTCAGCCCAGCACTGACCCACAGCCCTCAGCACCTCATCTCCACGGCTTTGGGATCCCTCCAGGGCTGGGCACTGCCCCAGCTCCCTGGGCAGCCTGGCACAGGGACTGACATCCCTCTCAGGGAAACAGTTCTGCCTCAGCTCCAACCTCAACCTCCCCTGGGGAAACTGCAGCCCCTTTCTTCTTTTGCTGCCATTCATTACCGAGAAGACACAGATCCCCAGCTCACTGCAGCTCCTTTGGTTTCCAGTTACTTTGTGCAACATCACCTAAGCCAAACACAGAAGTTGTCTCTTGTCATACTGCAACATGTCACCAGTAGTAGGAAAACACATTTGCCTGGCTGTGAGCTCACATGATTTACCTACCATCAGAATCAGAAAAAATCTTTCTCATGTTTATTAGAGCAATGGTAATCAGCAGCAACTTCCACTGGTTTTCAAAAATGGCATTTTGTTCTGTTTGAAATAAATGTCTAAATCAGAGAATCTCAAGGGCTGGAAGAGACCTCCAAAGCTCATCCAGTGCAACCCCCCTGCCAGAGCAGCAGCACCTAGAGCAGGGCACACAGGAACTCATCCAGCTGGGTTGGGATGTCTCCAGAGAAGGAGCCTCCACAGCCCATCTGGGCAGCCCCTGCCAGTGCTCCCTCACCTCAACAGGGAACAAATTCTGCCTTGTGCTTCTTCGGAACCTCTTCTGTTGCAGCTTGTGCCTGTTGCCCCTTATCCTGTTACTGGCCATCCCTGAGCACAGCCTGGCTCCAGCCTCACACCCACCCTTGATGGATTTGTAACATGACTGAGCTCACCCCTCAGGCTCCTCCAAGCTGCAGAGCCCCAGCTCCCTCAGCCTTTCATCACAAGGCAGATGCTCCACTCCAGCATCTCTGTGGCCCTGCACTGCACTCTCTCCAGCAGCTCCCTGTCCTCCTGCAACTGAGGGGTCAGAGCTGGACACAAAACAAAACATTGTTTCTGCACTTGGGCAAACAAGAATTCAGCTTTTACAGTGACCTAGCTTTTACAACAGGATCCCAGGTTTGTTTTACTCCAGGTGGTTTGTAAAGATTTTTTCCCATTTTTTTCCAACTCCCTTCTAAATTTTCCTTGCAGAGGAGCGAAAGGAACAGGGCTTTCTGCACTCATGGGGAAATATCTTTCCCAAGGAACTGAAAGGGGATAGCTAGTCCAGGGGGAAGTGGTTCACGAGGGTGGGCATCACACACCCTGCTGTGTACTGTTCCTCATAAGGTACAGCAGCTCTAGAGCCCCTGCATGGTCACTCACCTGGGATCCTCTGTTCTGAGGGGTGTGAGGAGTCCTGGAGGCTGAATCGTGGCAGATAATGCATTCATTATGCATGCTCATTAGCATTTGTCTGGAAAGTAAATGCTCTGCCCTCACTATTGAATTATTTTTGTGCTGTAGAGAAGACAAAACTGTGCCAAGAGCTTATGACACAGAGGGGGAGCCAGGGCCTTGTATGTGGGCATAAGTAATGACACCAAGCAGCAACCAGTGAGGACAGAGCCCTCTGGAAACTGCTGTGTGCTGAGGTCTTGGACATGCAGAAGGGGGATCTGCAGGTGGGATCCCTCAGAGGGCTCAGACAAACCCCAATGGTGTTGTCCACCACAGATGTCTTGAGCAGGGGAACAAGGGTGAACAAATCATGTCTGAGGGAGATGAGGAAGGGAGATGTGACCCTCAGATAACACAGAGCATCTTCAGCCAAATGCAAAGCTTGGCTGGGCCACTTCAGATGGGCACCTCTGGCTACCTGAATCCCCTGGCTAAGGAGAAATGAGGGAGGCCTAAAAGCCATTCAAGTGGAGTTGGAACTGTGCAGCTCACACAGATTACCTGCAAAGAGCTGGATTATCAAATGACTCCTCATGAGCTTCTTCCAGTGGTCAAGCACTGGGACTGAGCCTGAGAGACCTTGGAGTCTCTGTCCTTTAAGATTTGAACAACTTGCCTGGACAGAAGCTTGAGCAACCTGTGCCAGCGTTGCAGTGAGCCCTGTGTGAGTTATGCTGTCATTCATGCACTGCATGTCCCAGTTGTGATGGAACACCTCAGGAATAAATTCCTTGCACAGAGTAATGCCAGAGTCATGTAAGATGGACAAAATCTGCTGTTTCTACACTTCTGAAAGTGTTTCAGGGAAGAAAGTGAATGGATGTGAGTTAGAGAGGAACTGAGTTCCTTCAGTCCCTGCTTTCTCTTTCTGCTTCAAGGCTTTTTGTCAAGACAACAGGAACAGCAACTCTTGAGTAAGAAAAGAGCTTGAAGAGTTTGTTTAGGTATTTTTTTTTCCACCTCACACATATCCTTGCAAGGTTGGACTTGATCTTGTGGTGGTTTCAGTCATGGTTAAGGAGAGCACTGCCGTGCAGCTGATGTGTGTACAGTGTCTTTCGTATCATGACTGAGACATACATCTCTCAGGCAGACTGCAGCTCAACTCATCTTACCACAAAAGTGTAGGTTACCTACACCTCAAGTCTCTCCAAGGGTGAGCTATTTTTACAACAACTCTTCTTGAACCGTTTGTGTTGCCCATGTTGCCACTGCCTTCCTCTCTGCTCACCCACACGCAGCACAGCCCACACAAACACCCTGGTAGGTTGTGGAAGTCTCTCTCTTACTTGTTTAACATCTGTGGGCATGCCCAAGAGTTTTACTGAGAAAGCCTCTTTTTCTTTCCAACCAAAATTAACCCATGTGTCACCCCTTTTGTCTGCAAGGCCGCATCTTGCCTCAAGGCAGGACACTCTCCATCGCCCATCCTGATGCTCTTCTGCACCCAATGTTGCCACTTAAAAAACATCAACTCCTTTCACTCAGGTTCTGGAACAAAGGCAGAGGAAAGAGTGTTTCTTCCATCTTTGAAAGCTGACTCTTCAAAAATAAAGCAAACAAAAATCATGACCCCACCTGCAGTCCCACCACTGAAATCAGCTCAGGCAGCAAAGAGCCGCAGGAATTTCACTCCCAGGAGGCATCACTGAGCCAAACTCAAATCCAAATGGTTCTCAGCTTGCAAGGTTTGGGTGACTGAACTTACGAAATAAAACTCCAAACCTTCTGCTACAAACAGTTATCACAAAAAAAACCCCACAGAAATATCAAACTCCTACATTTCCAAGGAAAAATGATGTGAGCCAAACATGGCAGCTAATCCCTGCATAGAAGGGACTGTCCTTGCCTATCCACCCTCCTGCTCCAGCACAGAGGACATGGCAGGGAGGAATGACTCCATTTGTCACACCAGCTCTGCTGCCATGTTCCCAGGCTGGACAGGAGGGTCACATCTCCATCCCCTCCTCCTGCTGCTCCTAGAATCATACAATCACAGCATGATGGGGGTTGGAAGGGACCTTTAGAGCTCATCCAGTCCAACCCCCTGCAGAAGCAGCTCCCACCGAGATCAGGTCACACAGGAACGTGTCCAGGTGGGTCTTGAAGCCCTCCAAGGAAGGAGCCTCCACACCCTCCCTGGGCAGCCTGGGCCAGGGCTCCCTCACTCAAACACTGACCCAGTTTGTCCTTATGTTTCAATGGAACTGTTTGTGTTACAGCTTCATCCCATCACCTCTTGTCTTATCTCTGGATACCACCAAAAACAGGGATGTCCCAACCTCCTGACATTTCTATACTTATAAATATTAATAAGATCCTCCCTCAGTCTCCTCTTTTCTTTTCTAGACCAAAAGCAAAGTCTCCACAGAGGTGCCACTCTGCAGCACAGCCCATACCCAAGGACCAACTATGCGCCAGTGCTGAGGTTTTGCAATGGTAACGCGGTGCTGAAGAGCAGCTTGGCTCTAGCTGGTATCAGTTAGAGTATGTAGAGCCTAAAAATAGAGCCCCTCTGCTCTTACAATGACTCAGAGGCAGAAGGGAAACCCACAGGCTCTGTGTTTGGCTCTCCCTCAGAGTTTGTTTTGACACAGCTTCTTGACAAACAAACTGACCAAAAGCCATACCAACCCTCACCTCTCATCATCAAAGCTCTTGGGAAGCCCTCTCATTTTGTCTCAGTTTAAGAGAGATCTTGGCCAGAAAAGTCTGATCTTCTGTACTGAACTGTGGCCAGCCAGCATTGGCCTGATGAGCTCTGCCTTGGAGACCTGTGAGAGCACATGACAGGGTAATGGAAGTGAAAGGTGTGCAAGGCCTCTGAAACTTTCATGGGAAATACAGTACACTTTCCAGACAGCTCTAATTCCAGCTCAGGAAGAAAACGTATCCACCAGCTGGTCTCATTACACCCCCTCAGGGAGGTGATCCTTCAGTCCTTTAACTCCCTCTGTTCAGCTTCTGCATCTGGGGCACCAGGCAGAACCGCTCAGCTTTTGCACATGCAATGGGTGATGTTGTTCTGGAGCCTGAGGGTCCTGGTGGGGAAGCAGAAGAGGGATCCTGTGGGGAGCTGCATTGCTGCTTCAATATTATCTCACTCATGAGGAGAGCAAGTCCTTCCTCCCTGGTCCTCTCCTTGTGAGACCCATTGTTATGGGTCATTTTAAGATTGGTTGAGCACTGGGGCAGTGATCCAGAGGTGATGGAGCCTCCACCCCTGGAGACTGTCAGAAGAACTGGCCAAGGCCAGGAACAATCTGGCCCAGGTCTGACATAACAAGGTTGGACTAGAGACTGTCAGGGTTCACAGGATCACAGAATCTCAAGGGCTAGAAGGGATCTCCAAAGCTCTTCCAGTGCAACCCCCCTGCCAGAGCAGCAGCACCTAGAGCAGGGCACACAGGAACTCATCCAGCTGGGGTGGAATGTCTCCAGAGAAGGAGCCTCCACAGCCCATCTGGGCAGCCCCTGCCAGGGCTCCCTCACCTCAACAGGGAACAAATTCCTCCTTGTGTTTCTTTGGAACCTCTTCTGTTCCTTCCAGCCTTCATTTTTCCAGGTCTCTGGTGTAACCCCTTTCAGCTCACATGCCCAGTAGAGTTGAGCAGGCACAGCCTGAACTCTTGAAAGCAGTAACTAGGCCATCAGCAGAGGAGCAGAGCAAGCCATGGCAGCCAGGCGCCCACCCAGTCTACTCCCCAAGCTCCCTCTGCTTCCTCACAAGCTCGAATTGGACTAATTTTTGTCCTTCCCCATTTGGAGGCCAGAGGAGGAGCAGCAGCCCTGGGACACTCTGCAAGAGTCAAGCTTCAGGACAAAAGCACCTTGTTCATGAGGCCAGCCCTTCATCCATGTTGCAAACTCCACTCCTGCAGAGGTCCTGGGCACCAAACCCAGCTCTAACTTGATCTCCCTACATAGTCACTATAGCCAGGACAGACCAGGCTATCTCTGTGGTGGTGGTGGTGCCTATGTCAGACTGTGGTTCTACAAGTCCTTCCCCATTGCATGCACAGGGCTGTGGAGGTACAACCCAACCTCCTGGTGGCAGCTGGGCTGCTGGTTGGTGAGAAAGCCAGGCTTCAGCTGAGACAAAACAAAACTGCTGCTGGAGCATCTTCATTCTGTGATAGCAATCAAGCTTGCAGTGGTGTAAGAGCCATGTCATGGCTGTCTCATCATGCATTTAACATACCCTGAAAGCATCCTTGCTGCCTCCCCTCTGCTCTGGTGTAGCTCCATGCCCAAGCTCCATCCCAGACAGTGGGAGAAACCCCACAGCAGGAGGACATGAGCAAACACATCTATAAGAGGCCTTCAAATGCTGCATTAAATGCCTGTAGGATCAAAGGGCTTTGGAAAGGGCTGAGCCCTAAGGACAACCACAGTGGGAGTCTTGCTCAGTCCCCACCTTCACTCTCTGCAGGGAGGCAGCCCAGAGATTGAACCAGAGCCAGTCTGACCCTGCAGTTGGAGAGGACCTCAGCACAGCTTAGGACTCCCAGTATAGGGCTGGACCCACAACTGGAGCATCTTCCCAGCTCCCATGGGAACACCAGCATGTCTCTGTGCCTTGACTCCCTGTGATACAGGGCAAGGAGAGACAGTGAAAATGAGATCAACTGATAGCAATGGGATGCCAGTAATTCCCAGACAGCTGGGATGAGAAAGACCTCAGGAAGCCATCCCCCATCCCACCCCCTCCCCCCCCATCAGGATCAACCCCATCTAAACGAATAGACCATCTGCCCTGCTGCCCTGGCCCATGACCCCAGCAGGGCAGAGCTGCCTGGCAGCAGAGATTGCAGGTGGAGACAGCTCCTCCAGATCCATCCAGAGCTCTTGTGCTCAGCACTGAGACTTCAGTTCCCTCACCTACAGTGCACTCCCAGCTGGGCTGTTCCCTTTCCATCACTTAACCCACATCTGAGGGAGGGTCATGGAGGAAGCATCTTGTCTCTTGTCCCTGCATGCAGGTTACCTGTGTCCCCTGCATGGCAGCAGTCACTGCTCTCACAACCTTGACACAGGCTTTGCACGCTGCTGAACATCACCTGAAGCTTCAGCAAGTCCATCAGGAATGAGATGGTCTGTCCTGAGCTTACTTGAGAGCTGATGCTGCCACAAGCATCTGAAGAGAAGACATTTGGTGGCCCCTGCTCAGAGGGATTTCTGTTGGCTCTAGGGCTGAGAGGTGGGTGCAGGACCCATTCCCATCTTTCAGCTCACTTGTACTAATGCCTGTCAGCCTGTGTCTGATCAGGACAGGGTCCATCCTGAGCTCTTAGCAGTTTGTGACTCTGAGAAGCTGAGTTATCTCTGCTGCAAGAACAACTGAATTTTCAATTCAAACATTGAACCAGAAAATGATTTGAGAATTGATTCAGATCAAACCACTGTTACTTTCCCTTTCTCACTGGTAAATTGGTGGGTTTGGGATTTGCCAGGAAACTTTTTTTTCCTGCTCTTATTATAGACTTTTTGTAAAAAAGTCAGGTCCTTTGCCCTTGGAAGGGCTGACTGAGCCCCCAGGGGTGAGCCTCAGCCAGGACATCGGGTGCTTGGCTTGAGTCCTGTCCCCACGCACATCAGCAGATCAGGGGATCCCTCTGGGCCTTTCATTCTCTTGGAGAACCCCTATGGACTGCCTGTGACATGCAGGAGCAAGAACCCTGCCCTGTGGGAAGGACCATAATCCCCAGGCTGGTAAGAAGTTCTCACTCTCTGTGGACCAATAAAGAATTCATTATTCTTCACCAAGTAGAGAGGACTGAGCCAGTCTCCCACCCCCTGGCTCTGCACACCCACAGCAGGACAAAGGCCCTCCACAGCTCAGCAGCTGTGGGAGTCCAGCCCCAAAACATCTTACTCAGACCAAAATTCATGTCTAGTTTCATCTGGCCACTGCTTGGCATTTCCATGAGGTTCATACTCACTGGGAGAGAAAAGTCACTCTGTTCACAGTGAGACTGGAGTTGGTGGGAAACACTGGGAGCTTTTCCTCCGCCAGATGAAACAGGATTTTGTTCTGATCTGAATCAATATCTGATTCTCCTTTTGGTCTGCAAAGCTGTAGAATTGATGGCTTTTCCCCTTTCTCCTCCCAACTTCTGGTCTTTTTGTTCTCTGAAGCTCACAGCCCCCAGGCTGGCCTGGTTAGGTGTCTGAGATGTGTTGATCCAAGGCAGAATTCAGACCCCCATGAAAGTGCCAGTTGCACATCAAATGCAGCACTTCTTGCCATGTGATGAATAACCAGAATCAATGGGTGAGAGTCTGCTCTGGAACAGAGTGTCAGGACAAAGACAAGCACAGTGTGTCCAAAATGGTCCCCATGAATAGTAGCACAGAAATGTCACTGCTCCTACACACCAGCCCATCATTAAATACTTCCACTTTCTTTAGTGAAATGACAAAACCCCAGTTGATGCTTTCAGCACAGCACAAAAAACCTTCACTCCACGTCTGCCTTCAAGTGTCAGAGTGGTGCAGGATGCAGAAGTGTTCCTGTGAGATGAACATCTCTGTCTGAAATGCTTGTGAAAGGTGAGAAAATGCCAGCACAGTACAACCCTCTTGCAGCATCTCTGTGC
This sequence comes from Urocolius indicus, assembly GCA_013401255.1. Lineage (NCBI taxonomy): Eukaryota > Metazoa > Chordata > Aves > Coliiformes > Coliidae > Urocolius > Urocolius indicus. The sequence continues at coordinate 35,577 of WBNH01008871.1, read as the reverse complement.
ATTCTACTCATGAAAACTTTGCTCAAATGAGATTATCTGCTCTTTGCATCACTTTTAACAACAATAACTCGCACTGAGGAGCTGCTGAGCACTTGCTCAGAAATGGATTCTTCCTGGACTTCAAGGTAACCCACCTCAGTCCTTTCAGACTGCAGCAGAGCTTTGTCCTCAATGGATTTCATTCTGTCACCACCCTTTATCTAGATTCCCATGGGGGAAAAAATGGTGTTTCCCACCTCTGAGCTGTGCACAATGTAAAGTCCAAAGAACTCAAAAACCTACTTATTTTTTGTAGGAGCTGATCCAAATATAGGGATATGATTTGATTTGTTTTGCTTTGCTTTGCTTTAGTTTGCTTTGGTTTTATTTGGTTTGGTTTGGTTTGGTTTAGTTTGCTTTGGTTTGCTTTGGTTTGCTTTGGTTTGGTGATGAGCTTGGCAGTGTTGGGTTGGTGGTTGAACTTGATGACCTTAAAGGGGTTTTTTAGCAACCATAATGAGTCTATGAAATTTCCTGGCTGCTGGGAAAGAAATCAAAGATGCTACTGAAGAGGAGCATCAAGGTAGGAGGTTCTTCTCTTGCTGTTAATGAGGCCAGGGTGGCTGTTCTGCCTCTCCCACCTTCTCAGCTGCCTGAGGGCAGGGCTGGACCCTCTTGGGGCCAGTGATATTCTTTGGAAGGTTTAAGTCAGCCTCTCGCCTTTCTACTATAGCATGAAGAGGACTCTCCTCTATCTAAACTACATGGATGAGAGAGGGAGTTGGAATGCCCAGGGTTTGGGATTATTCCAGAGGCTGAAAAGCTGAAAAAGCTGAAAAATACCTGAAAAGTGTTTTGGCAAGATCAGTGCCTCCTGTCTCACAGGTCACATCATCCTCACAAGGGTGTGTGTGGCCATTCCACAGCCAAAGACATTTCTGGTAGGTTTTAGCTCCATCTACCATGGCCAGAAAGCTGGGCTCAGGGTCAGATCAACTGCTCACCCATGTCAGTGATCTACAGGAGTGCTCTGAAGACTGACTTTGGGGCTCCTTGTCTTGCACTCCCAGGGGTCACCTTACTGCATCCAGCATGAACCAGTGCTGTCACAGCAGCACTTGGGTGGGCTCTGGTTACCTGACCTGCCTATCAAACCCAAGCCCAGCTTAATGTTTGCATCAGGAGAGACCTTGGATTCACATCCCAACATGACTATAGATTCAGCACAGGAAAAGCCAAGGGAGTCTCTCTGGGCATTCATTACTTCAGCCATCATTTATCTCCTTCCTCAGCTGCCTCGTGGGAGATAAAAGAGAACAATGAGTAACACCTAGATAAGATATTCTGGGCCATGGATATTTTTATCAACAGCAGTCAAGTGTGTTTAGGGGAATATTTTGTAGGCAGCAGTCATGGGCTGTGGTGCCAGTTACAGTGCCTATGCTTCACAGCCAATGTGGAAGGATTAGAACTTGCCTGGGGTTGTTAGTTTTCCTGGAAAAGCTGCAATGAAAGACTGAAAAAAACAACCCAGAAGGAGAAAACATAATTTGAGGTGGTAACTTAACATAATTTGAGGTGCTGAGTGACAGACGACCTGACTCATTCACAACTCTAGTTGTCCCGTGTGTGCCAGGAAAGATGGTTGATTAGCTCTGAAGTCCCTTCTGTGGGTTGCTGCCCTGTATCCCCCTGAGCTCACAATGCTGGGAAAAGATTGACTTGGGAAGACTTAGAGTGCTGCTCATTCAACATCCAAGCAATCATGCTGGCCCCTCTGTTCTGCTCTTTCCATCCTAATGCCACAACCAGAGGGGAAATGCGATTGCATCAGCAAAGAGAAGCTGAGATGCTGCAGCTTGTGGCCATGCAAGCAGGGCTGAGCAGTGTTTGGCAATGGTCACATTCAGGCACAGTGTCACTGGCTCTGCCATTTCCAGGACCTGCCTTTACATCCATAGGCAACTCCTATATTTAGTCATTGCACTGGTGGCAAGGGCCCAGCCTCCAGGATGTTGATTCAGACACCAGGCCCTCACCCACTTCCTGTTTGGATGCACTCAGATGATTTGCATCACTTGAAAAGTGATGTTGGTTAAGGGAAACCAAACATTCTTGTCAGAGGAGGCTGAGTGCTGGCTTATTCACCCATGTGCAATGGAAAAAAAAAATTAAATAGCAGAACTAATTGTGTCCATCTCCTAGCAGCAGCCCTCAGATGCAGCAATACACAGGCTCTAGCATCTGCCCCTGCTCTGCCACCCAAGCACTGATGGCAAGTTCTTCATAGCAAAACACAGCTTTCCACTGTCACACAGGCTTGGCAACAACACCATGTCCATGAATGTGGCACCAGAGAGAGATACTCAGGAGCTTCTGGTGACTAGAGGTCTAGGAGCAAGGATGTCTACCCTGAGGGCTGTATGGATTGGTGACTGTGCCTGTCAGTTGGACTCACTCACCTCCCGTCACCTCTGTGCCCAATGTGTAGCCCTTAATGAGCAAAAGCCAGTGCAGCTGCTGAGTGAAAGGGCAGACATGGTGCAGTTTGGACTGGCTGCTTCTAGGGAGAGCAGTGATGGAGAAGGTTCCTGTACTGCAAGTGCCTGAGTTTGCCAGTTTGCAGACACACAAAGCCTAGTTGTGCCCCAGGGCTACCTTGCTGAGGAGCTGTAGATACACAGAGGCAGCACCTGCTCACTCATCTGTCCCAGGCTTTGCATGCACCAGGATCTCTGTGGTTCCTCTACTTCCAGAACAGAAGCCAAAAAAACTTTGGTAAGCATTGCAAGTGATGCCTTCTCTACTATGTGCAGGACCTGAATGGCTGCTAATGCTCAGCTGCTCTATAGTCAGCTCTTCCCCAGCTGACAAAAAACCCCAGACCTTTACTTCAGATGCTCAAGAAGGGAGTTGTCCTGGATGCTTCACAACTCAACTCCAACATATGATCAATTTGGCCTTTCCTCTGTTTTTTCCTCAGCCTTACTAATCCATTCCCAATGTCTAGGAAGGCTGATGACTCAATAGGTTTTTCCCCACAGAATCTGGACAAGCAATATCTTGGCAAGGGCTGTTCATGACTTAACTGCAGATGGATTTACCTATCCTGCCTTCTTTTTAGCTGAGATACAATTCACCATGTGGAACAGGAGCTTTCAAAGTGACTGGATATCTTAATGCCTTGACTTTTCACACCCACCTTAAAAACAAGCTGCTGGGCACCTAAAAATGAAGACAACCACATTCCACTGTCCATTTGAAAAGCCATCACCAAAGTGCATTTTCTAAGCCCAGATGAGGTGAGTGACCTGTTTAAGCTCAGGCTAAAATGCAAATCACAAAGAACAAATCTGAGTCGTCCTCGGTCAGTGACAGAGTCTCTTCAAGCAGAACTCAGGTCAGAACTGCACTGCTGTTGTATGTGCAGGAATATACTGTGGCACCCACAGTGGCAGCTGTGCTGAGGCAGCAAAGCAAACAGGAGTCAAAAAAAACAGTTAAAATGTGATTTTTGTGGCTGTGTTTAGCAGCTGTTGCTGAATCTGTCACAGCAGAGCAAAGCTGCACAGTCACAGTCAAATCTCCCAGAGTAAATTTGCAGCTTGGTGTTGCAACGTCTTTGAAACCTCAGGTCAAAGGTTCCTAGCTCCTGGCACGCCAGAGTTCATCAGGTTTGGATATACTTGTTGATGTTATCAGATGATAGTGCCAGGGAAGCAGTAAAAGAAAGCCCTGGTTTGAGAAGACAAAGATCTGCATCGATTAACCTAATTAATAAAGCACGCAGGCCATGCTCAGAGCCAGCCTGGAGACCTGGAGCAGGGAGCCCAGCCCTCCTGCCTCCACCTTCAGCAGGCAGCAACCAGAATTGTGACTGAGCAATCCTGAGCAAGTCTCATACAACCCATGGGTGATGGTAGAAGGAAGAATCCAGGGCCTTTTGCTCCCAGCTGACAGGTCTCTGAGATAAGCTGAGCCCTCACTGCTCTTGCCACAAGGCCCAGCCAACAGCAACCTTTCCCCATATCCCAGCACTCAGATTTACAGCTTGGCAAGACATAATGCCCAAACTCATAATCACAGTTTCTGCCTAAACTGCACCCCCCTGGGTGCTGCCTGCACCTTTCGTTCTGCATTGAGCCATTCCTTTTGAAGGAAAGTAAGGCTTTGTCTTTTCAGCTTCATCTACTTTCGCTTCTCCTGCTGCACACTGAGGGTATACAGGCTGCTCACAGGGCTGTACAGAGGTAAGTCTTTGATGACAGAGTTGAAAACAAAGTTTAACAAGTGGGAAAATGCAAATACAATGACACCAGGCAGGTGCAGAACCAAGACCCCTCCTGGTTACTGCCCAGCCTAGTGCAGCTCATAGCTCCAGCAGCCACACACCTCCTGGACACTGCCTGCAGGACCAGGATCCTTGAACATCTCTCTTTTCCCATCACTTGTCTTTCAACCATTTGCTTTCTCTGACTCATGTTGGCATTTCCTGCAAGCACGCCAGGGACATTTTCTTCCCCACTCAAAGCTTCCTGCCCTTGCAGACCTCCTGATATCTCTGTGCAGCTCACTCTGAGCTTAAAACACCCTTCTTGTGGCTTTGCAGGATGCTCACACTGTTTAGTAACTCTCATGGAGCTTGCATCACTCTCAACACACCTGTAGCTTTCTTCACAGCTCTTATCTGCACCCACACAACAATATCAAGGGCAGCTATGCCAGCAAAGAGCCTTTCTTCAGACAACCTCCCCCCTCCTGTCAGTTTAGGGGCTGCACCTGCTAACAAAACATTACCCAGCACGTTCCAAAACAAGGACCTGGGGATATTCCTGGGGCTTTTGGCCAGTGAAGGCACACTGTGGCTTTGCAGGGTTACTGGGCTCAAAGGCAGCCCAGCACCAATAACAGAGAGAAGCCAACCAAGGCCATGGCTCCCAATGGGTTGCTGTTGTTGCCATCCAGTGCCAAAACTTGACTGTTTATATGAGAGTAGAAGGAGATCCAAGAACCAGCTTCAATACACATCATGTCTGGAACTAACAGCTCAAAACCAGCAAACTCTTCAGAAGGCATCCATCGTGTTTTCAGCTCTGTTTTAACACACAGGACTCACTGACACCAGGCAGCCTGGCAGCTCAGTCAGAGGAGAGACCCAGGCTTGGACAGGGGGTGGGGATGGATGGATGGATGGATGGATGGATGGATGGAAGGGAATGTCACAGGCACTCTGTGGAGTTGTTTGTCGAAAGAATTTGCAAATGACTGTAATTAATTGGTTAAGAAATGGTGTGATGATGCAATCTACCCCTTACAGAGAAAGGAGTTGTCCAGCAAAGGCCCTGTCAAAGCATATGGAGAGATGTGGGGAAGGAAAAAGGCACTATGAATGGCTTCACTGGTATCCAGCAACCTGACTGCTGCCTTCCCCTTTTGGCCATTTGGGCAGCCTCTCCAGACACCAGCAGGGATGTTCAGTGCTTCACAAGCCCCAGGCTGTCCAAGTCCACACGAGCTGTCCCCCATCATCCCTTCTGCCAGAAAGCCTTTCTACCCAAGGATCACACAGCATTGCCCACTTGCAGGGACCAAATGGCACATGAAGATAAAAGGAAAAGCCAGATTCCCCATGGGGAAATCCTGAGTGGCTGAGGCAACTCCAGATCTTGTCATGTCTTGGCTATAATAAGCATTGGAGCTTTATCCCTACTTGTCCAGATCTGTGCAAGCTGCAGAGCACAGGCTGATTACCTGGTCTCAGGCCTGTCTGGTTAATCTGTGCTCAGTTTCTTTATCCTGTTTGTCTATATATAACCTCCCTCTTGGCCACCTGCAGCTACTGAGGGGGGCTGGGAGGGCAGGGAGCACCTCAATGGCAGCTCACTGTGACACCAGGCCAGGCCTCATCAGGGTGTGGGGACAATGTGGAGGGGTCAACAGGCAGCCTCATGAGCCCCATCATGCAGGGAAGGACCACAGTCTCCTCTGCATTCCTGGCATCAGGAATGTTTTGAGTTTTTGGCACCAGGGTGATTTGAGTGAGGCTGGGTGGTCTTGATTTGCATGGACAAGCTGGACTTGGCATTTGGGATGGTCTCAGACCAGGTGAAATGAGCACAGAGAATGGGGACTGAGTCACTTTCCCTTGTAGGGGTAGGAAATTAATACAAACAAGGGATTTGCCTTGTCAATGAACAAGTTGAGGGTTACAGTTCCAGGTAGAAACAGAGGAATAGGTGAAGACATAGCAGGGAGAAGAGATGAGACCTGTCCCATCATGGGCCTGCTGGTCAGGACAGAGGCACACAGGGGCTGGGCAGACCAGACCAGCATGGCTGAGGCATGGAGGAGCTGCTGGCAAGGACATGCCTCTGGGCTGGTGCAGAGGGTCCTGCAGCAGGCTAAGGATCTTTCTCACATTGGGAGACACAGTGTCTGATGCAGAGCAGTTCACACTCCTCCTACCCACCCAAAGCCTATGTGATGCTTCTCACCTGAGACACTGCTGCTGTGGGAACAGGACACTGTGGGGCTGCTGAGCTGGAGAAAAGCCTCCACTCCCAGAGTGCTTTCTGTTGGAGGAAACAGGAGAGAAATCCCAGTTTCCTGTGCTGTCTCAATGTGGTATTTTAGGAAATTCCCTTTCATCTTCCCAAATGAATTGTCCGTGACCCTTTTGTCTTTGCAGGTGCACTGTACCCACTCAAGCTGTCATTTTCCACCTCGCTCCTCTGATGCAGTTGAGACAGGTCTGACATCCTGATTTGCTTAAAAACACCCCAAACACCTACAGTGCCTCTTCTGCTGGATTTATCAGGGAAAGCAAAGACAGAGCAGCTTTGTGCTGCACAGCTCAGGACCGTGTTGTCCTGTGGAAGGCCACCCCATCCTGCAAACCTCCCACTACTTCAGGCCCATGGAACAGGCACCACACTGAGATTCCTTGTCACAGCCCTGCCACAGAGCAATGTGGCAACAGGGCCAGTCCCAGCAAAGCCTGGCTTTATGCACTGGGATTCATGCAGGGTTTGTGCCACTGCTGTAAATGATTTTCCAAAGTCCAGATAACACCATGAGTGCTGCCAGTGCCCATTCTGACAGCCCCATGTAAGGCAAAGAAGGCCTAAACTAAACCACTTGAAACACAGAAAACCCACCAAAACTAAAGAAAAACAAGAAGGAAAGGGGCATTCAGCTTCTCTAGAAAGCAAAATGATGGGTTTTTCCTCTACAAGCATGACTTCTTGGATCTCTTTTCTGGTGTCAGCAAGCATCTTCTCTCAAGCACTAATAAAATCCATGGGTATCAAATTCAAAAGAAAAGAACCTGTTAAACTGAGCAAGAGAAATCAAAAGGATAGAAACAAAGAACTTGCAGCATCTCCAGAGCATTTTCATCTTTAATTTCCTTTTCTTCTAGACACAGAATTGTGACACTTGCAAAAAAATCCACCCTCCTTCACTCAAACCTACACTTCTGTCTTCAGTTAAATAAGACATTTGACAAGAGGAAACAACCCAGGTTTACAAGTGATTAGTGAAGGCTGTGTTTGTTGCACTAATTTAATCTAAAGCCATTCCACATGAGGGGTTCACACATCCTCCACACCCTCAGGAATATTTTACTCTTGGGGGTTTTTTTTCTCACTCTTTTCTCCTCTTCTTGCAAAGCCAAGACCATCCAGCCTGGCGGGGTGCAGCTGGTCTCTGCATTAAGAGAAACTTGAACAAAATACTATTTAGCTTATGCTCAGGGCCAATCAGAGCTTCTGGTGCCAAGGGCTTATTTCAGGGGGATTTGTGCAGTTTGACAGAGGCAGGAGTTCAACATCTGAGCCCCCAGAATGATGTCAATTAGAGGCAGACAAACAGGAAAACAGCTGGATGTCCCAGCTCCTGTCCCCCTGCATCTGCTGGGAGACAAAGCAGTGTGTGCATGGAACACACCAACCCTGCTCCTGAGGGATCCCATGCTCTGGGGACAGGGTGGTTGGAAGGAACATGAAGAGCTCTGGGAGGAGGGGTCAGGAGAGGCAAGTCTACTTCAGGGAGGAGAAACTAGGATAGATGATTGGAGAAAACCGGAGGACAAGAATAACCAGGACTTCTGCACCAGCAACTGAGTCTTGCAAGTGTGCAGCAAGCACCAGGCTCAGGGATTTATTAGAAATCAGAAGGAAATGGTGCCAGTGCTGCCTGCTCACTGTCACAGCAGCCTTGAACATGTTTTGCTGGTTAGTCTGCTCTCAGAAAAGCCTGACAGAGAAGCCTGGTCCCTGCAAAGCAATGGGAACAGCCTCTACTCCCAGTCTGAGGACTCCCAAACCTGTACAGAAAGTGCTGCGACTCTCCAAACACTCCCCAGCAGTGTCACAGCCAGTCAAAGGGGGCTGGATCATCACCTAGTTTGACAGATTAAGACCTATCCTCACCATTTCATCCCAAGGTGGAGCCTTTGACCTGATAATTCCTGTTCATTCCTGCCTTTCAAGGAGTCCCCCCACCACCAGGCAGAGCTGGTTCAGGTCAGCACCTCTGCCACCTGTACTGTGTGACATAAATGGCTTTGCTGACCATAATGCTTTGGAGATTACAGCTCCTGATTCAGGCAGACCCATGGCAGTCATCCTGCAACTTAGGAGCTAAAAGAGAGCAATATGTGGTCCTGTCCTCCTTCCATTACCAAGGGCTGAGCAGGGTGAGCATGTGCCCCTACCCTCGCTTGAAAGCACCAGCTCTGCTTACTCTCTTGCTTCTTGGGAAGCAGGAAAGTCACAGACTGACCTATGAGCAAGTGCTGCGTGAGGGTTGAGCAAGAGGCACTGACAGTGTCTGTCTGGGAGCCAGCAGGTAGGTCAAGAATTTCCCCAGCACACGCCTCAGCCATGGAGTGGTGTGAGCTGCAAGTGTTGCAACACCTCTCAACAAGCTCAGAAGATGCATTAAAGAAGTTCACAGATGGAAGCACTTCTAGGTCTGTTGCATAAGCCAGATAAGTAGATAAGCCTGTAATGTTTGCACAACACCGTGGCCCTTTATTGGCCTTGCACTGGTCTCATTTTGCAGGGCTTAATTCAGGGTATCTGATGGACTGAGGACACCTTTCAGGTCATCTGTTCCTTGACAGGTTACTGTGACCGAGCTCTGTTGTGCTACTGGGAGCATTAAAGGGAGGGGGACACCTCACAGACAACTGTCCCTCATGCTTTGTAAATCTGTCCCAAAGGCATTTGGGGAATGACACTGTGATGCCTATGGAGAGTACTTGGGCAGCTTCTCATGGAAGGACTGTGGCAGTGCAAAACCACAATGGGAAAAGGATTGTAACCTGCCAGAGAGGAAATAACTTTTTGTACAGACAAACAGATGCTCTTGGCATGGGCACATTTCTAAGCAGCTATTTACCTGACTCCAAGAGTGCAGCGTGTGGAGGCTGAGCAATGACAGGACTCAGGTGTCAGGGGAAAAGATGACACACAGGTGAATGCATTGATTGAGCACATGCATGGTCCAGAGTCTGCTAGGAATTGTCTTGCTTCAGCAGCTCCTCTCTCTGGGCAGGCAGAGCAAGGGCAGGGCACAGTAGCATCTATCCAGCAAAAAGGTGGCATCACCTTGTCCTTTTGGGCTGTGGGTGCAGCGAGGATCCAACCAGCAGGCTTCAGGAATGTGCCCTAAACACCAGGGCACAGAGTAGTGCAATCAGCACTGTGCTCTGGGCACTTACAGAGTCCTTCATTGAGCCAACAAGTAGAGAACAATGTTGTGCTGAAAACTGTCCTTTCCTCCAGGTGCTTTCTGCAAGCAAGTCTTATCCTCTGTATGGAAACACCCCTGAGGTGTGAGCAGGAGGCTTGGTATGCATCTGGGAGCTTGGTACGCATCAGGAAGCTGTTGTAGTTGTCACACACCTGCAGGATCCTGAAATAACAGGTGGGGGGACAGAGGGGGCAAATATGGGAACTTTCTGCCCCAAGGTACCCAGCCCAGCTCTAGGTCACACCAGATGGATCTTCACCTGCCAGGGGAATGTAAACCTCTTCCTCATTTCTCTGTTGAGACCTTGGGATGCCTTGTCTTTGGGTTCAGATGCCTTCAGTGATCTACAGTACTTATAAACTGTTGCAGAGCCCCAGGAGGGACTATGTTGCTCCTCACACTTTTTAAAGACAAATAGATGCCCTGTGCCTGTGGCTATTCAGAAGGCATCAGTCACAGCCCCACTGTGGGAGGATCCCAGGGCTTGCTGTGCCCCAAGTCCTCTGGTCAGCCCTCCATCAATGGAGGTTTTATCTCCCTCCTGGGTTGTTTTGACATTCCCAGGTCACATCACTTTGGCAACATCCATCCAGAAATCCCCTCCCTTGGGATACTCATGGCCACTGGGTAGGATTTGCAGGGAAAACACTTCTGGGAGCACAGGGTTGGGAGACACAGGCCAGGGCAAGCAGAACAGCACAGCTGCAGCTCACAGAGCTGCTTCCCAATGAGTCACTGCTGTGCTGGATCAGCACTGAGGGGAGTGCAGGGACCCCTGGCCCAAGGGAAAGTTTTTCCATGCTCTGCTCCCTGCTCCTGCCAAGGAGGAGGTCTTAATGACTGCCACCTCTCCTGCCTCTTCCTTCTACATCTTAATCATGAAGCATCCCTTCTACTTGTCCTGTTCCTCACCTCAACCTCATCCACTTGTCATGGGCACAGCCCAGTTCTGGAGAAATGTTTTGTCCACCCAGCCTGGGGCAGCTGAGTTTGCAGAAGTAGAGAAGGAAGCCATGGCAGCTTGACCCCATTTCTCTGGACAAGGGTATGAAGTGGAACACAACTGCCTCATGGTGTGGGTATAGATAACTCCTCCATCTTCCCCCAAAATCCCACCCTGAGTGAGTGCCAAGCAAAGACTCACCAAGGGAGCAAAGGAAGGAGCTGATATAAGTGATGATAACAGACTTTACACTCAGGGCTTTGCTGCCTGGGTAGGGATTGCAGTGCAGATGCAACAATCCATGCTTGGGAGGGTTTGTTTAAGTGCTAATTCAGGATTTCCCACTTGAGCTGGCCAGAGAGTCACACTCAAATAACAAAAGACCATTTGTTTTCCTGAGGGAGAAACTAGAGACTTGTTTTCTTCCAACATCAGAAAGTCAGATCTTGAATGTCTTACTTGCTGGATTTTTGGCTGGAGCAGAGCAGGTGGTTTTGTGGCATCAGATGCACCAGGAATGCTGCACCCCATTGCCTGAGCTGTGTTAAAATGCTTGAACACATCAGTCATCCTTGTTTGTTTCACTAGGCGGCAAAACAAACAGCAGGGACAAAAGGTTAGTCCTTGAAGTTTCACTGCTCATCAGAGGCTTAGCTGAAGCTCATTTTCTGCTCATGGGATCTCTGACAAGTCCTACAGGAAAACCAAGAAATGTCAAACATGACCTTCCTGGCAAATCAAATGTGCAAAACAAAGAAGCCACACGAAGCAGGCCCTTAAGGAAGCAGAAAAAGGGCACAGCCCAGTCTAGTTTTCCTCATCAAATACTCTCTGAGGTCATTGTACTGTTGTAAACTGCATCTCAGTTAGACTAAAACCACAGTTTAGTACATTAGTCTTGTGCAGATCTAAATTCATCCAAAGGCAGAGCATTGGAAACAGAGTGATGAACCTTTGGTTGGCTGTGCTCAGCTGATATCTGAACATTAAATCACAGCCCTGTGGTCCTGACCTCATCCAGACCCAAAAGACAGAATGTCCCTGGAAAACCCTGGGGGCTAGAGCCTGGAAATAAAAGAAGTCCAACTCTGTGCTCAAAAGGAGTCAGAGATCCTTTCTTACTCTCCTTTATGAGGATCCAATTTCCAACCAACAAGCACAGAGGGGTGTAAAAATATATGTCCCGGGCACTGTTCACATTGCCTTCCCTCTTGGTTGTGTTCCTTTTCAAAGCCCTTCCAACATGTTGAGGTGCTTTATGGTTTAAGTTTTCCCGTCTGCTGGTCCAAGCTGTGGCTACCCCATCCCAGAGGAAAAAGCCAGGAGGGGTTGAGTTACCCAAACAAACCACAAAACACAGCCCCAAGAGGCCAGGCACAGAGGCAAGTGTCTCCAAAGCTGAAGTCTGCATCTCAGGAGTTAATTAAAGTCCTAATGGTGACAAGAGAGTAAAGGGTTTTGCACTGCTGGCCAGAAAAGGAGTTATCTGTCTAGGAAGGAATGGATGGTGTCCTGGACTCACTGTTGATAAATGTCAGAGTGGGTAGGTTCACAGATACTCAGAGAGCCTCCCTTTGCCAAATGAACCTCATGTCCTGGGTGACCTGCCCTCAGCTTTTGCTGTTGGGATGCAGGATGGCCTTTGCCTGCATGGCCACAGTTGCCTTCATTTACCCTTCTGATTTCTACAAGCATTGGTCTGATTTTCTCCAGTTTTTGCTATTAAGTAACAATCTTTGCAAGGACCAAACGTGAGGCTCTTCCAGTTGGAGAGGTCATTATGATGGACAAGCTGTGGCACAAGGTACATCACAGTGTTGAGCTCTGTAAGCTGCAACAGAGACATCATGGGCATTATGCTTCACTCTGGAAAGGTTTAGATCCCCAAACAGGCAACAGTGTCCTGTTTTCTGTCCAAAGTGATCAGATGTGACCAATAAATGACCAAATAGAAGGAGAAGATGCAACACAAGGCAGAAACACCTCTGAGACTTATTCTCAGACCCATGGGGGAAGCTGCATGTCTTCCTTCTGGAGCCATGGCCGTACAATTCAGCAGGAGTCAACCCACTGTAAGTGAAGCCAAGTCTGGAAGCTGGTATAGTCATAGCTCCTGCAAGGCCACAAGAGACATTGGGAGCTGCCTGCAGAAGCCCAGCACCATTTTCACTCCTTCCGTGGTGCAGCATGAAGAGTTAAATTCTCTCCCTCAGCAAGAGCAGAGAGGCAGCTCCGAATCACCACCATCTGCTCTCATTCATACATGAGCTGTGTGTGGGCACCATTCAGTTCTCCATTTATTTCCTTTGACAAAACCAGAACTGCTGAGATCACCTATAATGAAGAAGGGCTGAGCAGTTCCCAGTAGCATGGGCAGCTGAGCTGGCTGGGAGCTTGCAGGGTGGGGAAACATCTGGTCACAGGAGAAGATCCTTCTCTCTGTGCAGCATCCTTCTGGGTGCTGTCTCCTGGGAAATGTCCCTCTCAACAGCAAATACCTGCTGACATCATCCAGCCAGGCCATGGCCCTTGTGCTGTTGGTTGTACACAAAGCAGCTCTTGCCTCCACACCCAGGTCCTCATGCAAGCTGTTTGTACATAACAAACACCCTCTGCTTGCAGCACATCACTCCCTCCCCGACAAACCTCTGCTGTGCCCCAGAACAGCAGCAACAATCTGCAGTTTGACAGTAAATCCCCTCACAAATGACAATAATCCAGCAACAGCCCCAAGAGCTTTGTCAGCACCAATCCTGGCCAGAAGTTGCCCAGATGAAAAGTGTTCTTGCAAATGGACACCAACAGAAACTGCAAGTGCTGGAGGGCAACAAGCCAAGCCTGCTATTGAATAAAAGGAGGGGCAAGAAAATTATCCATTGTCTTAAAAAGCTGATCTATAGTTACAAAAAAAATCCCTTTTCATGTGGCCATTTCTGGCAATTTACACTTTAAAAAGGGGTTTTTGTAGAAGAGGTTGGAAGAGGAGAAAGTCTTTGTCAATGATTCACATGAAATGTTTGTATTCATTTAAACTAAATGGTTTTCCAGTGTCCTCTTCCATGACATTTTCAACAATTTGGCCTAATTCAAGCAGGAAATGGTTTCAGATGCTCATGAACTCAAGGGATGGGAAGTGAGATCTAGTGAAAATTAGCTGATAATTGCTCATCTCAATCGCTCGGCAAGCACAAAACAAGCCAGGCCAAAGAGGATCAAGATAGGAAAAGTAAGCTGAATGCATACCAGTGCATCAGCTAGCTAGTTTTCTTCCTTGTCTCCCCTTTTACCCTCATACAAACTGTGTCTCCTTTCCCTGCCCAGCGTTTGCTTTCTGGAAGTCCTGGCTGTGCAAACAGCTGCAGCCCCACAGTGCCAGTTCCTGCTCTTCTCTCTTAGATATTTATTACACTGCAGTCCAGGAGCTCATAGATGAGGTGCTGGCAACAAGGACAGGTACTTTAGAAAGCCGAAGCACACACACAGGGCATGATGGGGGCAGAGGCACATTCCTGGCAGTCACAGAATGTGAAGTAAAGGAGAAGCTCCTGATTCTTTGCTCAAATACCCATGCAGAGAGCTCCAGGGACAAATAGATGTGATGTCTACCTTTCCAAAAGCACTAGTATCTGCTACATTTGAGGGTGATGGAGCACTGGCAGGGGCTGCCCAGATGAGCTGTGGAGTCTCTTTCTCTGGAGCCATTCCAACCCAGTTGGATTAATTCCTGTGTGACCTGCTCTGGGTGCTGCTGCTCTGGCAGGGGAAGTTGGATCTTTAGAGATTCCTTCCAACCCTTGAGACTCTGTGATTCTGTGACATTCATGCTGCTGCTTTTCCTCCCGTGCCTCCTTGGGGAGCCCATGGTGCTGATGGGGCAGAGGGAAGGGGCCAGTGATGGTCTCGTTAGAGCCAGGGCACCCCTCACCGAAAGGCCATATTGCTGTCAGTCTCCAGCTTGTCCTGACAGCTCTGCATCATCCTCCTTGGATCCCCCTTCCTGACCTCTTCCCATTGCATTTTCCGTGTTCCAAGGCCATCAGCAGCTGTAATCTTTCCCCCACTCATTTCATAGGCTAGGGGTAAATTGCTTCTTAGGAAAAACAGGCCAATGCGTTACATTGGAAGCATCATTTCCAAGATACCCCAGAAACCCAGTTACCTTCCATGCACCCAATGAAGAAATGCTTCAGAAATTCCCCTGGCAAAGTTACCCAGTAGTGTGAAACACCATGACTGTTGTTCTGGGCTCGATAGCATTTACAGGGTACTTTTGACTGCTGGGACCCCTCCAACTCTGCACTGATTGTGTTTTAAAACCCAGATATTCCAGAAGAAGAGTTGTCCCTGGAGGCAATGCCTGTGCCAGGCAGGTACTGACAGGTCTCTAAGTGCCCTTGTCTGACTTCATTCAAAACAAAGCAGAAGTGGAACTGCAGTGGATGTTGGGGATCTTCAGCTACAGCCTGTCAGCCCCTGCACAGAAGGTTCCATTTCCCACCTCCATGTCAGAGCTCCACAGTGAGATTTTTAAACAGTGCCAGTTATTGCCCATGGGGAAAGGCAATACAGGAGGCTTTTGGAGGCATTAGACAGCACCTGGACAGCATAGCTTTATGCCATGATGTGAGCAGTTTCAGCTCTGACACTGGCTGAGACCCACATCCCTCCAATCCTTTTATTCTGAGTAAAATAAACCACAGCAAAAGCTTAAAAGGTAGATGGCAGCATCTCTAGGTAAGAAAGCCAGACCACAGCTGGGATCATGGCCAAGTGATGAAGATGTGCAGAGCCTGGAGGAGTTTGTTCCTGTGCACCTTCACAGGGATGGACTGTCCCAGCTGATCATCATCACCCACACTGCACTGGCTGAAGGGATGGGTTTGTTATGGTCTCTTCTTTCTCTGCTTTGAGCAAGGAACATCTGCCATGCTCAGTAAAGGAAGTGCTCAGCTCTCCTAGGCAGGTAAATCTCAGGAGAAGGAAAGGGGAAGATCAAACCAGGGAGTAGCAAATTATTTCTCTGCATCTCTGCAAATCAGTGAGAGGAACATCACCAGCAAGTGTTCAGCATGGGTGAAATTTCTCAACCTGTCAGCTAAAGAGTATCCAGTGTGTTACAGGGAGGTAGGAGTCAAAGCAGGCAGCTCACTGCAGAGCACACTGAGCTGTACAGCGTGAGAAAAACAAGACAAGATCAAGCCCTGCTCTTAGAAACAGCTGCAGGAACCACAGCAGCTGATGTTGCTTTGCAACAGTTTGCAACTGTCAATGGAGCATTTGCAGGGCAAAGGAAATGCCAACAGCACCCTCAGCTCATGGACACTGCTGGGAGCAGAGCTGGGCACTGCAGGAGGGGAAGGAAAGCGCAGAGCCTCTCATGATTGAGAGAGATTTGGATGCTGGAGCCAGGTGGTAGCAGCACTGGAAGAGGAGCTGAGACAGTAGAAGGCCATGAGGTCAGATTCAGGGTAAGAGAGGTGAGCTCAGGGTAAGAGGAGGATATGAGCTAAGCTTCTGGCTGTATGACACAGCTGATATGGGAAGATACAGCTTGTGTTGGTACCAACCAAGCCCATGGGAAGTGAGAAGCACTCAGGATGTTGTCTGTGGGATGAAGAAGTTTTCAGCAGTTATGGAAGGAGGAGAAAGCAATCACATGGGAAAAGAAAAAGGATCCCAAACAACTCCAAGAACTTCACAGGACTGGCAGAAAGGGACAGCCAGGCTCAGTGCCTCAGCAGTCTCTCTGCTGATGCCATTATCTGCTGCTGGCCTTGCCCTTTCCTTCAAGCATTGCATATAACTCAAAAGATTAAATAAATGCATAATAAAGGGAAGATTTTGGTCACAGGGAGAGGACTGGGGTGGGGGAACAGCCAGTACAAGAGATTTTTCCGTGTGTGGTGTGTCACTGCAAGCTGGGGCAGGTGCACTCAGGAAAACAGCCTGTGTTTGTGCACTGTGATCAAGCTGAGCCCACAGCCCAGCAGGAAACTGAAAGCCCTTTTAATGATGTGGAGGCTACCAATGTGCAAGTAAAACACATTTTACCTAGTTAATAACATCAGAGCCTGGCCAGGGACTCCAGGTAGATTTGGGTTAAACATCCCAAACTGCAATATCCATAGAATGACCGTAACAATTGCTAAGGTCAAGGCAGCAAAAGGTGCAGAGAGGTCACACATGGATGAGGGTGGCTTTGGACTAAAGAGGGCATAGAGGGGCCTTGAAATGCAGGGAGATGCAGCCAGTTACCCCAGCAGCCTGAGAGCATGACAGTGGGGAGAAATCAAAGGAGTGAAGCAGGGGGACTCCCTGCAAGCCCCCAGACTAATGCTGCGAGTGGACTGGCTTGCTGAAGCATCCCCACAGACCACAGGCTCATATATATGTACCTCCAGCCACGTGCTAGCAGAAGTCAGTGCTCCCAGCCAGGTTCTGGTTTACCTACACACACACACACATAGTTTTTATTACAGGAAGCCATGGCCAGCTGAAACTGGCCACAAACCATTTACTCTGTATGCCCACAGGGTCTTGGTTAATGTCTCTGACCTGGGCACTCGTGGGAAAACACCTCCACTGCCATCCAAAGCTATCCAAAGCCTGTCCAGCAGAAGACAGACTCCAGCAGCATCCATGAGGCAGGAGCTGCCACCTGCCAGTGTCCTCAGCTGTAGAAACAGAAATGCCAACAACCACAATTAGAAATGGCCATGGAGATCCTTGGAGAATACAAACCTGCAGCTGCAGCACAAAGCTCAGTGCAGCATCAGCTTAGGAGGGGAAGGTGGGTTTTGTTTGACTCTCAGTCAAACAAGTTTCACTCACTTGTTCTTTCACACACACAAACACCAGCACCAAGACTTGTGTGCCTAAGTAGCCCAGTCAGGACAGCTTGTGGTGCCAAGGCAAATACGGGTCAACAGCTCTCAGTTCCTCATCCCAACTTCTGGATGAGCTCTTCTTGGGTGAATGGCTGTGTGCACTGGATCTTGGGCTTGCCTCCTGCACCCTTTTAGGATCAGGGATTGTGATCTCTTGCCTCTTCACCCTGTCCTGCCTCAGGAGTCACTAGGAGAACTGCTGCTTTGGCTTCTTTCTGGGTGTAAACCCTCCTTTGTTTTAGGCTGCCCTTTTGTTTCACTGCTCCAGCTGTCTTGAGAAGTTGCATGCTCTGCTTTTGATGACCTGCTGATCTAGCAGATCAGCACATGCCATTCTTTTAACCCTTCTTGTAGCTGTTTCTCCTGCTGCTTTCATACCCACACATTCTCATTCAGGTCAATTTTAAGGTCCTGTTAGGAATTTCCGCAGTCTGAGCTGAACTCCAAACTGCTGACACAATGCTGCAAAAATCCCTCCAAGCACAGCAGGCTTGGGCTTCTTGTTGCATTGCTTAGCACACAACCAACCACAGCACCCTTCCCTTATCAGTTCCTTAGAAAGCTTCAGCATCAGCATGAAAAGCTGAATTTAGCCACTGATTCTATCTGCAGAATGATAGGGAGATGTCAAGACAGTACATTGGACAACTGTCTTGTTTGACATGGCATTTGCTTTGAAATCTCTCCGTGTGCCGGTTCAGTGGCTTCCTGGAAAAGTCCTACATGCACTTTGTGATATTGTGTTGTGGCCCTACAGCTTTGAAACTGAATCCTCATGTTCAGTTGGATTCCTGCATGGACAGAGAAGATGTGGTTTGTCTAAAACAGATGAGATTTGGCACAAATCTTATGATCAGGAAGGGTTCCTGTCCAGTCTGTTGATCAGCTGGGATATCTTTCTGTGTGACATCTTCTCTCTCACATGATATCCACGTTTGGGATCATAGAATCATAGAATGGCAGGGTTGGAAGGGACCTTTAGAGAGCATCTAGTCCAACCCCCCTGCAGAAGCAGCTCCCACTTAGATCAGGTCATCCCAGCCTCTCTCAACCAAGCTCCCAAGGGTTTCTACACACAAGGCCAAAAGCGGAAAACCCAGGTGGAGCAAGAAGCATCAAGCCATGTGTCATGATGCAACTGCACAGCTCCAGGTAACTACCCACACACATGGGGAAGCACTTCCAAAAATTACCAACAAAGGGCAAAGCTGCAAAGTTTCCCTTGCAGAAAGGGAGAGCAGAACAGTTTGAGGGGGACCACCAAGATTTCCAGCACACCACAGAGGAAGCTGAAGGGAGTCTCATGGACCCTACTGAAAAGGGATCCCAGCAGCATGACATCACAGCCCACTCTCATAGCTCGTCCCTCAGCAGCACCCAGACACTGCTGGCACAAGGAGCCCCAGATCTCACAAGAAGCCAGACTGTGCCAGGCTGGGAAGGTGAAAGAGGGACATGTTTGGGCCTGCATCAACCAGAGCCCTCAGCCTGTCTCAGCATGAGAAGGAATGCAGAGCCCAGGGAAGCCAAGTAGTTTTATCAGGTCTCTTGTGACCAAGTGCTAGAAGAGGATGGAATATTAGCACGGGAAAGGTCTTCACTGCACACCAGACAGGAAAGGGCTGTGAGAAAGGAGGTGTCTCAAGGATGCACCAGGAGAAAGGCTCATGGAAACACAGCACATTTTCCCCTCTCCAGCTGTTTAAGGGCAGAAGATCAATAGCTATCAGTGGCACAGCTCAGGCTGGCTCACACAGAAGAGCAGAAAGCAGATGAGAGCTGCAGAGCAGGCACCATCCATTCCCTGTGCCTGCAGGGCTGGCACATGGGTCAGGGAGGCTTTGCTCTTCCTCTCTCCTTGTGAGTGGAGACACAGGAGTCCCAAGCACAGAGGAAGCTGATGGGTGGCTCCAAACTACCACAGTGAACATTTAAGCTAAATGTCTGTTTGAACCTGACCTGGCACAGTGATCTTGAAGCACAGCCAAGGCATCTCTGCTGGCCTGTCCAGTGTTGTCGCCACCACAGTGACTGTGTGACCTCTGGATCTCTCTGCCATTAACAGCTGCTGCTCAAAGTGCCCAAGTAGCTCCCACACCTACAGACTGAGCCTGAGCTGCTAGAGCTGGCCCAGCAAGCCAGCCCAGGTTGCAAATCTGCAGCTGACAGGGCAAGCTGGGAGCAGACACAACAGCATTCCCAGGCTGGAGCAGAGCCTCTGGCACCCTTCATGAGCTCTTCCCAGAGGGATTATGTTTGCAAATGAACTCAGGCAGCAGCACGTCACTGTGCAGTCAAGGGACCATCACCTGCTTCACTCCCACCACTTGCAGTCTCTGATGAGAGCTCACAGTCAGGAAAAACCCAAACTAGCCCCTGCTCCCCCAGCCACAGCCCCTGTGAAGGGTGTCAGAAACACAGCTCTCCTTCCCTCCCCAAGAGCCCTTTGTCTCATGCCAGATGCTCCTGCAACACTGGGAGGACAATCATCTCCACTTTTTTCTCTTTTTGGTTTGTGTTTTTTGAACCATTTTCTTCCTCCACTCAGAAGCCCTGCTGCTCCCACAGAGCTCAGAGGAACTAGGCTCACTCTTATCTGTAGGCACGAGCTGATAGAAGATGAACTCTGTTAGCCCTTCCAGGAGGATGTGTGCCAGGTGGTTGCAGCCATAAAACCATCATGGGTGGGGTGTGATATAATTTTTTTTTACCCTCCTCATTGTCCCCTTAGGTAGTTGCACTGATTTCCATGTTCCCTCTGCCCCCAGGAGGCTGCACGTCCTGAGAGAGGCACGGCCATACCAGTGGCTGCCCATCAGCGTGTGCAGGAGAGGATGTGTTTTCTGCAGGAAGGATCAAGTGCCTCTAACCCAGGCAAGCAGCTCAGGATGATGATGCTGCATTTTTTTTCTCACACTCCCCAGGTGTTATCCTCGATCCTGTGGCAAGATGGGAGGGCAGAGGCTGGGAACCCAGTGTCTCAGTGACACGGGAGGTCCTTGCTGGAGGACTGGCCAGGCTGTGCTGTCAGGGAGAGGAGCAGGACAATGCAAGGAGAGGGGAAGGAGCCACTCAACAGCCCTTTTTTGGGGAGAGAGGGGTTAAAGGACAGGCTGTGCAGAGCTGCAGGAGGCCTTGGCTGCCTGTACACCTCCTCTCCTCTGTCAGGAGGATGCCTTTGTGCACAGTTTATGCATAATAGATCCTCCAGGAAAGAGATACTGTCTCTTTGCTCCAAATACAATTTCAATTAGATGAATAGCAGCATAATCCCATAGAGGCACTCAGCTGGGAACTGACCATGTGGGAGGCAAGCGAGCCCTCCCCCAGCCCAGCAGTGAAAGGGGATCTCGCCCTACAACAACCTGCCACGGAGGAGGCCCCCAAACCCTCCATCAGGGACCATCTGCTCTGGCAGCAGCCCCTCCTCCGCAGCCCCCAGCGAAGAAAGAGCCAGGGCTGCCAGTGCCGTCTGTAGACAAAGGCAGCACTTCCAGGCTGATGCTTTGAGCTGCCTGGCCCGGACAGAGGAAAAAGAGAGAGAGGTCCAGAGGCTCCTGGGGAGCCCTCCCTTCTCTGACCCCTTGGGCAGACAACCCTGGCAAGAATGCTCCAGGAGAAGATGGGGTGGTGAAATGGGGAGAGATTGTTGCACCGATGTTGTCCCTCTGCACCCAGTGATGCCATCACAGGGAAAGAAGAGAAAGACAGGGGACTCACTTCACACTCTATTCCTTCTCCTCCTCCTCCTCTGCCCCTGTTACAGCTCAAGGCAGGGACTTGCTTCTCCTGCCATCCTGGCCAAAGGGCAGAGCTGCTCTGCCATCTCCCAGCAATAAACACAGCAGCAGTGCAAGTGGCAGAGCTGGGCACTCGCTTTCCTCTGAACATCTCTGGGCTCTCAGAGGAATTTCCTCTTGTGCTGAAATTCTCAGATTTATCCCTAGTGCCAGAGCAGCAATTTGGGGAAAGTCTTGAGAAACTTAGGTTGTGCAACCAGGAATTTAAAGCCATTTTGAAGCCACAAGGCAACCGACACCACTTTTGTCAGCAATTATGATCAAAATCCTCTCGTTGCACTGTTACAGCAAATCCCTTCCAAGCACAGGCACAACACATTTGCAGAACAGCCACTCACTGTTCAGCTCACAGATATCAAACCACCACATCCTCAGCTCTGGAGAACCCTCCTGCATCCCTCCAAGGATCCCAACACCCTTCAGAACAAATCCTTCTGCCAGGGGCATCCTGGTCTCTCTGCCTCAGGACAGATGGGAGAGCAGTTAAGGTGCTGTAGCACATGAAATGTCACCCAGCCCAAGGAGCAGCTTGGCAAGTTCTGCAGGGCAACAGCAAGTAATCTCTCTAAAGTCAACAGCTCTGAGCCTGAATACACACAGCTGGGCACAAAGTGAGGAGAGATCACATCTGCTGAATAAGAAGGGGTCATTGTTATGCTTTGTCACCGATTGCAGAGCAGATAGAACTTTAAAGCCATTTGGTTTTGCACTCTGAATAGTTAAAAGGTCGGGCTCTGAGCATGGGCAGTGGGATGTTTTCCCAGCCCTGCAGTGGGATGTGAATGTTCCCAGGTGCCAATATTTGTCCCAACATCCGCTGCTTTCCCAGTCCCACAGCACCGGGAGGGGAGAGCTTTGATCTCTGCCAGTGCTGAGACCTGCTGCACGTGGGTTGTGCTTTCACAGACCCTCTGACCCTGCAACTTGTTGCTGTGCAGAAGGGCCAAAGGCAACGAGAGCACGAAGCCAAACCCCTGAGCAGCCACAGACGAGCTCAGGGGGACGTGGGGCTCGTGGCAGGGCTCAGCCATGGCCTGACCCTGCAACCAGTGCCTTTAGCTTACTGATAACGTGAGATGCAGCCAGGACTTGCTAATGAAACTCTGGTTATTGGTTACCAGTGACAGGGGTGCTGCTTTCTCCTGCTTTTTGTGTCCTGGGAAGCAGGTTGGAGGCACAGTGCCCAACGGGTACCCTCAGCCAGGGCTGATCCCGCCATGCTGCTCCCACCATGCCACAGCAAACCCAAAAAGAAATCAACAGCTGACCTTTGCTCTCTCTCATTTGTTTGTCCAGAGGCTGCAGAAATCCTGCACAAGGCACGTGACAGCCAGAGAAACAAAAATAACTTTGGTTCAACTGTCCCAGAGCAGGAGGGAATTCCAGAGGGGATGCTTGGGAAGCCAATGCTTCCCACAGATGGGTTTGGGAAAGTAACACAGACCAGGTATTCTTTTATCAGCAGTTAAAGGTACGTGTTAGGATCTCAAAAGAGAAAGATACACACCCTCATGACTCACATACAGAACAGCTTTGCACTCTGGCTCCTCTGACGTCTTGTTTGCTCTTTTCAAAACCAAAACAACTTGCTTTCCCATCAGCTCAGCTCTTTCCAGCTCCCCTGACTTTAGAACTCGTGCTAATATCCTTTGAATATCCTCTACCCCTGCTGCAAAACAAAGATGAACGTGTCCTAATGCCTTGTTATTTCTGAATGACACAAGATTAACTCGATGGAGGGAAAGCAGCTTTTGCAAAGCCCAGGCTTGAACTGCCAGTAAAACAAACACCTGGCTTTGCTTGCTGCAGAATTGATTTGCTAGATGTTTGCATCTGCCCCAAGATAGAGATATCACCCATCTGCACGTGCATTTGTGATGCTAAAACTGGAGTCACAAAGAAAACTGTGGAAAGCAAATCCCTGTAGGCTCAAAGCCATGAAAGCAGGCACTAGGGAAAGGTGGTACAAAAGCCCAGTGAATATCCAGGCTGAGTTTTGGAAGGGGAATCATCTGCAGGGGAGCATGCAAACACAGCCCAGTGCATCTTTTGTGTTCACTATGCACAAACCTGCGACTGAATGAGTTTCAGCAGCACAAATGTTGGAGGAAAGTGAAGTTCAAAGCTGCACACTCACCAGTAACTATGGCAACTGCATTTGAAATCTGCACATGCTAGTTAGTGTTTGTATCCAAAGTACTTTGTAGCCTGGGCCAATGCGGGAAGAGGGACAAGCAGCACGTCAGCACCGGCCAATGGCAGCTCAGAAACACAGCTTGAATTTCAATATCACCCTACTTAGAGCAAAGCTCCATCCTCAGAGGGGAGAGAAAAAAAAAAACCCAGCCCACCCCTGCCTCCAATTGCCATCTGCTCGTGAATATTCCACAATTAGCAGAGAGGGATGCAGTGGATTCGTTATTCATTGTGGATTATTCGCCCAGATCTAACAGCCACAGGCAGCGGGGTTTGAAATGCTGGGAGGAGGAACCTTTCAGGCATAGAAGGTGGATGTGACTGTCCCCTGGGTATGAATATGGATGTGCTCCTATCCTGCAGGAGTCTCTGGGAACAAGAAGCTGTGTGGTAAATACCTTGTCCTCTGCACCAACAGAAAACCCAGAACTCTGTGATAAACTGCATTTGTTTAAAATCCCTTCTCCTGCTCTGTTTGTCCTCTGCCCCGACTCCTCCTCCCTCAGTTGTGCCAAAATCAGCTGCAATTCTAGCAGCAAAGGCCCTTGCCCTTTCCCTTGCTGTGGCTCAGGTTGTGGAAGAGGTTTGGTGAGACAGTGCTTTCCTCACTTGCACCTCAGCCTTCCAGTGTGAACCACGTTAGGTGGTGAAAATAATAAAGCCAAAATGCAAGTGTTCAAGTGCTTCCCCAACAAATCTCCATCAGCTGCCTCACAGTTTGCAGCAACCACAGCACAGATGGTTTTTAGACCACTTTGCAGGTTCAGCTTTCATGCCCAACCAACTCTGTGGCCATCAGATTGACCCTTGCAGACCTGTGTGCCAAAGGCATGGCAAAATAGAGACACCTCAAAAAAAATCTCCTCAGCCGAAAGTAATGGTCACCAGGGACAGAAAGAACCAGCCCTGGGAGGGAAGCAGGTGTGGAGGGTACAAGGTGTTGAGGGTACGAGGCTGAGGGGTGATGGCTTCAATGCAACCAGGCTGTGCTAAGATTGCTCAAGTAGAAACCACAGAGAGAAAAGGAAAGGGGAAAACTGATAAGAAAAAGAGGGGAAAAAACCCACCAAATCTAATGAAAGAGTCCAAAGTAGCAGCACAGGATGGGGTTATGCAACTTCCATTTGTCCATCACTGTCACAGGCTGACACTCCTCACAAGCAGCATGGACTTGTGCAAGTGAAGATTGTGAAATCACCAGGCTGCTGCCAGCTGTTGCCCAATTCTGCTGGGTAGCAACACTTCCCTGCAGAGGACAAGCCAAGGATCTTACAAACATCACAGCAAGGCTCTGGCACGGTGTGCAGACAGACCCTCACGGTAGAGTCTGGGCTGAAGTCCCTTCTCAGGGCTGCACGAGGCTGTGGTGGCCCTGCAGCACAGCAGCCTTCTGCCAAGCAAGCTCTCTTTGAGCTGGGGACTCATCAAAGTGGTGCAACCAGCCTGCAGTAAGAGGCAGTCAAGGATAGAGAGGACAGTCCCTCTGCTGTTAGCAGTATCGGCTCCCAGGCTACTGCTGCTGCAGAAGATAGATGGTCTGATCTGTGATGGGCCAGGGTGCTCCATGCAGGAGGTCTGCAGGTGTCATACACAAGCACAGAAGTGATTCTCCATATGCTTATTTCCTTCCCCATCAGCAGAAAAGCTCCTACTGAAATGGAACCATGTGAGAAACTCTAATTCAAAAATGCTTGTAATGTCCAGGACTGTGTGAGCTCAGAGCTCCCAAGGAAGCTGATCTTCCATAAAGTGCATAGGCACAGTGAGGCCAATGTCTTGCTCCAAAAGTCAGAGTCAGGGCCAATGCACAGACACCCAGCTTTAGGACCATGGGCAGCCTTGGGCAGCATCTGCTGAACTCACACAGGTCAGACAAGGATTTTGAGATGTTCTCCTGAAAGCAAGCTTGTAAAACTTATTGATGTGGGGCTCCAGAAGCCAACGTGGAGCTCCCATGGGAGGAATGTTGAGACTGCGGTTTACTTAGACCTGGGTTCTCAGGATAGTAGACTGGAAGAGTAATTGCCACCTGGAAGAGCAGCTTTGGTAATGGGATGATTGCCTTGTGTTTGCAGTCTGTAAATCCACAGGAGTGTCTTACCCCAGCTCTTTTCTTCAGGATCTGACTCGGTGCAAGCTGCACAGACCCTTGCCAAGCTCTGCAGGGGTGGGATGGGGCAATTAAATAGTGATTTGGCAAACAGCTTATTTGCTAAAATTGTGATATTCATCCCTTCAAAGTTCAGCATCACAGTTTAACTTACAGCATCAAGCTGGTTAAAAAAGATTTTGTTATCTGGACCAGCACTGCCGGAAGGCAACAGACAGTCCTTGCACACACACACCTGGGAAGCCAGAAAGCCAAGGTCAGGGCATTTGAACCCCATTTCACTGGCACTTTCCTTCATTCTTCAGCTGCAAAACCCACACAGCAGGGCTTATTCATTCCACACAAGCAAACACAATGGTTACTGCATTAGTGAGCTTCAAACACAGAGTAGGACTTACCCTGCTCCCTACCCTAGGAGCTATATCTGCTCTTCCTTGCAGCTGAAAGGGCAACAGTTGTATCTCATATACATCCAGATGTTGCTTCAGTTGTCCGAGTCCTGTAATGCTCCAGAGACCCTTTGGAAGGAGCCAAGATATTATTTCAATGCCAGGGCAGCACCAGACCCACCCCAATGAGCCCTGGACCATCTCCAAGCCATGTCTCACGCCACACAAGCTGGTCCACTTCATTTTCTACTGCATTGTCACTCAGTCCCTCAAAAGCCTGGAAAAAGCAGCAGCCAAAGATAATATGCCTCTGGGGGCAGATGAGGGGCACAGGCTGAGTTTGGAACCAAGACAAAGACTTCTGGAGAGAATAGATGAATATGCAATGCATGGAGAGAAGCATCAGGTCCCCAAAGGGAACAAAGCAGCAGCTCCACATCTTGCCTGGTTCTGTTTCCCTTTGCTCTGCAATGTTCAGTCCTTTTCCCAGGTACAAGTAGGACCATGCATTCATTTGCCTCTCTTTACTGGCCAGTCAGACAAAACACTGGAGGATCTAAAACCTGTTGTAACATGGCCATAGTCTAGGACAACATCTCCTCCAGGCAGCAAGGGCAAAACCAGCTAAGGAGATCCATTATCCTTCACCATCACTCTGCTCTAGGTAAGGGCGCAGGGCTACAGCTACAGAGCTGTAGCTCAACACATTTGAAGCTGTGAGGGGAATTACTCCACCTTTTGAGCACTACTTAGCCAAAACCTTCAAGTACACCCACAAAGAGAAAAGGGTTGAGGAAAATCAGAAGGAATGAGGAGAAAACCAACAAATTCCAGAGGGCTTAAAGAAAAACAAGGAGAGGAGTGATGGGTTTCACCAAGTGCCACCTGAACTGAAGCCACTTGCAAAGCAAGTTTAGGCCAGAAAGTGATCAGCAGCCAGTTCCAGCCTTCTAACTGAGATCTGCTCATCTCAATAAGTTTCCACTGGAAATACAGTTGGGCCAAAACAGAAATTTGTTGTTGGAATGCGTCAGTTCAGATCACATTTGCTGCGGAAAAAACAAGTCAAAGTGAATCATTTCATCTTTCCCTTCTCGTTTCAGTGAGGTTGAAGGTTGCATCTGACCATGGTTCATTTCATTTAAACCTTCAGAGCTAATAACTTTTTGCACCAGAATGATATATGTGCATCCACATCCAACACTTTCCATGTAAATCTTGCTGAAATGAGCCCCAGTTACTAAATTACCACATTCTGCATTCTGCTCCAGTTTGCAGCTGCATTTTTCCTGAGTGACACCTTCCAATTTGTGCACTGATGTGAACTCACATGCATTTGCTTATGGTTAAAGCAGCCTTGTGTGATAGGATCTATCCTAAAACCCCACCAAAGTGCACTTCACAGAATCACAGAATCTCAAGGGCTGGTAGGGACCACGAAAGCTCATCCAGTGCAACCCCCCTGCCAGAGCAGCAGCACCTAGAGCAGGGCACACAGGAACTCATCCAGCTGGGTTGGAATGTCTCCAGAGAAGGAGCCTCCACAGCCCATCTGGGCAGCCCCTGCCAGGGCTCCCTCACCTCAACAGGGAACAAATTCCTCCTTGTGTTGCTTTGGAACCTCTTCTGTTCCAGCTTGTGCCCGTTGACCCTTGTCCTGTCATTGGCCATCCCTGAGCACAGCCTGGCTCCAGCCTCCTCACACCCACCCTTGATGGATTTGTAGATGTTAATGAGCTCACCCCTCAGGCTCCTCTTCAAGCTGCAGAGCCCCAGCTCCCTCAGCCTTTCACCACAAGGCAGATGCTCTACTCCAGCATCTCTGTGGCCCTGCACTGAACTCTCTCAGCAGCTCCCTGTCCTTCTGCAACTGAGGGGCTCAGAGCTGGACACAGTATCCCAAATGTGGTCTCACCAGGGCAGAGCAGAGGGGGAGCAGAACTTCTCTGACCTACTGTCCACAGCCCTTCTGATCCACCCCAGGATGCCATTGGCCTTGCAAAGAAAACCTTTTCAAGCCCTGAGAAGAAACTTGTGATTGATATCTTGTTGGAAGTTTCTCTGAGTTCTGTTCAAGGTCTTTTACAGGTGACCTGGAGTCAGTTACGTGTTCTGTGCCTTGGTTTCCCCATTTGTGAAGACTCCTTTTTCCCCAGAGTATGACTGCAAACTCCTTGGTGCTTGTGCAGCCCAGCAGACATTTTGGGAGGGACAGACTGAGCTCAGCACTACCATGGGCTGCCACAGCACATGCTGAGAGCTCTGGCTACCAACCAACTTGCTCTTTGACCCTGCTTCTTCACCCATCCACAATGTACAGAGTGTTTCTGGACCATCCTCTCAGAGCTGTTCCCTACAGGTAGTACAGAAAAGACCTCCTTAGGCTTGGATCCAGTTGCTGGGCTCAGACTTGCATCTTTCCAGACACAACCTGACTTTACCTCCGTCAACCCACACGTGGAGCTGCTGTGGGAATTGCTGTGACTGGACTGTCATGAGCACATGCCCTTTGGGACTGATGCTGTCTTTCCACATGTGTCTGTTCAGCACCTAGCACAACGACCTACTAATTAGAACAGAAGTTAAATTACTGCTAAAATTAGGTGCTTATTAACACTATAGCCTCTGGGCATCACCACAACACTTTAATAGTGCTGCAGCTTGAGAGGAACTCAGGACCCATGGTAATCTTCATGAAACACTGTCCTTAGGGACACAGTTTCTGTGCAAGGTCTCAGTTTTCCATTAGGTCACATTTTACACATGGAAAAAGAAGAAAATCCATTCAAATGCCTAAGGATTTCAGCTCAGTTCAATGACTTCAGTTGCAAAAGGAAGGTGAACATGTGCTACCACCTCTAAACTTCACTTGTGATCAGAAGCTTTGAGCCATAAGCTTCAAAGACAGTTTTTGAGTGTCTTGGACTCAGGACATTTCATGGCTGTGTAAAGGCCAAGGCAGATCCCACACTGTAACCCTCTACATGCACCACTGCGATTAAATCAGCAGCACAAAGCCAAAGCCAAGCTGTGTTTTCTCCTGTCTAGTTCCCACAGTTTCCCTCCTGCAACCACCATTCCCAGTGGGATCAGCTGCAATCCCAGGCTGAATTTCAATCTGTGGCTGGAACAGAACGTGGCCAAAATTCCGTTTGCTGCTTAAATCCAACTCAGTTGACTGTGTAACCTGATCTAGGTGGGACCTGCTTTGGCAAGGGGGTTGGACTGGATGGTCCCTAAAAGGTCCCTTCCCACTCCCACCATTCTATGATTGATTCTATGACTGGAGTGTTGGAGATGAAATATGGTCCATGGCAGACCCCTCAGGAAAGGCTGAAAAGCAAGAGGGCAAAGCTACCTGGTTCAAATGCCACGTGGTCAGGCAAAGGACAGAGTGAGCTCAGTGTGCCATGGGGTAGTGGGACACAGAGGAAGGGCTATAGGGCTGTTCCAGGTCCCAGAGCTGTCCTCTGCCAGACACAGAACCCTGGAGAAGACAGTCCCAGCACAGACAGTGTCCCAGTCCAGCAGATGCTTGGAGATGCAGAGACAGGATCAGAGCAGTGTGGGTATCTTCAAGGTCTTTTCCAGCCTAAATAGTTCTATGATTCTATGACAGACTCAAGTATCTCCTCTGAAGTCAACCTCCCTGCCACCACATCAGCTCACTCTTTGTCCCAGCTGAAGGAATGACTTGTAGGGCACTGAACAAACAGGCACAAGGCCTCAGGCAAGCACCAGCCAGGCTGTGCTGCCTGATGCTGCTATCACACCACACACCTTCTCTTCTGTTGCTGATTAATGAGGCTGACAAGGAAGGATTTGGGGGGGGGGGGGGGGGGGGGGTGNGGCGCTGCTCCCAACTCTGTCCCTTATTCACCTCCCCCCCTCCCTCAAGCTCTCATATTATCTGTATCAAGCACATTTTAATGTAAATGCCCTAACCATCCCTTTCAGAGGTACAAAGCCTCCCAGACTAAGCCCTTGAATGGCATCGGCACATTTCTCGTGCCTCAGCTGCTCAGCCAGCTAAGAAGTGTGGCTCTCCACAAAGGGCTATGGTAATGCCAAGCAGGAGGAGAGTTGAGGGGAGGGAGCAAGCAGGGGCCAACGTTATTTCAATGACAGAAGAAAAGCTGAGCTCTCAGTATCTCGATGAGTCAGGGAAGGAACAGGCCCCACAGATGGACAAATGGAGTTGCAGGAAGCTAATGGCTCAGCCTCACAACAATTCATCATCTCTGGCTGCTGTGGTGGGATAGGAGGTCCACTGCTGGGCTCTGGAATGTTGCTGCAAAGGTAAGGGCTGAGATAGCAACCTGGGATCTCTCCATGGAGAAAACACGCGAAAGCCTGAAAAAGCCAATGGAGAGGGGAAGGAGTGTGTGCAAAACCAGGAGATGTGGAAGATTTTCATGCAACACACCCAGACTCTGCATATGCTGCAGGGAACAGTCCAAGGGACAAGAGGAGAGACGATATCCCACACTCCACCCTCACCCCACCACAACTGGGACCTTCTTCCCTTGTCTCTGCTATGGCAGCACTCCATGAGGCTTCCCACTTTGGGCTGGCTCTTGTTGTCTGGTGGCACACCCAGCAGCTCTGCCTGCACTCACTCAGGACACAACAATTTCTTCTGCCAGGAACAGATCAGCCAGTAACATATGCACTGAAAAGGGTTTCAAAGCATGCAAAGACACCCCTACCCCGTGTCCAAGGCTGTTGTGCCAAAGAGGTGGTTCCCCAACACCACCCACACAGTGGGACTTTTGCATGATAAACCAGGTGCTGTAACTTGCTGCATCCCTCATAGGTTGTATCTTCACAGCTATAGGATAGCAACAACCTCAAAAGAGCCCTGACAGATACAGCAGAGATGTGAACTGCCTTGGCCTTCCCTTCTGCTTCATCCTGTGCTCAGTAAAGCTTTTGCAAGCACAAGCCAGGATCAGTGAGGTTCCTGATATGCATAGGACCCTGTCACTGTTAGAGAGGCCCAGGGGAAAGGAAGGTGAAGCTTAGTTTATGCTCCAGCAGAACTGCTGCAATTGTGAGATACAGCAGAGAAACCCCATGTGGAATTAAATGTGTCTGTGGCTGAGGTCTCTATGGGGAGAGTGTGCAAGGAACTGATGACAGCACAATGAATGATGTATTGATTTGCCACTCAAAGAATCCCAGTATGGTGGGGGCTGGGAGGGCCCTGCAGACCTCACCCAGCCCAACCCCCTGCTAAAGCAGGTTCCCTTCACTCAGAGGGCACAGGAACCTGTCCAAGTGGGTTTGAAAACCTCCAGAGAAGGAGCCTCCATCCCCTCCCTGGGCAACCTGGGCCAGGGCTCCAGCACACACCATGTGGGGCAGAGCCCTGAAGACAGGAACCTGAGACAAATGCCTATGCACAAATGGGATGATGTGGGGCTGCTCTGCTGCCCCTGGTGTCATCTGACTTTCATAGGGTCACCCCTACCATAACAATGAATCAAGAGTAGCAACACCAGACCCCAACTAGTAAAACCTGTCCTGTGCTGTCACACATCCTGGTAACTCACAGCAACCACCCCACAAGACTGCTGTCAGATTTTGATGGGGATGCAGCACCCTGCAGCACAGCATGGCTTTACCAGCATCACTGAGCCACAACACCGAGCAAGCTTGACAAAAGGTCAGGATCTGTGTGGAAAGCCCAGAGCAGTGTTTCCAGCTGTTTCTCAAGCACAGAAATCCAGACAGCACGTGCTGCCAGCCAAGCCCTGCACTCAGCATATTAGTGTCCCACTTCAAAATGAGGCCAAGGGCATACAGGCAGCCTTTGCATCGACTCTTTCACTCAGTTATGATAACTCACCATTAAACTGCAAGTAAGTAAGCAGTAAGAGGCAATAACTACAGTGTGGGACGAGCATTGGCTTTGGTGCCCATATGACAGGAAAAGCTGGTGCCTGCCTGCCCTCTTGCCATGAGCACAGAGACATGACCAAGGGGATGGCAACCAGTGTCCCAGCCCAGACCCACAGGGACACTTCTACCTCTATCTTGTCCCATCTCCTCCAGCACTCTGGGCTGGGTGAGTTGGACCAACCCCTTCCCCTGTCCAGGTCATTCAGCATGATTCATTCCAGCAGACTTTGCACTATCCACCTGCCCCACAGTGGGACAGAGCAAGAGCAACAGGACAGCACTGGGTGTGGGGAGGAGATCCTGGGAATGGATCTGGAGTGAGGCTGATGGAAAGGATTGTGCCCATGGCATGAGGCTGTGGCAGCCTGGGTCTCTGGGTCCTGTCAGCTCAAGGGCCAAAACAAGCTTCCTGGCTGCAAATTAACTTGTCCCTCATTCCTCCCAAACACAGAGCTCCCTGGTGTTCCTCAAGCCCAGGGCCTCATCACACCCTCCAGACTGCAAACTCAGGCAAAGTGCAGCTGAGGTTTGGGTCAGCTCAGCAGCTCTGCCTTGGAATGTGGGCTTTGCAACAAACAATTATGATAATTGCCAGTGACAACAAGAGGCAGAAAATGCTTTTGTCATGGCAACACAGGAAACAAGCTCAAAGCAGAGCCTGTGTCCATCAGCCATCCTCACCAGTGCAGCTCATGCTCCTGCTGACTGATGCCCCAGACTTTTCTGACAGCTGGGCTGGACTCTGGACTCTGCTACACACCCACCAGCTCAGAAGCCAAGCCAGGATGGGCTATGTGATCCCAGAGCTGCACTGACCTGAAGACAGCAGTTACAATTAACAGGTGAGGCCGTTTTTGCTCAGACAGGGATCCTTGCAGTGCTCAGTCCCGCAAAAGCACCTCAATCAGAGATAACCCTCTCTGTCCCTCCAAAATGCAGATGCTTCACAGGGAAGAGCTACTTTGCAAAGTCCACTGGGGAGTTATTCACTGCCCAAGGCCCAGGGCCACCCCTCAGCTCTTGGTCCATAACCCAGTCTAGGTGCTGGAGGCAGGTTGTGTCCCATCCAGCTCTGGCATTGCAAAGCTCAGGATGTCCAGAAGCAAAGGCCATTCCCAGTGATTTTGCAAAGGGTGGAAGACACAGCAGTGCTGGACACCAGCATGCAAGCATGGTATTCCCTGTGTGCCAGCACACTGCTCCCTTGCTCCTCACTCATATCCATCCTTCTGCATTGCTCAGTACTGGCTGATGAAACTTCTCTCTGATTTCATAGAATCACAGAATCACTATGGTTGGAAAAGGCCTTTAAGATCATTGAGTCCAAACAATAACCTCACACTGCCAGGCCCATCACTGGACTAACCCACATCCCTCAGCACCTCATCTCTGTGTCTTTAACTATCTCCAGGGATGGGGACTCCATCATCTCCCTCGGCAGCCTCTTCCAATGCTTAACAACCCTCTCAGGGAAAAAGTTCTTCCTGATGTCCAATCTAAACCTGCCCTGGTGCCACTGGAGACCATTTCCTTGTGTCATGTCACTCATTACTGGAGAGAAGAGATGGATCCCAAGCTCCTTGCATCTCCCTTTCAGGCAGCTGTAGAGAGTCACCATCTAATTTCTCACTAAAAACAAAACTATCACATGTGGACTGAGTCCAGGGAAATAAAACTTGAGCACCACAGGACAGGGATGCAGCACTGGCTATAGCTGAAGCTGCACTTAGACATCTGCTTGTGGACACCAAACCACATAGTGTTAAATCACAAGCCAGGGAGAGGGCAAACGTGGACTGTCTGCCATGCCTGTGTCCATAGCTGGCAGCTCCTGCACTCACCCACTCACTCTGTCATTCACACGTGCTTGGGAAGGCACCTGCATTGCTGCATGCACTCACCTGCACTCACCTCCATGGCAAGCCAAAGGGTAAGGGAGATCCTCACCTGAGCAGGCATGAGGGTAGGAATATTTTAGGAAGGCTGATGGCTGTAGCTTTACTGATGGCTACCTGGGGTCTGAAAAGCCCAAGAGCCACACGATTGATTAGCTTAGAGCTTATAACCCAGCGCATGTAAAGGACTTAAGAAGATACCAGAGCTGGTAAAAGGGGTATCTGGAGGTCTTTAGTCCAACCTACTATCATCAGCACCATGGCTTAGTCTGGTTAAGTCTTTAAAAGCTGGGAAACTCAGCCTGGAGATGTCCTCACCCTGCAGCCCAGCTCACATCTGTTCCCACACACTGTGCCCTCACAGGATAGGCTGCATGGCCACGACCTGACATAAACCAGCTGCAGCTGGACTGTGGGGTAAGGACAAGTCAGAGTTCAACTCTGTGCTTTCTAAAGGGTTAATAAAGCAGGGCCAGTGTGGGAAGCAGTGCACGAGATTGCTGCCTGCCCCTGGCAGCTCTGCTGGCCACAGGGCCCTGGATTTCCCTGGGTCACTCTGGTGCTTTGCAGTGGATACTCAGCTGACTCTCAGAATCAGGAGCCAACAGGGTGGCTGCTATGAAGTATATGGACAAAGCCCAAGTGACCCCCCTCTGCATCTCTCTTGCACCCCCCTTCCTCAGACCCTGCACAAGCTGGGGCTGCCAGCCCAGCATAGCCCAGCAACAAAGCCCCACTTGTAGCTGAGCCCTGCCAATGCTGCTGCAAAAGCCCGAGCCACATGGCCATCATCTCTGCTAGCATCAGATAACAGCTCAAAAGGCAAGCAGCCTTTCTCCTTGCTCTCAGTCTCCCTCTCAGTTACTGAGTGCATAAAAAGGCACAACAACAAAGAAAAAGAAAGAAAAGGGAAAAGGAGGGGGGAGGAAAGAAAAGAAAGGGGCGACTTCCAGCCAGGCAGTAAAATGCCATCTGTCTCCTGATGGCTCATGTGACACTGACAGACGTCCACTGCAAGCCAGAGCCAAAGGCACAGCAGCACACCATCCCCATCACAGTGGGCAAGGGAGCTTCCCTTCCTCATGCCTCCTCATTGTCCCTTCCCCATCCCTCCCCACTGCCCCTTCCCCCTCTCTCCTCTCTGCCTCCCAAACCCATCACAAGTGTCTGAGCCAGAAGAATAAAAATCCCTGGTGCCCTTCCCTGAGAGAAATATGTCCAGGGCTGTGGTGGAGGTGATAGTGTTGGACTTTGGAGTGGGGCTGTCTGTGCAATGACTTTTCACCAGGCTGGGTTTCCCCACGATCCACCTGTTTCCCTCTCAAAAGCAGCTCCTGAAAAACAAAGGAGAATGACAGCAGGCAGCCCAGCACCCCCACACAACCCAGCTGCTTAATTGCCTCTAGGGAAAGAGCCTCCCTGACCCTAGGACCCTCCTGGGCTGGAAGAGAGGGAGCTGTACAGGACAGACATGCCGGTGAGCAGGGGCTGGCCCTGCAGGCTCTGACACAGAGGGAAGCTGCAGCTCACGTTTCTGGGCAGCACAGATGTCTCCAGATAACACGGCCATGTCCCAGCAAGAGACATGGTCCCAGAGGAGATGGGGGGGAGGGGAGGTCCCTGTGCAGTGGGTGAAAGAGGAAAAGCCCCAAATGTTCCTGATTTCCCCAGATTCATAGAATCATACAATGAGTGGGGGTGGGAAAGGCCCTGCA
>WBNH01008870.1:0-70804 GCA_013401255.1 Urocolius indicus | reverse complement strand
CCTCACTAGGGCAGAGTAGATGGAGAGCTGAACCTCCCTTGAGCTGCCGGCCACACTCTTCTTGATGCATTCCAGGATGCCATTGGCTTTCTTGGCCACGAGGGCACATTGCTGGATCATGGTTAGTTATCTGTCATGACTCCCAGGTCATCCTCTGCAGAGCTGCTCTCCATCAGGTCAATCCCCAGCCTGTACTGGTGCATGGGGTTGCTTCTCCCAAAGGCCATAACATTAAGAGCTGCTCATGCTTTTGCTGAGGCAGATACCTACAAGCATATCATAGGTAGAGACTTTTTTTTATATTTACTAATAAAAGTAGTTTATCTACAGGACTGAGAACATTATCTGGATGAAAAAAACATAGCACGTAGCCAGTGGGCAGAGAACTGCTGAACATAGCTGGAGCAAGAAACTTCCATTTCTCATTTCTCACCTCCTTTTCTTCAGGTTTATTCCCTTTCTCTCTTCACCTCACTCTCAGTCAAATCTGAATCTCTTCCTTCAATGCCTGCCCTCTATCTCCTCTCTCTGTAAGCTCTGTACCCAGTCCCAACACTGCAGCTTCCCAGCAGTGGCGGGAAGGGGCAAATGGTTGGGCTGGCCCACACGCACAGCTCAGAGTCCTTTCCCAGAGGTGACACTGGTGATGGTTCTGCCAGCTCTGGTCCAGCTCACAGGTTGTGACTAACCTGTTTTATAGCTGAGACAGCATCTTTGGAGCTGTTGGCCTGGAGATGCTTTTCAGACACTTTGCATCAGCAAGGCGCAATCTCTCCAAGACTGCTCAGCCAGCATTGGAGAATGCATCCTGACCACACAGTATCATGCCTTTGACTTTGAAGCCGGATTCCTTGCTGATTAGTCTTGTTTTCCCCAAAGCTGAATGTTTATAAGCAGCAAGTCTGCAGCACTCAGTCACCACTGCAGTTTCTTCCTCACACACTGAAAATGATCGGGATTTTTTCAGTGAGTATCCAAGACCATCAAGAGAGAATGGGTCAGGATATATATTTATTTGGTGTGAAGATGCCCAAAACTAAAGCAAAGATTCAGAGAGGCTTAGGGGCAAGAGGAGACACTGTGAAGGTAGGTGATGAACCTTTGTAAAGTTCTCATCAGCACTGGATAGAGCTCAGATGATGTTTGCCACTCAGTAAAAAAGGTCTTGTCTGAATCAGCCTCTTACTCATGTTAGAGAGCTTGTTAGTCAACCTCAGGCCCCGCTGGGCCCTCAGGGCTGTATAGGCACAATAATTTTACCCCAGACCTTTCTATTAGAAAGTGAATGCAAAGGTGCAGCTTTAGGAAAGAATTGGTCCCTAAACTCGAGTGGAATGATCAGGAACTTACAAGAGGTCCTGCCACTGTCTTTTCAGGATCAGTCTTCATATACATTCAAAAGCTATATACTTAGATGTTATACCTTAGAAACGAAAGATGCTTTGGTATAACGACTATTCTAGTTTACAACTACCAATTTTAAATCCAGTTTCCTCAGAAAGTGAGGGCTGTCTGAGTTAAGGTATTATTTTTCTCCTTTCTTCTCCACGTCCTTTTTCTGCTCCTATCTAGGATGGCTCTGCCTTTCTTTTGATTTTTAAAAACACAGATGTAAGCAGATAATGAGGCCACAGGAGGAGAATCCTTCAGGATGTCTTGTTTGGTTTGGAAATGTCTGCTGTATTTCCTTTGTGCACAAGGCAGGAGTCTGTGAAAGGGCACTGCTCCTTCTGCTACCCACAGTACTGCTGGCGGTGGGAGAGCGTGCGTGCATGTAAGCATATGTGTGCATGTGTGTATGGGATGGTTTCTAATCTTTTCAACATGGCTCTTTGTCCTGGGATAATGTGAAACATTTCTCTAGGTCACATTTTCCTGGAGGAAAAGAGTTTAACTCTAGTAACTCAGGTGAAGTTTGCTCTTTCTAAATAGCCTGCCAGTTTCACAGGGCTGCAGCACATTCGTAACTTTCTAAATGACAATGGTTCAAAGAGTGACTTTTGTTGTGGTTTGGATAGATTTAAAGGTTAGTGGTCGTTATGAATGGAAATTGTTTGTTTTAGATTAAGGGATCATAATCCAGATGAAAATTTTCTTGTTGTGTCTTATATAAAGTGGTGGATGGCTGTTGGATGAATTACATGAGGAATCTGAGGATCAGAGTCAATCAGCTTTAGTGTAAGTACAGTACAAAGCAGTTGCCCAAGAGGTGCTAACACAAAAAGATAAACCTTCCTCATTTTGTTCCATGAAGTTAAAATTGCATGTTGCAGGCTGCTCTCCAGTTTCCACTGGCCTGGCTACCATGGATGGGGCTTGGGAGCAGGTGGAATATAGCTCTGATGAAAAGGCAAGGATCAGAAAATGCCACTTTATATCAGGCAAATGTACACAGAAGAACAATGGCTTATACCACAGATGAATAAGCAACATCTGAAGCCATAGAATATGGAGTCAGTCACATACTAGCCATGTTTTTCCTGGATTAATTTAAATATGGCTGAGGTCTACCGAGAATATTAAAAATAAAGAGCTGCATACATGAATATTCAAAGAAAGTGTCAGTAGCCATGCTAGAAAGAGCTGCAAAATGTGAAAGATGACTTGTTGACATCAAATCAATTTTGGACCTTACAGATCAAACTTAGAATGTGCTCGTCAATACAAAGAGCTATAGATTACATTTACAATAAATAAGAGGGAATTACAGTCGGATCCAAGAAGTCTAATGAACATGAAAATGCCCTGACCATGACAAATTATTGTGAAATTTTGCATTATTTGTTTGAATTTTCAGGAAAAAAAAAAAAAGATTGTTTCAAAGAAGCATAAATTACAAAGACTATTTCACACTGGCATTGCTCCACGTATGCTCTCCCAACATTTAAGTCTCATCTGAATGACGATTTTTTTCTCGTCTGCTTGAAAACAACCGTCTTTTATTGCCTGTTTCATTTTATGCCATTTTAATCACTGCATACTGGTGTATCAAGTGTTTTTGTACCAGTCGTAAAAAATTCTCAGCTTCCTTTTTTAGCTCACACAACAGCAAGCTTTTCAAAACAAACCAGTGGAAGGATGAAAATCTTGCAAATGTTTTAATTTCATTTCTAAAGGCACAATAAATGTGAGGAAATGTTTTTAATGTAACTCATTGTATCAGTGGAGAATGTAACGTAATGAGCATTTTTTTTCTGCCTCAGTTCATTGTGCCAGCGGTTGAGTGATGCAGCTACCTTGCTGTTAAAAATAGTAATACTAATACCAGTTTAAAGCAGGATACCATGAAATGCACTCTACAACCACAAACGCATTCCAGAGTACTGTTTCTAGTAAATACGTGTCCTGGGTTTGTCTTGGGGGCAAGTCAAAGAGTGGGATAAATCCATCTACTGAGGATGAATGTTAGATGTGAGCACAATGAACAGACATACACATGCTCACACACACACACAGACACACACACACTCAGAAAGTAAATATTTATTAAATGGATGTCTCAGTGTCAGCCGCGCTCTGTATGTTGACATGATCCAAGTCTAGAAGCCACAGCTCAAAACAAAACAACCTATGAATACTTGACCTGGAAACAGTGAGAAATTCTTCTGCAGTTCACTGATCTTCTAATAGTTAACCCTTACCGATACTGCTTGTGGTTTCTGGGTGAATGTCTTAGACAGAGCTTGACTGGCAGAAAATGAGATATGATATAATTACATATCTCCAATAGATTGACTACCTTGGGAAAGCAGAGCCGGAGGAAGCAGGATGTGTTCTGAACAAGTAGAGAAGCAACTCACACAGCACATACCGCTCCCAGAAGAGAAAACAGAAAGAAAACCTTTGAAACGGCAAAGAGTCTTACATTCAAATTACTCCTTTCCAAGCCTGTAATTTCTCAGCTAGGTCAAAACAGAAAATGAGTGATTACTGTTACAACTGGCATACACTCTGCACTTTGGCTGCATTTAAGATACACAACATTTTCCAGAGAATCATGTCAGATAATTTGTCTTGTGTATTTTAAGCCTTTTTTACATGTTCTGAAAGACATAAGCAATAAAATACCATAAGGAGTGCAGTGGCTGAAGAGCGGAGGCAGCATGGGCCCAGTGTCAGGGCTCCCGGGTGCTTTCTCTGGCTGTGCTGCCCATCTATCATATGACTCTAGATGGGTTGCTTGTACCAGTACTCCCCAGCTTGGCTGCTTAAAGTTCAAAATCTCTTTGGCAAGAGTAATTTCCAATGTCAATAGTACTGTTTATCTTCACACACACACACAAAAAGGAGAAGTGACGGCAGCCAGGCACTCAAGTCCAGGCTGACGGGCAGAAATAAGCACTGTGATTTGCAGAACTAAGCTTCCACAGAGTCAGTGTGTGGCACTGTACCTGTTTGCATACTTGTGTTGCCTAACTTACATAGTTTTAGAGGGTCATTGTAAGGAGAGAGGGTCCTCAAAGGGGTTTTGCAGTAGGAACAGCACTTGGGTTCTTGGAGAACACTGTGTTTCCAGTGCCCCAGGTGTCTAGACTGGTCACCTACTGTAAGAGACTCACTCCTCCTTGCACGGGATACTTCTTTACAGTAAACAAGGATCACAAGAAGGAAGAACTGAGGATTAAGAGGGGTTCTTATCTTGTGTTAAAGCTGAAGGATCATGCACTCATGAAGGAAACTGGATGTCACTACTAAGCTGTCCAGAGCAGACACAAACATCTTCTCTGAGAGGGATCTTGTGGCTCTCCACTGCTTCCATGCACAGTCTAGGGACACTGGGTTTCCATCTTTGGCACTTACTCAACCAAGGCAATGCAATTGATTGTTTCCATGTAACTTATCTACATTCTAAAAGACACACCAAATAGAAAAGTATTTTCTTTACCCCTTCCTTTAAACCACGTTGCTACTGACTTCTTCAGTTATATATATAAAAACTCCCATCTTTTAGATAACTCCTAATGCAATTGAAGTGATTACATTTACAGAAGCAACTATGTAAAAATATTAAATCATTTGGCCTTCTTATAAGAATATTTTAATGCACTTACTAAACTCCAAGCACACACTCTGGCCTTACTGAGTTAAACATCCTCTCTGTCAAAAAATCAATCACTTTTCTCTAGAGATTTGTCCTTTAAATTCAGGTACTTAGTTCCTTGGCTCAAAGGTAGTTACTGTTCTTAACACAGTAAAGACAATTTAAATCCTGCTTTGTGAAATAGAATTGTTAAAGTGTGATTCTAGACAGAATGAATGGAAAAGTAAATTTGTGGGTCACTGTTATTGTTCTTCCAATGAACTCTGATCCACTTACCAGTTTGCCTGTTGCAAATGTGGGAAATTCAGATCAGTGCTGAAAATCAGTTTCCCTGGTCAGGAAGTCATGAATCTTTAAGACACTTCTTGTCATAGGTGGTCAAGAGGCCAATGAGGGAAGATGCTTTGTTGGACCTATTACTTACCCATGAAGAAGAATGGGTCATAGATGTGAAAGTGAGGGGCAGCTTTGACTGCAGTGACCATGAGATGATGGAGTTCAGGATCTTGAAAGTAGAGAATAAGACAAAAAGCAGCATCACAACTTTCAAGATTTCAGGAGAGCAGACTTTGGCATTTTCAGGGATGTCTTTGGAAGCAGATGGTCCTAGAGAGAGGAGAGGTCCAGAAGAGCTGTTTGATTTTTAAGGATTGTGTCCTCCAAACTTGAGAACAGAGCATCCCAACAAGTCCAGAATCAAACAAAGGTAGAAGGAGGCCTGCATAGATCAGCAAGGAGCTCCTGACTAAACATGAACAGTAAGGGTAAAAGAGGTGGATGAGGGTGCAGGTAAGCTAAGAAAAACACAGATGTATGGTTCTAGTGCGCAGAGGCGGGCTTATGAAAGCCAAAGTCCACCTGGAGTTGCAGCTGGTGAGAATATAAAGAACAACAGCAAGTAAATAGCTTCCTCAAGTATATGATCAACAAAATCTACTACAGAAAATGTGAGCTTACTACTGAGCAGGCCAGGGGACCTGGTGACAGAAGACAAGAAAAAGGCCAAGGCATTGAGTGCCTTCTTTCCTCAGACTTTATCAGTATGACTGGCCTTCAGCAATCCCAGGTCTCCAAGACTGATGGGAAAGCCTAGAGTAAGGGAAAATTACCCTCCGTGGACGAGGAGTCATTTAGGCAATACTTAAGAAATTTAAATCCATATGAGTCCACAGGCCCTGATGGGATGCAGCCATCAGGGTGCATCCATGAGTGCTGAGGAATTTGGCAGATACAATTGTGAGGACAGTCTTGATAATCTTTGAAAGGTTGTGGTAAGTGGGGGAAGTTCCTCAGGACTGGAAATAAAATAAGTGTCACTGCCAGCTTCAGGAGGGGCAATAAGGATGAACTAGGGAACTACTGGTTAGTTGGCCTCACCTCGATCCCTGGGAAAGTGATGAAACAAATTATCCTGGAAATAATTCCCAAACACATTAAAGATAAGAAGGTGATTGAGAGCCTTCAGTGTGGATTTATGAAGGGGAAGTCATGCCTAAATGACCTAATGGCCTTTCACAACAAAGTGACTAGTTCAATGGATGAGGGGAGAACAGTGGATTTTGTTTATCTTGACTTTAGCAAGGCTCTTGGCACTGTCTCCTGTAACATCTTTATGTAACACTGACAAACTGATGAAGTATGCACTAGATAAGTGGACAGTGAGATGGAGTGAAAACTTGCTGAACTGCCAGGCTCACAGGGTTGTAAACAACAGCACAAAGTCCATCTGGAGTCCAATGACTAGTGGTGTGCCCCAAGGGTAAATACTGGGTCTGATACTGTTAAATACACTAATTAATAACCTTGACAATGCAAGACAGAGCGCACCCAAAGCAAATGCAAATTATTTAAAGCTGAGAGTGGTTGCCAATACACCAGGTAAGTGTGATGGCATTCAGAGGGACCTCAACATGCTGGATGAATGGGCCAGTAGGATCCTCATGAAGCTCAATGAAGGGAAATGCAAAGTCCTGCATGGGGAGCAGAATAACACCAGTACAGGCTGGGAGCCAGCTATGTGGAAATCAACTTTGCAGAAAATGGTAAAGGGAATCCTGATAGACACCCCAGTTGCCCCTGACCCAGCCATGAAATAACATGGCAAATGAGGTCAAGAGTATCCTGCATTGCACTGGGAACTAGCGTTATTGACAGTTCAAGGGATATTCTCCTTCTGCTCTACTCAGCACTGGTGAGACACATGGGGAGTGTTAGGTCCAGATCTACACTCCCCAGTACCACGGACACATGGACTTGCTGGAACATATCTCTGCTATTAAGAAACCATCCTTCCTCCTCTCATCTTGTCATCCTTTTCCACAGTTAATAATTAGGAGCAAATAATTTCCAAGAACCAAAAGAAGCCCTCATTTCTGCTTGTGTAAAAACACTGCATTCAACGAGCTCAGACCAAGTACAGATGACTTACACTTTCTTGACACTCTAAGAGGAAAACTTTACTAAGATTTGGGGTCAGCTTGCTCTATCAGCTTGGGGCACGTGAAGAAGGAGACAACAGAGGGACCAGACATGAAAGTCTGCAGAGAGAAGTGGATCCGCTGAGTAAGAAGGTGCTACTTTTAAGATACTTTTCAAAGTAAAACTATTCTCCCCCTAATGAAATGACTATCCAGAGGTTGGCAAAGGTTGCCTGTTTGAGATGCACCCCAAAGGTGGCTGGCTGAAACCCCTCTCAGTTTCCTCTGCAAATGTTTCCTCCACTCCTTTATTGCAGACCTGGAGCCTTTTGAAGAAAGTGAAATGCCAGTTGGACCCTGTGGTCTGACAGTGTGCTTAAAGGTTAGGAACTATATAGATTGTGTAATCTGCAAGCCATTTTACCTGCCTTGAGAGCTATTTATAGTTTTCTACTCATCATCAGAAAGAAAGTGGGTACCTCTGATATTTGGAAGCATGATTTTTCAACATATTTTTTTGTTACAGAAAGGCACACCCTAATCCACCATTGAAATTATTGCAATAGAAGTTCACTTTTAATAGGGCACTTTAAAATGAAGACTGCATATTGCTAGCACTTGCCATCTTGGCTTGGCTGGCTTCTAATCCCTACCACAATACTAATTTTAGCTAACCATCATCATAGTTTTTCTTTAAATAAACCCATACTAACCAAAGTAGTGAGGGATCGAAGCACATAATTTCTTTTGCAGCCCAATATCTCCATCTTATGGTCACAGGATGTATAAATGCTAAGCTGTGCAGTACTTTGTTTAACCATGGTTTTAATGGAGTCTTCTGGGCAGCACGTAAAAGACAGTTTAGAATTTTATCTGAAGCAGTGAGATATTTTCCCAAAAGTTTTAGTATTTTGAACAGGATGCTACTGATGAATCTTTTTCTGAGGGAAAGAGTAATAAAACATACTGACGATTGATACAGTTCCAGCCTAAACTCCTCAGTACCAGTCCTGCATCTCATAAGAAGACAGAAGCTATAAGGACAATCTCTATCCATCTATGGGCCAGAAAACCACAGATT
Organism: Urocolius indicus; assembly: GCA_013401255.1. Lineage (NCBI taxonomy): Eukaryota > Metazoa > Chordata > Aves > Coliiformes > Coliidae > Urocolius > Urocolius indicus. Next base: position 62,265 of record WBNH01008870.1, on the reverse strand, counting down.
TTCAGCACTGTGCTTTATTTCTCCCACATAATTCCCAAGTGAAGTTTAAGCCATGCAATATTAACAGTATATTTTTTTATTAATGTTCAGAATCAAGGTTGGAAATTTGCTAAATGCTGTGTAGTGAATGGTCTGTATGCTTTACAGCTGTCCCAGACTGGCTGCTCATGATTCGAACAGCACAGAAAGACCCAACTGAGCAGATAACAGCAGAGACCTGGAGGCAACTAGCTTGGCAGAAAACAGCTGCCGGTAGAGAGACATGATAGACAAAAGCACTGATTGCTCTCTCAGAAATGCACTCCAGATGGTGATATGGCACTCTGTGGTTCACTGAGAGCAACTATGTTTGTCTGGGGCTAGAATATCAACCCCTACCTCCACTGAAAAAAGAGAGTATGAACATGCTGAGGCCTCAGGATCAGATGGGAGTCATGAAATCAGACTAGCATGCTTGCCAGACTGTGTCCTGGGAGATACGCACCACACATCCAGCATACCTCTATTAATGATGCAATTGATAGCACACCTCTTCTGTGACATGATATCCCTGTTTTGGCACTGAATAGCAGTACTATTTGATTTCCCTCAGAGGGGAAAAAAGTCCTAGGGATATTGAGCTTAGCTAACCTCAAAACATCAACTGTTTTATTTACCCATCTAATCCCCATCTCGGCACTGAGCAGATCAGAGGAAGTGCAAGTAAATTATTCTTTCAGGAATGTCAGAGAAAACCCATTTCTGCCTCAGAGGTTTCCTCTAATCAGAGAACTAGGCAAGCAGCAAACTCTCCTTTGCTTATATTCTTCACTTTGGTCTGCTGCCTCTTCATGTATTCTGAACAGCAAAACCTGCTAACCACACAGCCTCTCTTCCAAAGACCAAATGTTTCCTCAAACAGTAGAGAAATTAGCTCAAAAGACTTTATGTATTGATATCACTTGGCAAAATATATAACACTGGCATATTTTGGTGTGGGAAAACTAATGATTTTGACAGATATGTTAAGCATTTTTGTCAATCTTAATGCAGCCTAATGATAATGGTAAGTAAATAGTAGCCCATCCAGCCTGTAAGTATATGGCCAGTGCTGCCTCTAATGATTCAGGATGATTGTGATGCTCCCATAATACTCACTTCTTTTACTCACTGAGAGAAATTGCAAGCACATAGATTCCTGCTTTCATAGAATGAGTGTGTGGGCTCAGGAATAGGAAAGGCTCTGTAAGTGGTGTGTAAGACATGTTTGTTTTTTTCAAATAGCATCCAACTATTGAAAATCTATGCCATAAATCACATTGAACTTAAGCCTGCCCAGTCCCAAGTAAGCAGGAGAGACTTTAAAATGATTAGATAACATGATGCATGCCATGGACTGAGGGATCACAGCCAAAAGATGCAAGGGGCTTTTACCTGTTATCAGCAATACAGTCTTTCCTCTAAAATGAGACATGGCTACCCAGGCTACATAAACAGAGTGATGGCAAAGTGAAGGAATGGGAAGCCATTATTTCATACTCTGCTTTTTCCTGTACTTTTCAAGTAAAATTAAATTATAGAAGTACACAGTCCAATAGTTACCAAAAATAAACTGATTTGGATTTGTCAGAGCAAACTTACCACGGGTGCCATAATTTTCTGCTTTCCCAGTTCTCTGTACAGCAGCCTGGGTTCCCACTGCTCTGAGTGCGGCTGTAGGACCATGCAGCCAGGGCAGTACAGCAGCCCAAATAGGACCTTCTCACTCAAGTCACTCATCATCACGTACCTGTGGTCAACAAATAATTCAAATGCTGAGTTACTTCCAGTCATAGTACCTGGAGTGTCTCACGCTGTGTCTAAAACTGCACTTTGCAACAGTCAGGAGGAGGCTGCTCCTTAAATGAAAACAGAAGAAAGGACTCAAAATAAAATGTAATAGAAATAAAGAAAAGTGGAACTAAAAAAACCAAAAGGGGCATAAGAGAAGGACAGTTGAAATTACTGCTGTTCCTCATTTGTAACACTGGTAAGTAATAATGTGGTGCTAAGTTCCCAAATTATCTCACTACCTTGTACAATCCACACATACACCACAATCACAAAATATCTTGTGGTTGCCACATCTACACAATAAAACAAAACATTTCTGCTTATTTTCTGTCATATTAGGTTAAGGAAAGTGGGCAGTGTCTGTTTACCAATGGAGGAAAGTTGATGCATTAAGTCTTTTGCCAAGGTACATGCTTTGAAACAAGACACCAACCACCTTTCTTTGACAGCATCAGTAAAAACAGGCAGCTGAACCTACTAATAGATGGTAATGATCCTCTTCCCTTTCCCAAATTAAATCTGACTTTCTTAATTCACTATCCAGAAGTCTCATCTGGATCCCATAACACAAGTCCCACATTCTCCCTGCAATGTCAGGAAAGATTTTGCAGTTTGTAAATGCTGGATCATATAGGCATATTGCATTGCCTACAGAACAAAGCCCAGGAGAGCGAGATTTAAGCTTGCATCTGGATAGTGACTACATTTAATCACTGGATTTTTCCTTCTGAGTACAGCTCATGGAGTTTCTGATCTGAATGGAAGGAACCTTAATAAAGCTCGCTTTCAGTTTCTTGTGATTCTTTATTCTGATTATAGCACCCCCACAACAACATTCATGAGTGCTACCTTGCAACTTAATGAGGATTAAGAATGCAGCTTCCCAGAAACAGTGAATTATAAGATATCTCTATGGAGATAACATAACTGTGGAACTGCTGTATCTACTAGTACTCGCAGTGTCATAGTTAAGTCCTTTCCCAGCTCATCAACAGATAAAGTTGAAGCTTGTGAGTCTTTAACATGCTTTTCACATCTGTTCACATTGTTGGAATTACATTATGAAGGCAGATATATCCTCCACAGTAGAACCAGGTGTGTAATCAACTATTTATCCATAGGAAATTCCAATGAAATCATCTCAGAAATCAAACAAAACAAAATTAGATGTTTTCATACAGAATAAACATCCCTGCACCTGATCCTGCATCAGTGGCACACTCATCCAGATGGGTTTTGAATGTCTCCAGAGAAGGAGACTCAACAGGTGATACTGAAGTTCATCTTGCAATGCTTAAAAATAAATAAATAAGTGGTACAGAAAAGGTCCATTTTTAAACTAAGTGCATAAAAAGATTCCAAACACTTACAAACTCTTGTTATTTTAAAGATACTTCTACTGAATAAATCAGAGATCTAGCAAAAGTGCAAGTAGAACTGATGAGGCAGTTTTTTTGGAAAAGGTCTTATAGATCAAATAAAACAAATCTATCGAATGAGATTAAAACTACTCCTTCAGTTCCCAGTACAATTTAGATAATACTATGCATGCATCACACTTAAAGAAATGTGAAGGATGTAAAGCACAAGTAAATATAAGGGGCTATCTCTATCATGCATGTGAGCACAAGAAGGCTTTGCCTTAACTGCTATGTCACCAGGTAACTCTGAAGGGCAGAGGCCAATGTCCTGGATCACCAGGGGCATGCAGTTCCTTCACATGTTTCTCAGCACCTTCATTTACAATGACAAGAGTCAAAAGGGACTTACCTTCCTGTCCTGAGTTTGGCCAGGTGTCCTGGGTTTGGCCAGGATAGAATTAACTCTCCCCAGCTGCCGCTGGGGTGTGTGGCCAGGCTGTTCAATCCCGTGTGACATCATGCTTGAGATATAAGTGCAGCAGCTGGGCCGGGGCAGTGTGGCAACCAGGGCAGCAACTGCAGTTGTGCTGTTAGGCTGAGCGCAGTGAGCAGTTACATTGGGCATTGCTCCTTTTTCTTTGGCCATCATTGTAACTGCCTACTCATTGTGGGGTTCTTTTAAACTGTCCTTACCTCAACCCAGAAAGTTCTACAACTCTCTCTTGATTCTCCTCCCCATCCTGCTGAGTTAGGGAGAAGTGAGTAACGGGGTGGTTTGGTTATTGTTCAGTTAGGGCTAAACCACCACAGTCTTTTTAGTGCCCAATGTGGGGCACAAAGGGTTGAGATAAAGACAGATCTGACAAAGAGCGTGTTGAAATTTGTTATACAATTTTCTCATAGTGACCATACAACAGATAAAATGTTCGCTCAGCTGTTCACANGGTATTCTTGGGACATTCCAGTTATCCTGCTTTTACTGTCATGTCTCCTGAATGTGCTTCATATTTGGCTTAAGGTTGTAACATTCGTTAAAAGATTCACCCAAAGATCTGCCCCGAGGCTGCATAATAATAGGTGGAATGGCATATGGGAGAATATGGGCAGGTACCTAGAGAATAGATCAACAGGCATTGCAACTAACCCAGCCCCAGTGACATGCACTGTGGCTACACAGACCCCAGAAACATGCAGCGTGGCTACTCAAACCCACAGTCAAAAGACTGTGGTGGTTTAGCCCTAACACTTCCAAAGAGAGGTTCTGCTGAGCACTGGTATATATCTGGGGCTGGACTTGCTTAGTGGACCTCTGGAGAAGCAGGAGGAGACCCTAAAGAACTGGGATCCATAAGTTCTTGTCTTTGACCCCAACAGGAAAATGGGCTGCTCTGTCTTTCCATTTGTGTAAATCCTCTTGCGTCCTCTTGGCTTGTCTTTTTGCTTCCACTGTCTCCATCCCTACATTCACTTTCCCAAAGGTGACTCTGACATGAATGATAGAGAGTAAGCAAAAAGGCCCAGTACTCGACACTAGGAGACTTATAGTAGGCTAACAGTAAAGAAACACAAATATCTCATGAGGTATACAAACGATTTTTCAAGAATATCATTAAATGTAGATTTTGAGGCTCTTTAATGGCACCTAAAGCAACTGGCATTCCATTTCCACGCACCTCTTGTGTGTTTTGCATTAAGCATTAATCATGATCCTTGAATATTTAGGCACAAAGAATTCATGTGTTTTCTGACACGTGTGTTGATGTTGGATTTATAGTTAAGATATTCCAAAGATTAAGTGCTCCCCTTAGTGTTAGCAATTTAGAAGGCATAGAGCTATTTCCTCTCGTCTAAATATGTGATGATGCAACAGCCAAAATAAATACCCCCAAACACAGTCAGGTTGAAATACCCATAATATCAATGAGCCACAGCACTAATATAAGTAAAATACTGCTTATAAGAGTTTGGCTGAATTAGAGAGAAGAAAAAAATGTAAGAGCAGATCCAATATACACTCATAATCCATTGCATAGGAAAAGGGATAATTGCAATTTAATTCAGGGAAGTGTGCAAAGAAATGTCTTTAAATTAGAATTAGTAAATACAAGCAACATAATTACACTCATAAAAAGGAAGTAATTTCTAAAAGCATTATTATTACTGAGTTGTTAGAGTTATTCATCTCTATAAAGCACTGAAACCTTGCCTGCTGCCCTTATTAAGCAAAAATCAAGTCATGCCTGGCCTGAAGACTCACTCCCCAGCTTGGACCATGTGAGGCTTCCTCCAATTGAAGGAAATGCCTGCTTGATGCAGGGTCTCTGTGGTGGGAAGAACGTGTACCCTTTGAACTTTTCTGCTGTGGAGTGAGACTGGCACTCCACTAGGGAGGATGGGAAGAGATTATGGCTTCTGGAGTGACAGCCTCCGTGGTGTGAAACGTCAATGACTCAGCAGCAACCACTCTTGTCCATGTGAGCCCAGGAAATTAGACAAGCACAATCATTTTGAGGAGCCTTTGCTTTTCAGTGTCTTAAGAGATGTCTATGGCACAGCTGAAAATCAGCACCACAGAGCTTGGTATTGCAGCAGAAGAGGTAATGGCGGCTACACCAAGTGTGAAAGCAATGGTTGTACTGGTTTTGTTACTGGATTCATGCCATCAAATAAGGTGGAAATGCTCCTTGCCAGCCCGAAAGAGCAACTTTCAAATGGTTGCATTCTTGAAAGGTGGGCTTTCAAGAAGTGATTTGGAGAAGGAAATGGAGGGCACTGACACACATTAATCAGAAGGCAGCATGGAAAGGGGCCCTGAGGCAGGAATAGGGAAAGCAGACAAAAGGAACAGTCATGGCAGATCACCAAGTGCAGGAAAGAACGCAGCAAAAATAAGAGCACTATTTTAGGTAAGGTATGAAATGCAAAGGGTTTGAGGAGTTCTAACACCTCTGCAGGGAAAAGAAGAGATGAAGACAGTGCAGAGACCCAGAGCCAAGGAGACATGGAATGAATGGTACAAGGTGGCAAGCTCGCCAGAGGGATTTGGAACAGACTGAGGGAGCAAAATGGTCTGAGCACAGAGACTGGCATGTGATAACTGGAGCAAGAAATGACCAGAGAAAGGCTTCAAGTGTTGACAGAAGGGACAGTAGGAGACTATTCCTGTTGGAGCACAAGGGAGGGAAAGAAAACACATTTTAAAGCAGTCCAGGAGGAAGTGGAAAGAGAAAGTTCCCACTGAATAATGTCACTTAGGCATTTAGAAACGTTCCTACTCCCTTTAGAGGGAAAGGAAAATAAGGAAGTAAGAATGTCAGAATAAAATGAGAGACAAGGAAATAATTCAAGATTAGAAGAACTCAAATCAAGTGAAAAAAGTGGGTAAGTAAAAAAAAAAAAGACACACATATACATATACACGGAAAAAGACTTAGAAAGACCTTTTGAATGTCAGAAATAGAGTAACTGGAGCAGGCTTGTGGCACATGTAAGATTCTAGCCTCCTCTCTGCCACTAGGTGCGGCCCATGCACTTAGCTGCACGGGGCATGAGGCTGTTCAATAGCTGCACACACACATGTATCCCCTTGCTATCCTATCCCTCTTTCTGTACATGGTGGTTGCACCCAACTCCACTGAGGAGTTGAGCTGTGGTAGAGGCTGTGTGTCCTAAATGTCCACCAAGGCTACCTAAGCATGCTGCTTAGCACTGGAAAAACAGAAAACAACAAGAAAGGAAAACCAAAATGGATTTCAAGACAGCTGCTCTGTTGGCTGGAAACTCTAGGCCAGGTCTTCAGCTCATGTAAGCTCTTGTAGCTTTACATACATCGCTGGACATGCCTTGACACATGGCAGTGCTGAGGGAGCTGCCCTTGTGTTCCCATCATTTGCAGGAAAGAGTGTGTCTCCTTCTTTCCTGTGAACAGACTCTGAGCCCAGACTCTCACTGAGAAGAAAACCCAAGTGCTGCATTAACAAAAGAAACTTCCCATCAACAATTCAATACAAAATTCCATACTTTAAAAGCCTTTAAACAACTGCAGGATACAAAGCTTTCTTCAAATCATACTGTATCACCCTCCATATTCACTTTGCATTTTCCTCCCAGCCAGGGATGAGGTCTTAACAGCCACAGTACTTCATTTTTCGTTTTCTCTTTTCTGATTTCAAGCCTTACTACTCATTTTACATTTTCATTTAAAACGTTTCTCTGTTTTAAATGAGCAAGACAAATACCTCTGTCGTACAATGGCTTCCATTTTATAGTCATTGTCACTTTTATATCAAGTGAAAATGCAGACATGCTCTTTCTTCAGAAGTTTGAAATTAGAGAGCTAGTAAACATCTACTTAAATTTACTGTGAACATGTAGGTTCTTAAACAAAAGTAAAATAGATCTTCTTTTTTAATATTTTTTAAAGTAGAATAACAAAATTATTTTTCTCTTATTCCCTTATGTAACTAATAAACCCCCCAGATTTTCATTAAAGTCTCTGTGGAATCAGTTACTTTCATTCCAGTATTTGAGTTTCTTTTATCTTTTGCTCTATGGCTCTTTAGAAATCTCTTATGCTGTAAATTCTTCCCCCAAATGCATATTATATTAATCGCCCTGTCCAATGAACACCTGTAAAATGTAATCTCTGCTCCTCCCAAAAAAAGGTCCCTGAATTTTAAAAGTCATAATCCAGCTTAGTAAACAGCAAAGCTCGTTTGCCAAATTGGCGACTTAGAAGCAGTCTAATAACATTGCAGTCAATTCCTGCATCCCCAGCTGAGAGCTGAGACTGAGAGCTCCACTGGGTTTGGGAGCAATGTGAAGATGAGATACCCTCTCACGCCCTTGCAAAAACCACATGGCCACAAGAAACACAGTTGTGGTCATGGGCTCTGGGAAGCCCTGGGAAAGAGGGAGGAAGGGGTGCATAGTTAAAGGCTGAATTCCCACTGTTCACCAGGTCTGATGAGAAAAGACCAGGCTTGCAACAAAGCATTTTCTTCCCTTAGAGCAGCAGTGGGTCAAAAGCCTAGCTGCTGTGCACACAGCAGAGGTTTCCCCCTGCTCCTCCTCCTCTTGATAAGTCAGGGTAAATGAACAACTTGAAAGGCCATTAGGAATGCTAATCAGCAACCCAAAGTACCCCTTGGTTTTGTGATTGGCTTAAGAGCTGAAGTAACCTCAGGCTTTTTCTAGCACAGCACCTTCCAGTTGAGCTTTGGAGGCGCTGGCTTCCCAGGTTGAGGCTGTGTGAATAAGAACAACCGTGTCCCAGACAGTCTAAATATCCTTCTAAAGAAATGAACACCCTACAGGGACAGGATGAACAAAGCTTTCATGACCCCTTTCTAACAAAACCAGCCTCTGATTAGTTTTTTGGCAGGAGAGGGAGAACGGAGGGATCCTTCTGAGACGTGCTCAGTGGGAGGCCTTCGGTGAGGGAACATCAGAAGAACCCACCAGATGGACACTTGGACTACATCTAAAGCTTTCTCACATTTCTTTTCCTTCCTCCCTCCCCACCCTCCTTTTCCCCTGCCACGCACTAGGTTTAACTTCTTCCCCACTCGTCTACAAAGTGCCTGTTCAAAGCACCGGGGGCAGGGCCGGACACACGCGGGAGCACAGCGGCTGCCGCTCTGCACGTGCCAGCTGCTGCGGGGAAGGGCCTTGCAGCACACAGCAGGGAGGCTCTTCTCCTCCAGCCCGGGTCCACACTGCCTGTTAAGGGCAGCTCTTTGGACCAGGCTTTTCCAAAAGTCCCCTACAGCCAAACTTCCTTCAAAGTCTCCTCACACAAAACCTGGGTGGAACAGGATCTTGCACGTGCATTCTCACTGACAGGCAAGACATCACAAGGGCAAGACATCAAGCATGCTGCTTGTACAGACTTCCTAAGGCCAGCCTTTTAATGCATTGAAGGTGGTGGAGGGGAAGGAGAAAGAGGGACTGGAAGAAAGGCTCTGTACTGATTGCAGTGGGATTTGGAGCTGATTTAATGAGGAAAATTATTCCCGGTTCTTAAATTGCTATGGTTTTGTCTTTGATTGAATGTTGATATTCCTTTAAGCTTTCAAAGGAACAAATATAATTGCAACGCGCATCTCATAGCTTTTCTAGTTCTTTTCCATGTAATTTATCTCGTTAATCTTTATTCTTCCTCAAATCAAATAATGATTTGACTCTTCTTCGTATTGAGGGAAATTAATCTGCTAACAAGCCAAAAAGCATCAGTTTGCCATTTTGGGCAGATCTATTTTCTTCAAGTTTTTGGCAAGAAAAAAATTCCTGTTCTAAAAGACAGTAAAGTGTCCTGTCTTGTCTTGTTATTCCATTGGGAACCAATTATTCTTTTATGTACACTTTGATGTTGAAATAAAAGGGTTTTAAAATACTATTTCACTTGTACTAGTTATAAAAATGCTGTAATTTCCTTGTTATTTGTCTTATTGGAAGTAAGTCAGCGACAAAAGCACAAATATCATATACACAGAAACTTCCTAAATACCTCTTTTATCCACAGTGCTCTGTTTTATTGAAAGTCTCCAAACCTATTGTCTGTGAATGAAACTCCATCATTACAGTCTACGCGTTGTTATCCTCACTCCAAGTATGAGTACAGATATGCACATTAACCTGGGCACTATGCAGTAAATCACATCCTCACTCAGGCATGGATTTAACAGGAGAGGCTGATTGTGGTGTGGAGTGCATGTTTCCAGCCATGTATTGCACAAGTGGCTGTACAAGGCTTCTGTATTTGACCTTGCCAAAACTAACAGTCTTAGATGGCACCTTGACTCAGATACACTAACGTGCCATTTGTGACTCTTGTGGCAGTTATGCAGCAGAGGTCGGCGGACACACGTGTGAACATTTACAAGTTCTGCATTAAATCCCACCTGGATGAAACCTGCACAGCATAAATTCAGCCCACCATCTACGTCTTGAGTCATGAATGCAATTCATGCCAAGAAAACTGCAGGCTGTTAAAAGCAGCTTTTATGCAAAAGTCAAACCACCAAGTCTTGTGATTCACTTGCGCTCATATAACTGCATTGAAACCAACAAAGCTTCTCCTGACTTAGTCCAGCAGAAGCACGAGAAGGATCAGGCCTTTGCTTTTAATTGTCATTACAGAGTTGTAAAGAGATGTGTTCAGACTTGACTTAAAAAAAAAACCAAAAACAGTGCGCAATTGAGCATGTTGTTCAATTACCTCTATGACACCATTCCCAGAACCTGTTCACACTTCAACTGCCAAAAGTCTGCCTCCTCTCTGAGCCATGAAGTGCATGGCATTATACTAAGAATGGCTGATCAGACTGCCAGTTCTTAAAAAGATCTAAATGAAAGCCAACAAAAAGTCAATGACAGGAAGAACAATAGATACCAAAGTAAAAGGAAGCTATACCTTTTACTAACTTTTTCTTACAAACATAAAGAGCTCCTCTGCTATAGTCTGCTGCTAGTCATAGCAAATGGATTAACTCCCCGGACATTCATTAAACACCACGATACGGTTGTACTCTTGATAGTACAAGTCACAGAATCACAGAATGGTCAGGGTTGGAAGGGACATCTAAAGATAATTTAGTCCAAACCCCCTGCTAAAGCAAGTCCACCTAGATCAGGTCACACAGGAATGCATCCAGGCGAGTTGGCAAACCTCCAGAGCAGGAGACTCCACGTCCTCCCTGGGCAGCCTGTGCCAGGGCTCCCTCACCTGAACAGCAAAGATTTTTTTTTCTGTGTGTTTAAGTGGAACTTTCAGTGTTCCAGCTTATGACCATTATCCCTTGTTCTGTCACTTGCCACTACAGAAAAAAAGACTGTCTCCTTCCTCTCAACACCTGCCCTTTAGGTATTTATAAGCATTGATAAGGTCACCCCTTAGCCTTCTTTTCTCCACACTAAAGAGCCCCAGGTCTCTCAGCCTTTCCTCATAAATAAGATGATCCAGTCCCTTGATCATCTTGGTGGCTTTCTACTAGACTCCCTCCAGAAACTGCCTGTCCCTCTTGAGCTGAGGAGCCCAGAACTGGACACAGGACTCCACATGAGGCTTCATCAGAGCAAAGTAGAGGAGGAGGAGAGCCTCCCTTGAACTGCTGGCTACACTCTTCTTGATGCGCCTCAGAATGCCATTGGCCTTCTTGGCCACAAGGGCACATGGTTGGCTAGTGTTGAATTTGCTGTTTTTAAGGATGTACACTGATTATGGGTATAAAACAGTGACTGAAAAACAACTACCTTAAAACATGGAAACAGGCTGCTGCAAAACCAAACTGTGAGAATTTCAAACTACTTTTTTGCTTTGTTTTATGGTTAAGCTTGTTTCAGAATCATCTTGGAATTAACTGAAATAATCCATTATCTCACATTCAGCTCCACAGAAGGGTCAGAAAGGTATGGCTGTTAAGAACCCATAGGGGAGCAATAGAGGAGGTAGAGTGACAGATTAGAAATATTTCTGAATGCTCTGCTTTGTTTTACTCTTGGAACTCACATCCTGCAAAGAAAAGCTACAGGCAATCATGTAGTACAGGGGGCTGTCAAGAAACACACAGTATCAGCAAGGGTGGAGAGTTTAATCTGCATTTGTGATCAGTAGACACAAGACCAGTGTATCAAGGAGGAAAGACATTTTATTCTTGGCTTTTCAAATACTTCTGGATGAAAGACCAAATAATAAAAGCTTAGCTATGTAATAAGTAACTCTGTATTTTACAGGTCTTTAAAAAACACTTCATAATGTTTAACTAGTAACTTAAGCTGGGTTTGCGTATTTTAAGTGCTAGGAAGAAAACCTTTCCACAGCCAATTCTGAACACAAGAACCTGAAATACAAAAGAACTCCAACAAATTTCAAATTGAGAACAATGTTGCATTGTTGGAGACTAGATTTAAGAGGTGCCTTTAGTATGCAGTATCCCAATATCTACATGACTCTTGGCTTCCTGAGAGGCTGGGCTGCATCTGAGGCACATAGAGACCTCCAAGTTTGTGGTAGAGTGGGTCTGCTTCTTCTAGGTCACACAATTCTTCTCTCTTCTGGGAGGGATCTTCAAATCTGGGAGAAGAAACAATTTGTCTGGTCTCTGGACTCTGGGTTGACTTTGTCTCAGCCTTGCCCTTTGCTTTCTTCACTCCCCACCTACAAATGAAAACATTATACTCGTGCCACCTAAAAGGTACCAATTTATACTTGGTAACTTGTACAGACTGCTAAGTTACAGCATGCAATGGAGCTGGGACAGCTTGTCTTCACTCCGGTTCTTTCTCTTGCTGATTTTTATCTCAGTTGACTGATTCTTTTATATATCACAAGTGCCTTAGACCTATCTTACACATAACACTAACATAGAAAGAAATGCTCCCTTGAAGTACTTGAGGTATATTCTGATACCTCTGTGAGCACTGATAACCTCTTCCATAACTTGTACAGTCTTCCATGTTGGGTAGGACAGGATCTACAGGCGGCATGAACTGATGTAGCTTCTAGTAAAGTGAGGATCAGGGCCAGGAAAGCAGTGCATTTCCTTTGGAAAGGAAAGCCACCTACCACTTTTGCTATAAATACACCAGACTTATGTGCTTTGTTTTGAGCCCAGTTTCCTAAGGAAACAAGGTCTATGCAGTCACGCTGCGTCCGTCTGTCTGTTTCTGTTCCCCACTCATAACTCTCGTTAGTTGTCTTGACCAGATTTAACAGTGAGTGGTCTCTGGCACACTAAGCTTTTTTGTGCATCTCAGTGACCAAGAGGAGAAGAGTGTTTGTTGTTCTTTATGTCTTCCCTAAGAGAAAAGCTTTATCATATGCTTTTTCTGTCCAACACAGAGAATCCAGAGGGGAAGAGACTCTGTGAGACAGGTTAGCAGGAAACCAGGTTGCGTTAGTTCCTCTGCTCTGGGAACTTCTTGTTTAGCTTAATCTCCATGGGAAGTATCCAGCAGGACAGATACCATGCAAGCAGTGCCCCATAACACTTTTTTGAAGTTGGACATTTCAGTTTTCATAAGTTATAGATCTGAGAGTGTGCTGTTTCAGTCTTTGAAGGCTGAAGAAATTCTGCTGCTTCTCTGTCATGCTTCTCCCCGTCTTCATGATGTCTTTACCTTCTTGGGGCAAGAAGACTTCAGAGTCCACGGGAGGAGCTCCCAGCTGCCAGCATAAACCAGGCCTGACTCCCATAGCCTTGTAGGTCATTTGCGCCTCTGCAGATTCAGTGAATGGGAGAGGTCCAGTCATGGTAGTGATCTGTATTCACCTGCTCAAGTGCATTTGGCACCAGTTAGAGGAAAACCAAAACTTAAGGATCCAATAAGAGAGCATTTTATAGCTATTCTGCATAGCAGGGAAAAGTGCACATAGCATGAGGCAAAAAGTCTACTCTCCAGAGAGTCTTATTTGTGTAACAGACTTTCATTAATCATAGCAATAGTATTCTCCTGTGATGTGTAGAAATAAAATCATCACTTTGTTTTTTTCTCATGTAATGATGCTGCTTTATCTACTGCCTCTTCAGTATAAAAAGCACAAAACCCCACGCTTAAAAAATGTAATGTATATTAACAAGAAAAAACACCAACCCTGTAATTCAGAATTGCATTACAGGTTCCATACAGAAACTTATTTCCTCTTCTTTATTTAACAAATGTATCACGTAGACATATCTATCTCAAGGCAGACATGATTATCCATTGCAAAAATGACAGCTATCTTTATGTAAAGCAGAAGGTAATGAAGTAAGAAAATGTATTGAGAGATTTTTGGCTACATATTTTTGGATTCTAAGCGTGGTGTTCACATGGCAGCTGCTTTGCTGGATACTGCCTCGCTGATGGCTTGTGGCATTGATTTATTGACGTGCCTGAACTAGAAATTAAGGCAGTCTCAGGGGAGGATATCAACTGACCTGTAAATTGGAACATGTGTTTTGGGGTATTTTTTTTGTTGTGCTTTTTTTTTTTTTAACAAGACTTCTGCCACTGACTTCAACATTTTCCATTTAATACAAAAACATTCTTCCTTATCTTAGATGCATTCAGACCATAACAATAAATTTGGACACTGGATGCATTCTGGCTTCTGCCAGCAGAATATCTAGCTCCTGTGGTTAAATTCTTTTTTGTTTTTTTTTTTCCCCCATATAGCATTAGAAAGAAGAGCTACCTTTTTATTTCATCAACTTTTTCCAAAGTTAAGATTAATCTTAGGTAATGAACTATGAGGTCAGTGAATACTGAATTCCAGCCAGGGTATTAGTAAGTTGGTGAAAGAGCATTCTCACAAAGCTCTCTGCCACATATGCTGATGTTCTACAACAAAAGAGACTCCCCAAAGTCCCTGTCTTGAATTACTCCTACACCAGATTTCTACCAGTTAGTCAAATTTGATCTGAGTCATTTACACGCCCACTCTGACAGGAGCGTGGGAGCAGTGAACAAAGGGCAGACATCCACTGGGAGTCTGGCCAGAGCGAAGACTGACAGGCCATGCTGAGCCCAGATGATTAGATGCCACGTTTTCGTCACCAAATTGTAAGGCAAGGATGCTGCCTGTCTCTATGCTGGCAGACATCCCCCCATGATGGAGCCCGATGTTGCAGGGAAATAAAATGATGATGATAATTCTTTCATCTTTGTGCTTATTAAGCTTTTTTTTTGAGGCAGAAATGGTGTTTCTGGTGCAGCAGAAGCCAGGAGAAAGTTCAGGGGAATGGTTCACATTTAGGAGCATAGTTCCCAGAGGATGTCAGCTCCCTGGCCAACCAAAATCCAGCCACCCTTCAGCCAGCACCAAATGGAGGTGGTAGCATGGACATTTCACATTTGGTTGCAAAACACAGTGTCACAGCAGTCATCATCCCAAGGAAGTGCTTCACAGTACCCATACTCCATCCTCCTTGCCATCTGGCCCCGTCAGCTGGGTCATTTCCTGTGTACTCCTACCCATAGGAGAGCACAGAAGAAAGCCACCTTTTAGTTTTGTTTTCCTTTTCTAATGGAAAAGCTAGCCAAATCCTAACAATCATGCTTTCCTAACAATTTAGTTTTTACTAAAGCATTTGCACACACTGCTACGTTGCCAGACTACTCTCAATTACCTTACTCTGCTTTTTTCAATCTCTGTAACACAGGACTGTATCAGCAAGCATTATTTTGCAGAAGGGCCAAGTTCTAGTGTCAGTTTACCATTTTAGTGCTGGCAGACATGCTACTTGCTTCTCTATCTTCCACAGTCCTTCAAAATCTGAAGTGCTTTCCCACCGCCTTTGCACTAGTCTCAGTGCAAGGCAAGGGGACATTGAATTGCTCTGAGCAACTGCTTTCACGTGGTGTATGGTCTAGCTTCATGGTAAATACCTTACTGGCCTTGAGTTTCCCTTCCCACTATAGTATTACTGTGTATACATAACAAAGAAGTTGCAATAGCTTTCAGACAATGTGCAAAGCCACATTCTGTGAATTAAAGTGTTTTCCTTTGATTTAATGAACTGGTCTACAACCTATCAGGTATTTTTCGCTTCCATTGGAAGTGGAATGTTTCAAAAAGCATCCATCTGAACAAGCACTTGAAACTAAAGCTTTTTGTTTACTCACTAAGCTCTGGATGCATTTGCAGTGAGACTAGAGTGAAAGGAAAATAATGGCCTTGATCTCTGCCTCGACCACCAAGACTAGAAGGCAGAGGAAATCCACAACTTGTCCCTAGATCTCCATCTCCAACATGAGACAGAAGAAAACAATTACCTTCTTTGGAGACTTCACAAAGAATAAAGCTGTAACTAAATAATATTCTCATGCCAGCAAAACTTTGGGAATTACTCTGTTGGTTTTGTTCCAGCAAAATCTCCATTGACTCTCAAAAACTTTTGTGTGAATGGAAAGGGGTCTGGAAAAGAAGCTGAGATGACAGCTGGACACAGTTCCTGCATCACTTCTGCTGCCACAGCCCCAGGGCCTGGTGGTTCAACCAATGCTTTCTCCAACCTGACAAGACTGGGCTTTTCTCACTGTTTGCTCTCAATTTTCACAAGCAACTACACTTCAGAACCTACAAGGATGGGCATGACACAAACGCTGGCAACACAGTGCTCATGATAGAGTGGATGCAAGGTCTGAAGAGAAGCTTGAGATGGCATCACATGTCAGAAGTTATTCAGTCATTATACATCACTAAAAAGCAAAGACAAAGTCAAATACACAACTCTTCAGACATTATTTTAATAGCAGTGAAATTTTTACTCAAATAATGGTTGTGCTTAGACAAAAGCCACAGCTCTAAATTTGGCCTCCAAATCCAAGGTCTCTAAATATCCAGAAGAAGTTTGGATGCCTACACTTTCCAGTTCACAAAACCAGTTGTCAGGGCCCCTCACAAAGACTTTCTCCAGCTCTGCTTCAAGCCAGCCATGTTTTGCCAGCTCCAATCCATGCTGCCCTGAGCTTGCATGGATTCTGCATGCCTCTCCTAAACAGTGTGTAGATGACTCCAGCCTGACTGATGGGGAGAGCATGAGGAAAGTAAGTGAAGTCCTTTCCTTGAAGAAAAGAGACTGCAGAGATTTATTATAAAGTTGGTGTAAGAGAAAGCACCAGCAACACAGTGTTGGCCGTGCTACCGAGGTAAAAGCCAAAATGCACTGGAAGGGAGGGGAGGGAGAAGGCTTTAATTAAAATACTTCTAATTTGTAGGTCAACAATAAAGGCATTTAACTAGGTTAGGGGGTCAGTAAAAGCCAAGAGACCAAAGTTCTACCCACGATTTTCTACATAACCGGCAAACGTTTAACTTCTCCAACACTCAGCTTGCATGCTTGAAAAAAAAATAGAGAAAGAATTAAGAGCACTAGGAGAAACAATGCACTAATGCTTATAAAGTTCCTTCAGATAGTGTCTCTATAGTAAATTAAAATACACATTTTAACGGTCTTTTACTTGTTGTGAGTGAGATAGATGGAAGCAAGGCCTCTGGGTTACCTTAAGGCATTGCTTTTATTGCTTACTAACAATTTATTAACTCTGTTTCATTTCCCAAATCCATCGTAATTAAATCTTAAACTTCTCTGAGAGTCTTTTATTTAGAGAAAGGTGTCCTCTCCCCAGCAGGCCCAGAAATGTTGTCCTGTGATTAGAAGGGTAGGTCTCTAACAATTTATAAAACATTTTCCTACAGTTTTAAAGAGATTTTCTCAGTCGCCTCGGCTTAGAAAATTCTTCCCACCTCAGCAGTGGAAGGTTCCCGGCTGCACCTCCTGGCACAGCCTGGCAGGCCTGTGCTAACGTGGTCAGCCTTCACTGCCGAGCTGAGGCTGCCAGTTGTACTGTGCTCTACTTCATTAAGTAGTTGTTTTACGAGGTGGGCTGCAGCACACAGGGGACAGGCACAAGACCATCAGATTTATGGCGTTTCAGCATTGAGCTGACAGCGTGGCAGTACTCACACACCAAAACCCATATTACAAGAACGTTAATGTTGTGAGAGAGACCCACCAAAAAAAACCACAACCCAATCCCAAACCCCAACAAAGTAGGAAATTTGGAGTTGGGCCTTAAAACTCCAGTACAAAGCATGGCAACATTAAAATGGTGTCCCTGCCTCTGCCTGGCAGCTGGGGGGTCTTGAATTCTCAGCTGTGGGTTAAAACCTGCCCGAGGGAGAGTGTGGAGTCTCCTTCTCCGGAGGGTTTCAAAACCCACCTGGACATGTTGCTGTGTGACTTGATCTGGGTGAACCTGCTTTAGTAGAGGGTTGGACTGGATGATCTCTAGAGATCCTTTTCAACCCCTGTGATTCTGTGGCTCTATGAAAAGGCCTGCCCTTTAGGATGGTGGAGGTGTTGGGCTCTGCCACTCAGGTGCAGGAGGCCCATCCTGCTGGCACCAGTTCCTCATCCTCACCTCTAGTCCAGCTGGACTGATGTCTTGGGACAACAGCCCAGAGAAGTTACAATGCATTTGGTAGTCAGATGGACATCTCTCAAATGGAAAAGGAAATATGGGATGTCTTTAAATCCATTTTCTTAAAAGTGCTCATCTCTTTTGCACGTATCTCCCACCAATGAACGGGCTCTTGTTTGTCTCGGTGGGAACTACCATCCCAGAGGTATTTTCAAGAAAAAATATATTTGGGGTGTGAGTCAGTCCCATCTACAGTGGAATAAAGCCCACTTGCAGAGTCTGCATTGCAGATCTGGAGTCACAGAATCACAGAATGGTAGGAGTCATGGGTGGATCAAGTCGATCTAGTTCTATGATGACTTTTTAGAATTAGACTTTATTTTGGGCCATTTGTTTCATGTCACAGGACTTAGAATTTACAGATCAAGCCCCTCCAAAGTGTTTCAAGTACCTCACTTTTAGGTTTATTGATCCTTCCCATACTTTTCTTTCACAGAAAAAGACAAGGTTCATTATCTTTAGCCTGGAAAAGAGCAGTGTCAGACAGGTATCATCCTTAAATATAAATTCCTGTTAGGAAGGTGCAAAAAGGATGGAGTCAGGCTCTTCTTGGTGGTGCCCAGCAACAGGACCAGGGACAATGGGCATAAACAGAAACACAGGAGTTTCCCACTGAGCATGAGGAAACATTTCCTTACTGTGGGGATGATGGAGCACCAGAAAGGAAGGTTGTGTAGTCTGTATCCTTAGAGATATTAAAAAGTCATCTGGACATGATCCTGGGAAACTGTCTCTAGGTGTCACTGCTTGAGTAGGGGTGCTTGGACCAGATGGTCTCCAGAGATCTCTTCCAACATCAACCACCGATTCTGTGAAGGGTTATAGCCCAGAAAACAAAATTCACATGAGGAGTAGAGTAGAGCAGGATCAGCTGGTCACATAGTACAAGTGCATAAAATAAAACCAGCTCTTGCTCAAAACAGCCAAGTGTAGTGGCATTAGATATGGGCAAAGTACACATCTGGACACCTCAGGCTGCCAAAACGACAGGGAGAAAAACCAGTAGCACCAGGAATACGAACAAAAACTGAGGATTATTGGCATTAGGGATTCCTCCCCTATTGCCTCTGCTGCTCTAGAGCTCGCCGATGCCTCTCAAACCCCAGTTTCGAGTTGCTTTCCGCGGAAAGCTTTCGGGTACAGCCCCCACAGCGCCGGTGCCGGCGGCTGCAGCCGTGGAGCAGAGCACTAGAGGGCACCCGCAGGATGCGGCCGGTCCCCGCCGCTGCGGCTGACCTGCCCGACCAGGCACCACGCACCTCTCACTCCCAGAAAGCAACGAGTGCCTCTGTCCTGCACAATCACGATGGGACTTCTGTTAAAAGAGATGATCTGGGTGCTAAGCCTGAGAGGTGTTCAACTCCTTGCCGTGCTGCAGAGCAGAAAAAGAGCAAAGAGCAGGAGGGGGACTTGGGACAGTCTGGTCAGCACCAGCTTTCCTCCAAAGAAGGAAAACTGCATATTTAGCAAGACAGACAAGAGAACAAAAGATACAAGATAGAGCTCTGTTGCCAGTCTCCATGTTGTTCCCCCTCTGCTCCTGGAGGGTGTTTCACATCTGCAGCAGGTGTTGCCCCGACACCCTTGGGGTTCAGCTCAGTCCCTCTGCTTTGGGGCAGAGGCAGCCCTGAATGTCCCACTGGACCCACACACCATAGTGGGATCAACCACCCCAGAAAGTCCTGTATCAGTACCCCTTGGCTTTTTGCAGAGACCTCCTAAGATGCTGTCAAATGCCACCACTCTGAGGTCGCTCTCTGCGGGGGTTGCCCCAGCCAGCATGAAGCAAGCCTCTTTTGCCATTGCTAGCTGGAATACATTTTCAGCTAAGCCACCTTCTTCAGGCTGCTACCATTCCTCTATAGACGTCACCTGCACTGCCAAGACTCATCTTTTCTTTCCTTAAATATTTGTACTCCTGGAGCATATCAGCATAGGGAACACCGAGTTCCCCATCCTCACAGGAAGGCAAGAGAGCTGTGCTGGCAGCCAGAGCCATCCCCCGCCTCACAGTCACCTCCAGCCTCCACCTTCAGGGACCGGGAGCACGTTTATGTGCTCTACTGCTATGCCTGGGCTGAGCAGAGACTGCCAATTGTGCTGCACTGTACTTAATTATGTAGTAGTTTTATGAGGTGGACTGTAGCACACAGGGGACCAACGTGAGACTACCAGATTTATTGCCCTTTAACTTTGAGCTGACAGTATAACAGGCTCTGAGAGGTAAGTGCTCAGTGCTTTATTCACTGATCTTTTGCCCTCTCCCTACATTTTTGTACAAGGCTTCGGAGCCTGTCTAGGATGATGGGAAAGACCTGGAACAGTGAATAAAGACATGAAAAGGAGAGAAAGGCAGGCAAATAAACAAACAAAGAGACCCAAAGAGTAGGAAAGCGGGGAGAAAGGAGGAGGAAAGACAGCTTCTTGTCCAAACCCACAGCTAGGTGCTGCAGACCCTATGGCCTTGGTTTTTTATCTCCTTTTTTGGTCACGAAACCAGAAACTGGAGCCTCATCAGCAGAAGCAGAAGCTAACGGCAGCATCCCTGCAGGGTCCCGAGCCCAGCATCCACTGCATAACAGCAACACTCCTGTTTTACCCAAAGATCAAGAATAACATCTTGGAGGTTTTCACTTGGGAACAACCGGCTATCATCCTCATCCCAACAAAAAGTGGCTGAAGAAGTTACTTCAACAGGAGGTCTTCACCCACATCCTTTGACGACACGGACTGGACTTAGCCACATGTGCTTAGGGTTTTGGGGGAAAGAAATACTGCCTGGTTTTGGAACGTGGTTGGCTACATGCACCAGGAGGATGGAAAAACACACACACACTATTTTTTTTTTAATTTTTTTTTTTTTTTATCTGCACTTGTGCGGTATTTAAAATACTGCTTTGAATCTATACAGATTTTCAGTTATTGGACCTCTTGGATTTTTAAACCTCACTGACTCTAAGCCAGACTGCCTCAGTCTGCATTGAAAGGAGCCATTCTTCTTCTTCTTCTTTTTTTTTTTCCCTTTTTTTTTTTTTCCTTCAGTGAAACTAGAGCCTTTCCCTTCCCGTAACTTTCAGCTGGCTGAGCAGTTCCTAGATCTCTGCGTTTTTCACTTTGCAGCCTGACCCCCAGGACTTCGAGAGACCCCGTAAGAGAAGTTACGTGACACATTGGCTGCAGAGAAAAGCTATGTAAATGAAGGGAAAAGGCTACAGATGTCAAAATAAAAGAAATTTTAAAAAAAAATTTAAAATTACATCCACAATGAAAAAGTAGAGTATAAATGTTCCGTGAGGAATGGTATTAGCTGCAAACTGATGGTAAAGCACCAATAATATAACAATGTTGTAGACTGTAGGACAATAAAGTACAGGTACAGTTTTTCATCATACTTACTTTTTCCAGAAGATCACTAGGAACAGTGTTTCGACTGTTTTAAATCTTCTTTCAAACACTGTTATCAAGAAATAACCACATTATTAGAAAATAATCTAATCGGGATAAAGCTGTAACTTTAAACTGGTTTAAATTCACAGGTGTAAATTGTTAGAGATGCTTTATGGAGAGCAGCACATTTTGCTTGCAAAGCTAAATATATAGCATAATTGAAATGGGGTTAAAATTATTAGACTGCTGAAGAAGGCTTAAAAAAGTACCAGGGCATGCTATCAAATACAAGATCACACAACTCATTACATTTTTCATGAGATTTAATGTTTGAGAAAGTTTAATAGAATCCTCAGGATGTCTTGTGATTTTTAGCACTGATCGATCGGAAAAAACACTGTCAAAAAAAGGAGCTCTTGGTTTATATGTTACCATGCGTCAAAGATTCACAAAATGAATTCCTCAGCCAGGCACAGTGAGTAAATAGTCTTGAACCTTATGCAGCCCAAATGTGGAAACTCACATTTTTCTCTATGTTTTTCAAAGACCAAATGCTCTTAGATGCTACTCCATCTGAAGAAAGATACATTTCTCCACTTGTACCAACTTAGCAAAAGATAGAAATGCTACTGGGATGCTCTTTAACTTACCATTTTGAAACATTTCTCCAGTTTAACGTCAGCACACCAATAACGTAATCTTACTTCTGGAATTATCTGGGGAAGGACCATCACCAAACCTACCACAAGAGCATAATACAGGGTTCTTTTAAGGTTACAGAGAACTGATGTCCAATTATTGACAGGATATTTCTACCGTAATGTGCTAGGCCTGGAGTCACCTCTCACAATGTGTTTGTATCGTTTATAGCACAAAAAAAACACCCTGATTTGTGTTGGGCACCTGGCTGGTATAGGAATATGAGTGATGAATAGTAAAAATGAACTAAATGCCTTGACAGGTGATTCTGTTTCACCACAAAGTTTTATGGCAAACCTGCAGATTTAAGGTTCTGCTGTCACACCTGAACGCATGTTTTCCCTTTTCCCCCCACAGATCTGCTAATGAAATTTAAAAGGATTAAAAAAACCCAACAAAAAACAACCCCACATGCTAAATTATTTACATTAGGTATATAAGAAGTTGGCAAACAAAATAACCTTTGGCCTTTACAGGATTCTTACTTTATGCAACTTTGCACAGATTATAGTCACAGTTTTAAAGTGGGGGGGGAGAAGAGAAGAAGATTGCAACAATTAACCAGGAAAAAGGGATTTGGCCAAAAATAATTAACAAGTTCTTATTTAACCATCAGTATGCAACAAAGAAGAAGGAAAATCTTCTAAGTTGTGGTGAAAAAGTCTTTAAAAACTTCCACTCAGCACCTTCACGTGTGAAAAAAAAAGGTTGCCGTGCACCTTGCTGCTAGACCCTTCTGTCAGTAATGCACATTAACGTCGCCCAAGCACAGAAAACTCATGTTGTATCAGCTCTGCATACCAAGCCATGTACGTAGGGCCTCATACCGTCACGACTGGAAGATTTTACCTATCCATCAATGGCTAGGAAATGTAAGATAAGCGGACAAAGGAAAATGCCAAAGCATGATTAGGTAATCTCTTTCCTTTACGAAACAGTTTCTTGTGCTGGGAAGATGAATGGAACTCCAAAAAAGCACGTGCCCTCTCCTGTCAGTAGCAAAACATTTTTTTTTTCCCCCAAAAAAGGCATTCCCACAGCTCTCAAATTCCTGGGCACAGAGGACACGCTTCCCGTTGAGAGAATCACGGTGATGGCCATCACCATCATCCCACCCCTACTCTGTGCCCCTCCTATGCATGTCTGCTACAGCGACGTGTTGTTTCTCATCTTCCACTTGTTCTGTTGCACTCACTGGGGCATTTGTGAACTATTTGGATCTTTACCTCAATGAAATCTTTCAGCACCACCTATAAAATTAATTGGATGAATCATTCATGCAGGCTAGATGTTTAAGGCACGGGCGCCTGAGTCTCCCTAGTAATTTTTCAATCTGTTTTCCAATTTCAACCCAGTTTGACAGAGGGGCAAATGCCCTTGAGACATAAAGTTCCCATAAGCTCCATGAAAACAGACATCCAAATAGAAGGAACTGACAATGCAACTGCAGGAAAGGTATCAGGATTAGCTCCACTCTCACGAGACTGGAGTACACCTTGCAGATACAAATCCATGGGAAATCAGGTTTCATTTGGTCTACAGCTTGTGGAGTTACTTGATTCAATGATTTGTCCATGCATGAATGTCAGGGCATCTGTCTTGAACTTTCTCTCCTAGGGGTGTATGAACAGCAAGGTCAGGCTCATACTTTCCATTCCCAGAGGCATCCTACACCATT
Organism: Urocolius indicus; assembly: GCA_013401255.1. Lineage (NCBI taxonomy): Eukaryota > Metazoa > Chordata > Aves > Coliiformes > Coliidae > Urocolius > Urocolius indicus. The sequence goes on along the minus strand of WBNH01008870.1, from coordinate 38,361 downwards.
CAGTGCTGGAAAATGTGAAAATATCTACTCGGGCAAAAGGAGAGTCGACACATACCTGTTGGTGTGATCTGGAGGAGTCTCTAGGTGAAACCAAGACTTGCATTCCTTCTGCCTTCCACCCATGTATGACCTAACTTGCACCACTGCCCAACCTAGCCCTTAAATCCCACTCTCTCTGCATCTTGACCAGGCCTCAAAGCTTCATCCTAACATGAAGAAAACTATATTAAATGGGCTTAGGAATACCAAATGCTTCTGTGAATATTTGTTAAATCCAGATCCGTTCCCAAGAATTCAGGAGACATCTCCAGCAGCAATAAAACACTCAGTGAAGTTCTCCAAAAAGAGGATACGTAGCTTCACACAAGCATCACATAGGACAGGGCATCAATGTAGAATTCTCCTAGTGATATCCTGTAATTATGCCTGCATACTGATACATCCAAGATTCTCTCACACTGGAAATTACACACAAGTATGTGTAGTGTTGTTCACAAATTCAGGCCCATTTCTGGTCAAACCTTTGCTCAGAGGCTCTTCCTCCCCACTCTTCTCAGGACTATTTTGAACACTGGTCACTTTCTAGAACCTTGTTTCTTTTGCCTGTGCTCCTGAGTAGCTCTCTCTTGTCTCTCTGCTAAAGCAAGCCAAATCTTTACAATGCATCCACTAGCAAAACTTCTCTGCACATTGAAGACAGCTCAGTCCTTTATTTTGGACAATGCCTATTTTTGGGAAGGAGGTGGTTGTTATTTCAGCCAGCTCATTTTGTAACAGAGTCTAACTCATTGGGGTTTTCACTTTTTTAAGTAGCTGTGGAGAAGCGATCATGCCTGAGCCACAAGACCACACTCCTTGTTCGCTTTGTAACTACAGCTTCACAGCTGTCTAGCTAATTGTATGTGCAGACCAAGGCATTTTTGTATACAGACACAGTAAGGAAGATCTAATCAGCTACGTGTTTAAATAGATGTTTTCCTTCTCCAAAACCACGCAGAGCTTTTCTACTTCCATGTTGATGATTCTGTAATTGCACAGAATGATGAGTATTTGTAACAAACCAAAATCGTTGTGCTGCACAAATCTCTGTGACTGTATCACCTCTACTGTGCACCCATGCAACAGAACAATGGATCTCTGGGTATTCATCTTCAAACCCACATTTTTTCCATCCCTTACCTAAAGGGGAATCTCTGCCAATGGTGCTGGTTGCGTGGATAAGCCGGGAACCAGAGATGCAGACAGGAGCAGGTCTGACATTCCACCAAGCAGGAGGTAGCAGTGACCTATATAACCTTGTCAATACATTTCACCAGAACCTGTAAGTTGCTTCAGCAAAATACGACTCCTTTGATACCTTCCTGTTTAATTTAATACAGGCTCTTAGTATCCAAAGAACCCCACTGCTCTGAAATGAGGAAACTCGGTCAAAGACTTCGGCAGTCAGCCCACAGCTGGCAAGCATAGTTCAGGGGCCTAAAATACAACTGCTCACTAGGATTGCACTCAAAGACAATGGAGCTTTTAAAATTAAGGCTTGTATACACAGGCAAATTTATCAGCCTAATTATACTGGCATAATTAGGCCGATAAATTTCCCTGTGTAGACAAGTCCTTGAGATTCTCAACTCATAACTAGGCAGGTCTCTCAGAGAGGGGGGACAAAAAGGAAGGGAAAATGGCAACTGCCGGAGTACTCAAGCTATACAATTTTTTTCTCTCTCTTTCCTTTTCCTTTTTTTTTTTTAAGAAAATATTATTTTTTTTTCCCTTCAAGTCAAAGGTGTATTTCATTTCCAATCTGAGACCTGGATGAACTGTTGACAGTACGTTTTTAGACAAGTTAGAAACAACAATCACCAGCAGTCCCTTGGATAGGTCTGTCCTTGACATCAGACAAACCCATGGGCATCGACAGAGCCCTTGCAAGCAGGCCATTCTCAGTATTCCAGTTTAGAGCATGAACTGAAATGGGTTGCACACTTTTTAGGACTGCACACCTGACATGAGACTCCTAGACACTCCTGTCCCTCCACAAGTGTTGAGAGAAACCCATACTGTTGAGAGCAGTAGTCTGGACATAATGGGAGCAACTCTATTGTTAAGTCTCTGTCTTTCCATCCCTCCCTCGCCAGTCTTTCCACACAAGAGTATGACATAACTCCCTTTCAATGCTGGCAACTCCGCAACGACATAGATCAAGCCTGATCTGGAAACAGCATGAGATGCCAGACCAGGACAAGTCTTCTCTGGTCTGTATGTTGATGGGAAGAGTCTCTTATCCTAGGCACCTTCTGCACTTCATTCTGCCTCACTTTCATGGTGCCCTGAAGCACTACTGTGACATTAAGAATCATGTCTGAAGGAAGAGTCGTGACAGGACAGTCATGCTGAACCTAGTTCCAAGACCCTAACACAGAGCGCCATCTGCACTCTTCTTGCTTCCCATAGCATTTGACTCCATCCTTTTTACTGCTAATACTGACAAGGGCTGCATGAGAATTGTGCCAACACAGCTATTACCAAGGTTCATCTGCAAGAGATTCTTATAATCTCCCTCAAAACAAACTCTCAATGAGCTCAATAGAGCCAATCTTCAACTTTAGCCACTTCTCCATCCCTACCTTTTCTCTTCTCCCTATCTTCCACTTCCATCTTCTTCCATAGTTCTCCTTTTCAGTGACAGAGCTTTCTGGCTTGCTTGGTGGAAAATACTCTGTCGATAACCTATCTTTCTTCTTAGTCTTTTCTTCCCCGTTTCACCTAGCACCTAGCAGCTCGAAGGAGAGTTGAGGCCTGCATCGTGCTAGACACTGTAGACGCACGCAGTGGAAGAGAGACTTATCTTTTTGAACTTACAACCTAAACAAATAAGGCCAAAAGAAATGTTATTCCCATTTTACAGATGGGATAGCAGGACCAAAGATATTAAATGTCTAGCCCTAGGAAGTCTGCAGCCAAGGCAGGAACTGACCCCCTGTTTCCTGAGAGCCAGTGTTTGGTGTCTAATCGCACATGATCAGTCTTTCCTCTCTACCTCCCTGTAGGCACGAAGAATTTGTGCTCTACATCTCCACATGTTTCTCTTGCACTGTACTGCGCGCAACCATGCACACCTAGATGAGGCTCCTTAATAAATAATAGTATGTGGATTCCTGCTCTTATACTTGTCAACCCGTGCCTCCCTTACAGCACAGGAATTAGGCTTTCTTCCTGTATTCCCAGTGTAATTATCAAACAAACTTTCCTTCTGGTGTAGTCTTCCTACACCATGGACACTTTAAATCTCACATATAAATCTCTTTCATTTCAGCAGGTCTCTCTCTTGGAGAATGCCATTTAATGGTGATCTTTTTTTTAATCAGGTTCAGTCCCCAGCTTCCCACCCCCATCTGGTGGAAGCGACTTTCCACCTAGAGAGGAAGTCGGTCTTTGATTTCATAAATGATTATAAGAAGATTTAACATCCTCAGGAGCACAACTATTTTGATTACAATATTTTTTTGCTCCAATTCCTTTTCCAGCTGTCTCACTTCTTGATACAAAACCCAAGACAGAGAAATCCTTCAGAATACGCCAGTGGACACTCCAGCATGGAGACAAGCTGCTCACCTTCCTGTCATTTGGACTTTGGAAGTCAAAGACTTCCACAGGAGGGTGCATCCATTGTTGCTGTTGCAGGCAGGCTGGCATGAGTATAATTTCACAGGTGATGAACAAACTCTCCCTTTTCACGCTGTGGTCAACTGAAGGAAAATATCAGATGCTGTTTGCACAATGCCTTAACAGGCCGGAGTTTTCTGGCTTCAAAGGCAGATTTAAGCTGCAAGAGAGAATTTTTCCCCAGCTTTGCTTTCAAAGACTTTGTACCATTTTTCCTTTCAAAGATTACCCCTCTGAGGATACATATATGTAAATCCTTTCTGAGGATGTGTATATGTAAATCGAGATGGTAACATGAGGGCCACACTCCCAAATCAACCTTCAGCGCTCTCAAAGGCTATCAGAAATTCAAAGGTATCTCCTTAGAAAACAGTACATGAGATTCTGTCTCTGAAGACAAGCTATGCAGAAATCTGGTGCCTAGGTCTCTTCAGAAGTGTTTCTAAGTCTCCTACCAAGTCCAAAGGGGTGGGACCCAAATATGAAACTGTGTTTTGATCAAAGCCTTCAGTGTTCCCTCCTGCCTGTCAGCAGCTGTGTAGCTTCATTTCAGCAGCACTAGTTGTGTGAAACAAAGCACAAATAGTGTGACGTCAACTTCATTTCTGAAGACTTTACTCCTTTTTTAGACTATCTTCCAGACTGAACTCATTCTCCAAGGGCCAAAGAATCTATTTGGAGATCTGGATTACCCATCTCCAGTTTGCAGGTAGCACACACATTCGGGAATACATTAGCTGAATATGGTCCGCCTATGTTTCAACACCACATCACCACATTCAGAACAGTCCTTCTCAGACCTCGTTAGCCTGTTTGGATTTGAGCTGGTATGCCTGGAGACTCCAAGTCTTCTCTTTCCACAATTATCAGCAGCAGCCATTTCAGTGCCTGTGGCTGTTGTGCTAGGGTGCAGAAATAAACTTCCCTATCCTACACAAATACTTGGAAGTTAAGGCTGGAGGGACTTCGTGAGATCATTTTGTCTGACATCTAGAACAATGTAGACTATAACATTCTGCTTAGTAATTCATACTTGAAGTTCAATAGCTGTGGTTGAACAACAACCACAATAAACATGCAATCATGGAAAATCTACCACAATCCTTAGTAAGTTGTTCCAATGGTTAATTACCCTCACTGTTAAAAATATGCACCTGGTTTTCAGTCTGAAGGTGTTTCAACTTCCAGCCAACACCGTATTGTTACACCTATGTCTACTGAACCACAGAACCCTTTGAATTGCATCACTTATACTACTGAGATGTCTTTAGCCTGCGACAAGTGACTTGCTTGAATGCTAAATAAGTAGAACTCTCCTCACATCTTTTGCTGTCACGAGGAGTTGGATCTCTTATTTGTTTACTTTCACACTTTTGGTTGCTTTCATAACGTTACTCTGAACCTTCTCAAACTTGAAACCAGTCATGGAGCTTGCTGAGCTGTAACTAGCTCTCTCATCATTCACAGAGATAAACTGCCTCCTTAGCCTTTGTTCCAGAATTTTCCAAATGCATTCATGAGGACCTTTCAGGCTGCCCTGTATTTTGACCAGCCCTAGAAGTTACAACAGCATTTCCAAATCTTTAAGACCAAAGCCATCTTAAGTGACATTAAGATGAAGCAACAAGCCCTTGAATCCCCACATTAAAAACATTTAGAAAGCAGTAGTCTCACAGCAGGATCAGTGAGAGAGAAAAACAATATGTCAGCTGCTCCCATTTCTCTGTGTGGGCAAGGGCCTTCACAAGAACTGTCTGCTCATTTGAGCTGATGGTTGCCAGCTCACTGGAGCTTTGCTGTTGTTTCAGAGTTTTAGCCCTTTTTTTTTTTTTCTATCTGCCACTCAAAGGGCCTGAGGAGATACAATGTTTTCCAGACCAGCTTTCAAGCCCAGCCTAAAGCACTGACCAAGCCAAGCAGAGTCCACAGAAACAGCAGTTGTGTTTGCAGCTGCAGTAGCCTTGTAAGGGCACATCACCTTTCTGAAAGCATGCACCTCAAACCTACACTTTCTGGTGGAAGCAGACAATCCTGTGCTGTCTTCTTTTGTGGCAGAGCCTCACTGACTTGCAACTTTTACTACAACCCATCCTTCTACTTTAGATGCCATAGTTGTGATCCAGAGCTTAAGGATGTCCCTCTCTTTCCCCCTGTTAAACCCTCCTGTGTTATAGCAGCACTGCCACCCAACTCAGTCAACCTCTACAAGCACCTTCATAGCCTACAGTGATGCAACTAACACCCCTGTTGTGGCTACCTCTGAAGCAGAGAGCTATCCTGGTCTGCCTGCATGGGACATCTTTGCTTGAGGTAGGAGGAGAGCACCACCACACTCCAAACACAGTCTTTCCCCATAGATGGTGCCACTGCTTTCAGAGTATTAATAATGCAAGTGTTGAAAGAGAGGCTCAGCCTGAGGCATGCTCAGTAGCACACTTGTCGCTTGACCCACCTCCTCATCCTGGAGATTAATTAGGACTAGCCCCTCCCAGTTAAATTGCCTCTTAGGCACATTGCTCAGCCTTCCTCCTCCTGCCTCTGGCAGATTCACTCACTAACTTTTTATTTCAATGTTCATGTTTTCCAGTTTCTAAGGCCCTCCACTTGATTTTTCACTCTGCTGCCCCAAGGACTTTGCCCCAGTAAGGGCATGTGGGGGAGGCAGCATGTCTGGAGTGATGTGGCAAGAGCACAGCTAGGTGGGGATGGGGAGCTGCAGTTTACGGCCTCCCCTCCCTTTGCTCTCTAAGCCTTGCCCATGATGTTGTTCCAGGTGAAATGTTCTAGCTAGGCTGGGAGACATCACAATTTTCATCTCCTGAAGATGCCCTCTCACTGCAGGGTGCTCATTTGAGAGACGCAAGTTCAAATGTCCTCAAGCACTGGCAGGGTATACACCCAGCTGGCCCCTAGCCTCAGCAGGGGCTGACACCTAGGGACAGGGTTGTGTGATTTGGCTCCAGAAAAGGCTTCTGGGCTCTGAATCCTGCCTGAGAAAAAGAGGACAGACTGAGGAGTAAACCTTCCCCACATTTTGCCAGCCAGCTGGCACGGTGCTCAGTATGTTAGCTGCTGCTTTTCCTTGCCTTAAGTGCCGCCTTCTTTCTGTGCATCATCTGTGGAGCTCAGGTACTTCTGAGGATCCCACTTTTAGTTCAGCAAACCCTTGGTCAAGTTTGAAGTTTTGCTCCTATCTCTATCTCTGTTCATTTCTGCCATCTGGATAGACTGGAATCTCTTTGGGCAATGCCATACCTGTACAGCTAGGAAGTAAAAAAGGCTCGGCAGAGCCTTAATTAAGGTCTCTAGATGCTGTTGTAATACAAAAAAATAAATATTAATTAGTAGGATCAGCAGATTCACATACCAGACATATTGCAAGACACACCCCCGCTGTACTTAACACATGCTGATATGTGAATGTGCCTGCAGTGGTTAATACCACTGTATATTTGGCTTGTCTGCACATTGTATGTTTTTCATGTAATATCCTTTCCTAATCATTTGCCACTTCATATACTGACTGAGACAGAACATTCTGTAACATGGTAGCACGTGTTTGGACAGAATAGTGAAATTATCTTTGAAACGTAGCACAGATGTAAAGATGGGATGACGAGTCTCCTTTCCACGTCTCTAACTTTCGACAGTGGCTACCCATGTTTTAATGTTCTAAACCGTCAATGGGCTCATTCTTTGTGCTTGTGATGAACTAAGTCACACTCCCAGCTATCTGATTTTTGCATGCAGGTTGCACATTCCAAAGAAAATCCATAATGGAAAACATAATTGCAGTAACAAGCACCCTACAGGGATGCAAAATTCCTCCAGAGGATGGTCGGAGGTTAATGAGGCTCTTCTCTCCGCAGTTTCACAGAGCCATTCCTATTCATATCCACTGAGCACTAGAGGGAAAGCAATAAAATTACCAGCAAAAACCCAGGCTCCTGCCTATTCAGTATACCATGCTAACTTCTAGAGACAGAGCTCTGATTGTATGTCTGAGCCAAACAGGACGGCTGTTTTTAACACCGTTCTCACTTATGGTAACCATTAACTACAACCTGACTTCTCATTACAACATACCACTGTGAACACCTATTAGCAGCTAATTGAATCATCTGAAATTGGTCATATTTCAAACCTGTTTGGATTTTTGTAACGTTTCTTACAGCTTTCGCTGTAGTACAGGAGAATATGCAAATAAAGGCTCAGTTTTAAAGCTCATGGCAGGGTGGGAGTTTAAATGGAAATCTAATGGAGTGACAAAGAGGAATAAAGCTGTATTGTAATTTTGATGTTGCCCATGAGACATGATAGGAGAAACTAATAACAGGCTAACAAGGCTCCCTATCTCTAAACGTTTTCCAGCTGTGAGCCACTGAAGAGCCAAAAGAGGTCTCTGAGTCAACACCAACAAATGCATATACTCACGTTGTAGTTTTCTGCAATTTCTATTAATAATTTCAGGTCTGTACAGCATTTTTCAGACTCCTTTTCATTTAAAGAAATAAAAGTATTTCCTCTCAGAGGCATCAGGAGTTGTTTTTCAACCCGCTATATCCTGAAGCCTTCAATTTTGTTGTAGTTCTTTTAAACATGAATGTGCGTTTATTATATGACGAAAGGCAACAAAGTACTATTTGCACAGCGTTATCAACAGGTTTGTGCATATTTGCTGCCAGAGCTTTTAAATTTAACTTACAGCCCAATTTTGTAAAGAGTTTTAATTTCAACTTGTTAGGTGCAATTTTGGGTAGAAATAGAACTGCTTCCGATTAGCATAAATTAGCTTGAACAAGCAAATCAGTTTAAACCATCTACTCAAAGTGAAAGAAGAATATGTTTCACCAATTGGAAGAGAACTGTCAAGAGCAGATAAAAAAGATACCACTCCTCAGGTGGAGGTTACTGCTTCTCCAGAGAAACCTCGTGTTCCCTTCTGCTGAGTCACAGCAACGTGGTGCTTCCAAGGCCATCACAGTGCAAAGTAAGGTGCAAAGCTTCCGTAAGGTGAGGTCATTGAGGTTTGCATCAATTCAATAAAACCAAACTGTGGGTGAAAAGAAAATAATAAAAAATGTAGGCAAAATTTTTGCAACTGCCTCCTACAGTGAAGGACCTAAACACCATCAAGTCTGTTTAGCACAAGTATCTATTTGTATGGGGAGGTGTGAATTTCCTCAATATGGATGGGAAGCACTAAACCCGTCCCACTACACTCCTTTTCTGTGTTACCCACTGGTCAGTCCAGAAAAGGGCTCTTCAGATCTGCAGGATTGGCTTCATCATGGGACCCAATGCCTGGCTGCTGAGATGGCCACAAGCTGCGATCACTCTGCTGTCTCACACACCACAGCTGCCATACTTTGTATTTAGTAAAGGGGTCACATGCTTATGCCCTGCATCAGCCTCTGATGCAGACTGCTGCCTGGTTGGAATAGCCATCAACTGATACCAAGGAGTTTTTAAATAGCCTGTCATTCATCAGACTGCTTCACACTGCTTCGCACAAAAGATTTTGATGGGTAGGGAGCATTGTATTGTCTCGCCAGTGAATGTATAATAAAAATGATGTGTTTTACATGGGAGATGGGAATTCTCCCCCACAGATACACATGTGCAGCCCTGCTGGCTTTCTTGGAAGATTCATACATACTTCCGAACAAACAAACAACCACCACATCCCTTCTCCCAGGCTCAGAGGTTGCACTAGCTTTCTCTGATTGAATCCTCACTTCAAACATGAAATCTGCACTTGTTAAAACCAACAGAATTTTCTGAAGCAAGTGGCATGGGGAAGGCATTGGCTGGGGCATGTCTGGCAGTTGTCTTCTGCCTGCCAGATGGGCTCGTGCGTGTGTGCGTGTCTCTCCCTGCTGCCCTCATTACCACCAGAGCTCTAAGAAGTTGTGCCTCTGATCTATCTGTGGGGACTTTAAAGCAAAAACCTTTGTGCAGTGGTCCTTCCTATGATGAGCAGGGCATAAGGCATCTGTGCTTCACAGCAAACATGAAATAAAGTTGCAAGAACTGGGCTACTGAGGGGCACAGCAGCAGCCTAGAAGCCTCTGTCAAGGAGCAACCCATTTGCCCTATAAAGACTTTTGGCATTGGGCAAAAACATCTTCATCTTATTTCCTAAACCGTAACAAACTACCAGAGTTTGTATTTTTCATTTCAGCATACGTGGTAAAAAACTCAAAGAAATCCTGAAGATAGGAGAATCAAGGGCAGCCAGCGGATTGCGTGCCTGCCACACTTTCGTTCAGTCCCAAGCCCATGGAAGAGAGGAAATTAAAATCCTTTTTTTTAAAAAAAAACAAAAAAAATCCTCAACTCTGACCTACTAAGCTTGTGGGTCATGACCCCCATTTGGGAAAAGCTGCACTTTCTCCTCTTCCTCCTCCCTAGCTCACACACACACACACACACACACACACACATAAACACACATACACCATGAAAACATTATCCTAATGACCACTGACAAAACAATGCCTGAAGGAATGTGCCAAACATAAGCATCCCAATAACAGAGCCAACAAAACATGTCAGTCTCTTCATTTGAATTTCAAACATAGGTTAATATTTTTTTTCAAAGTCCCCCACAGCTATACAGTTTCACTAGACAGCCAGTTCAGCATTAGGCAAATTGACTGAAAATGACTGAAAATGAAATAAAATGACAACACCATTAATTCTGAGTTCTTTCCTTTCCAGATCTTCATTCATTTTCCTTCCCCTTGACTTGTATTTTTTCCTCCCTATTTTAGATACTATCTTTGGCTACTTCTTTACCTCTCCTTTCCATATTTACTTGACTTTCCTCTCAATTTTCTGTGGAGCCGAGCTCTGGGTTCCCCATGGAGCTCATTCACAGTCAAACGTTCCTTAGTCAGGGAAACCTTCCACATGGTCACGCTTGTCAGTGTGGTTCCTCCAGCTTTCATTATGCCCTTGGGGTCTGCAGAAAGGAAGTTCACTCTTCCTGCTGTTCATGACAGCTGCCTTCAAGCATCCCAGATGAGTTTCTTGAACCCAGAATGGGAAAACTCCAGTTCAGGTTCAGCCCATGAGCAAATTTCTTTCACCTCTCAGATATGCCACGCTCTTAAAATTTCTGTCCTGGGTCCATTACTGAGACCCCCAGTAAACATTTGCAGAGGTGCTCTTTGCTTGGAGGCAGCAACAAATAAAGATATATCCCAGGCTCAGCCCTAGCGTAACCAGAAAACTGTAAGTCTGATGTAGAGATCCTACTTGCCGATGTGTTCTGCATCTGTGTGTGTAGCTGCACCTCCTACTTTGAAAAGGAGAAAAATATTAGATAGTATCCCCAAACAGCAATTCAAATTCCTGAACTGTGCTTGAGGAAAAATATTCCTGCTTGTCACATTACTGAAGCCTTTTGGCTCCTTACAAATTCTCAGTTCACTAATACTGATTCCATAATATTTACTGTCCAGTCACATTCAGCTCTTGCTTCTTTCCATCACTGCTGATGGAACAGAGTAAGTATTTTTCTACCCTGTCACTTTTGCGTACCCTGTTCTCTCCTTATCTGCTTTTGAAATGCCTTTTTCCTTTAGTGCAATTAGTGTTTAGTGTTTAACACCTCCACTACTCAAGAAACACCAAGCTTGCTTGCTAGCCTAGAAAATATCCACTGGCCCATGAAAAGCCATGGCCACGCAGCATCACACATGCTAGGAATGTATTCAAGCCAGTCCCAGCAGGGGCTCACGTGCAGGTGCAAGTTAAACGCTCGTTTTGGTCCTTTTTCACCATAAAGCATTAAATCTCGGGATCCCTGAATACTCCCTCCCAGCCTCACAGCGGGCATGTCTGAAGAGACATGAGTGCAAGCATCCTGTAGTGCTGGTGAGGTACTTAGTTAAGCGTTCCCTTTTTGGGCCTCACTTTTGCTACTATGCACAGTAACGCTCAAGGCTATGCAGCTGCACTCCAGTTCATGCAGGATCAAGTTCCCCTGCCCTCTCTCTCCTGGCTTAGCACTCTCTTTTTCTTTCCCCCCTCCCACCCCTATACTCATATATGAACACTTCAGAGCTCAGAGCACCACTAATCTCCAGCAGAACACGCATGAGCACTTCACAGTTCCCCGCACGGCCTTTTTGCCAGCCTTTCCCTTCAAAAAGGCTGTTCCAAACGCTGACTGGAGCCAGCGAAAGTCTCCCCATTGGCCTTGGATCAGACCCAAAGCAAGGGACACAATTAGACGGGAGCGGAGGCGCTAACGAAAGGCAGCTTGCCTGCCAGCAGGCAAAACTCAGGGAGACCTACAAGGAGAAAGCAGTGTTTGAGGGCCAAACTTGCAGCCCTTTGAGAGACGAGGCTCTGTGCTGGAGATGCCCTCCCTGCCAGGCGCTCTGTGCTCTTCGTGACTTCCACTCCAGCAGCGCGCTGAGGCACTCAGCGATGCCTTTGAACTGCGAGGTGAGGACAGTGCATGGGCACTGCCTGGCTTCCTTTAATCCATCAGATTTATTGAATATGTAGTTTATTGTCTTGCTTATTCTTTTTATGAGTCTTACTATTACAAAGCAGCGCTTTTAAGTGGCAGTGAAAAAGATGCCAATTAAAAATGTTTGGGAGAGTCAAAAAGAAACCCAGATAAAAACCCGTATCCAAAATTTCATGAGGTGTGGGACATATAGGTATTGTTCTTCTCATTCCCCTTTTTCTTCTGTGTGTACCAGTCAGCCCAGAAAACATCTCAGAGCAATTTTCTCCAGACCTCTACCCATAAATAGGGCAATACAGGAGTCTTCACAGACCAACATCTCCTACTGCCTGTTACTCAATAACTTGCAAACACACACTGTGTTAACACCACTGAACACAGAGTCTTCACTCAATGCAAACTGTCCCTGGCTCTCCATTTTTCGCACTACTCTTTCTTAAAACAGCCTCCTTGCAGTGACTTAGCTACCTAATTTAGATCTCAGTGCTTTCTACACACAGTAACATTGGTTGCAATGAATACAAATGTACCATCTCATCTGAAAGAAAACCCAACAGATCCTTTTATCAAAGTTGTAAGGTGATATGTTTGGGTGAAGTACCCAGTGGGGTCTTGCCAGAGCTCTGGTTTGTTTAACATTTTCAGCAGCTATTTGGAAGCAGAAGTAGGGAAAAAAAAATCCATTAAATATATTTGCAGTTGACACCAAGACCGAGGGAGAAGAGAGAAAACAAGAAGTTTAAGGGGAAAATGGAAATCCATTTACAAGGATTTGAAAATTAGACAAGCATCATCTGAGTGATGCAAAAGCAGACTGATTTCTTATCACATCTGGATAACCTAATGCTATCTTGGAAGATACTTTGTACAGAAGGACAATGGTAATGTCTTGCACCCAGAAAATGACATTTTAAACATTGTAGAAATTCACAGAGACATGGAAACTGCAGCGGGGAAAAAAGTACCCACAACTAACAGGAAAGCAACACAGTTGATGGAAAGACTGAATCCACTATTGCATGTGCAGTTTGCCCCTTTAGTCTAACGACAAGAGTTAACTTCAACTACTTAATGACCACAAATTATCTGCAATATTCTGTGCTGCTGTATTGTGTTTGTAAATTATGGTTTACTGCATTGTATGTGAAGTACAGTTTACTGCAATCCAGGTTTATTTACATGTGCAGAAGAATAAAGGATAGTCAGGCAAAGGTAGCTGACACGCATGAAAGGGTAGCTCAGGGGTGTCAATTCATAGTGGAGACTGTGTGCATTACAGACTGGGCTGTGTAGGTGCTGGATGCAGAATTAAGCCTCCCTGCTGGAAAAGCTTTCCTCAGCACTATGAGCTCTTGCACTATGAGCTATTGCAAGGTCCCAGAGGCCTGCAGATTTTGGGTGAGAGGCAGCGAGCATTGTGAGCCACCACCTAGCTGAGGCAAATCCAGAACACCACTGCTGGTGTGCACAGAAAATGAACTCTGTCCCATATCCAGCATCTGTTGGCTGGAAGGCCAACAGATAGACATCAAATGAATGTCTAAGTCATAAATTGCCTACAAAACTTTCTCTGGCTGGAACCTACTGTTTGTTTTCTGGCTTCCCACCACCAGCTCATAGCCCCTTTTTCATATTCAGCCTGGCTTCCCAGTCTCCCTTTCCAGCATTACTATTGCAATGGCTCGTGTCCCACCCTCACTCAGTTTACCTTTTCCAGCTTCACTCAGGCTCCTTGCCTCTAGTACAGCCTCTGAGTCTTTCCCATTCTGCTATCTGTAGTTGCAAGACAAAAGCAATGATAATACCTCCTTTTCTCCAAAATACACTCAGATCCTTCTCCCAGACATTTGTTTCACTCGCAACCAAGCATTACCTGAAAACCCTCACATATCTGAATGCTGCAGGCTTTTTATCTTCCTGCTTCAAAGATACTCTGTACAGTAAATATAGCAATACAACTCTGGAGACATTAAGATGATGAAAAATACAAAATTCACATAAAAACTTAGAAACGTGTGAGGGTCAAGACATGATAGAAGTGCCTCAGCACATTCTGAACAGAAGTCTTGAGCTTAGCCTGATTAAGAAAGTATTCTCAACAACCTGTTCCAAGGTGCTTGGGCAGGCAAGCCTCTGACTTGGTTCCATCAGCAAAGTATCCCAGCTCTGTCCTTGCCTATAGGAGAACCACTAGGAAGGAGACAGCACCATGGAAAACTCACGCATTTTGTGATTTTTCCTTCTCATCATTCTGTGAGTCAGGCAGAGGACTGATCCAGGTTGGCAAGTGCCAACTGAACACACTGTGACTTTGGCCAGCTATACCCTCCCCCATGTTAGTGTGTTCCCAAGACTCATTGTGGCAGAATTTGCTTCCACTGTCCCATCTCTCTCTCTTCTAAGATAACAAAGCATGAAAGTCCAGGAGTTTTACTGGTGTATCTGCACAGGCCATTGCATAGCTGACTTGCTCCATGCTGAATTCCAGTATGGTACATGCTCACTCCATGCTTGGTTATAGTCAGGCTGTATCCATACAAATAAAGTACACCACTATTTCTTTAGGACCAAACATCCAGGCCAGCTAGTGGAAAACAATGTATTTGGGAATGAGTCCCCTAAATGAGATGGCAGAGAGCAAACTGTCTACAGAGTACAATCCCTGGCACAGTCCGGTCACCAGACCAGGCCCAAAAATTGTTGAGAGTGCCAGGTGCAATGAGCCACGTTTGTACCAGAGAATGAGCTAGCAGTGCAGTAGTATAGACAACCATCTGCCAGAGTCAAGAAAGTGTGGCTGGCAGGCATGCTTGGGTTTACCGATGTAGACTCGGTCTCAGCATCTGTCTTTTCCCCATGTTACTAATGATACAACAGAATCTCAGAATGTGGCAACCACAAAGCCACAAGACAGAGCAGACCCCAGGTAAGCAGAGCTTAGCCCTGCCCTTCCTCCCTGTCCCTGCCCTGGGACTGATAACACTTTACAGCACAAAAGACACAGCCATGACCTGCTCATTGCCCCAGCTGGAGTAGTGGCTCAGGCAGTGGTAGTGGCTGAAAAAAGGCTTTAAGGCAGGTAGGGGAGAAAGTGAATGCACCCAAGGACTGACAGTTTCTACCTACCATCTCAGACTTTCCTCCAGTTGCTCACAGCAGCCCTGGCTCAGCTCAGTAGGGAAAGTGAAGCACACAGAGGTGGTGGCAACAGGGGCAAGGGACATAGCCACTTTTAAAAGACCCAGTGAAAGTGGAAAGGGGAAGATGAACACATCTAAGACCTCAAAGCTGCATCATAAAGATCTGTCTTCCCTCCTCCCACATTCATTTCCAAACATTCTCCTTGAGCTGAGCTCACCCCTCAGAGAGGGAAGTGGCTGATGTAAGCGTGAACTAAAGTGCCCATGCTACAGGTGGGTCTCTGCCACATCTCTCCCCCTACAACATACCTACTCACTCACTGATCTGCCATTTATCGCTATCACACCATTTACACTTCAGGATATCTCCATCACTTACCTAGTTTATAAGCTCAAGAAAGCAGTAACTGTGATGCCAAGACCCTATTTGCTTGCCTTTATCCACCGCTATTGCCAATAAAATCCAGCATAGGTGGATAAAGGGAAATCCCACATTACGCATAGCCACTGAAATCCTCCACTCCCGCTGAAGACAAATATACATCTTCAGGTGCTGGAAGACAATTTGGTATCTGAAACAGAATCATATTCATCTGTATTTCAGACTAGCATGACATCAGTGAAATCACAGCCCAGACTGAAAGGTTTGGGTTTGTCTGCTTGCTGCTGGCAAAAGGATCAGTGAGTAGGTGCCTCGCTACAGGCCAAACACTGCATTGCTGACTCAGGCACAGAATGGGGTTTTCAAAGTGTTTGAGGAGCTCACGTCCCTGATGAAAATAGCACTTGTACCCACAGCATCACTCAGAATTTTCTTTGGCTCCAACAGCAGATAGGGACAAATGGTCTGAGTTCTCAGACTTGCATGTTTGTTTCTTGTCCCATAGACACTTCAATGAGGGAAAAAGTCACTCAGAGCCTTAAGACACAACTAAAAGTAGGCAATACTTTATAACCTCAGGCTAGTCACCTCGACTTCTGAGCAGCTCAGAAATGTGACTATTTTTTTTTCCTTACACCAGTCTCAAGAGATAGGGATGTCTTTTCAAAAGGTCATCACTGGAGCACAGATAAACTCCTAAGCTGAAGTCACAGCTGTCTCTAGCAGAGCTGGATCTTCTTAAACCTTTGCCATTGGCCTCCTGACCCCAGCCTTTGCTGGGCAATTTTTCATTCTTAGAAATAGGGGAAAATAGGTGTGCAGGTGAAAACCAGAGTACTGTAACTTTGTATGTTGAGCTTTATCAGCATCAAAACTGCTTTGACATGTCAAGTGTGTTCTACCAGCCTGCCAGATTCCAAACCATTTACGTTTTATGGGTCAAACATTGGAGGAAAAAAACCCAAAGGGAAGCCACCACAGGGCCTGCAAGTACAAGTAAGCATAGCTCCATTAATTTTTTGCGAGGTCCATTATCTGTAGACTTGACCCTGGTGGAGGATGACTTACAAGTGGCTACAAAGTTTAAAAAAAACTTATATGATCAGTTTTATGGAATGTAGCTGCAAATACTTTCCTCCTTTTCTTTCACTTGTGTTGTATTTCACCTCAAATTTGATATATACTTTGAACTATCGGTTGAACAGTGAATTTAAAGATGACAAGAGACAGAGAAAAAGCCAAAAGGGTTCAGTCTCTTTGATAAAATTGTGAATTCAAGTGCCATGGGATTACTGAAAAGGACAGGACTGGAAGGTCAGCTGGTGCAAAGTGCTTTTGGTCCTTTGAAGCCATCAACATCCACCTTCTAAGGCAGCTCTTGTTCTCGTTCAAACTCCCTATCAACTGTTTGTGGCCTACTGCCAGGATCACAAAAAGGCTTAACCAGGGCTCAAATGTAGCACTGAGAAAAAAAATCAAACAAATGCTAGAGGAAACCTTCCCCATCATATGGAATGCAGAGGCCAGAGGAAGAGGGGAGGAGAAATGATCTCTTTTCACCACTACCAAGGACGACTGAGAAGAGACCGCTGCTCCTGTGACAGCTGAAGTCTCCAAGAGACGCAAAATAGCTTGTGGCAACAGCCTGAAATTGTCTCGCAATATCAGTGTCCTCACATTGCCTGGATGGATGATGAAACCGCATTGCATTAGCTCCATGGCTCACTGCAGGCATTGTGCTACAGCTCCACAGGCTGTCATTATGCCGGGCACTGCCTCCTGCCCATGCTGCCCACATCTCCAGGGCAGAACATCAGAGATAGGCGAGGGCCAAACTTTCAGCTGGTGTAAATTGGCAGAGTCCCTCCAGCTTCCCTGGGACTCCATTGATTTACAGCAGCTGAAACTCCGGCCCCTGCTACACTTAAAATCTGAGATAGGCTTTCATTGGACGCAATAAAATACTCTTTGGGACACTTTGAAACCTGTGCTGTGTGCGAGTGAGGAGCTAAACGATTCCCAAGATTTTCTGTGAGGCGTGTACGAGCACAGATCACCGCGTGCGAGCAGGCTCCACCAGACACGCAGACACAGAATACGCTCCCTGGGATGTGCCAGGGTGAAGAAGAGTTTTCTAAGTCACTTCATTTTTACTGGAAACTCTGCGCCAGTCCTCCCACATATAACACACTGTGCACTCCTCATAACCAGCATTGTCTGAACTTGTGGTATTTTAATAAAGGTTCCTGCCAAGCCAAAGACGCTCTAAGACACATCACCTTTGTCCAGAGGAGTATCCCAGAAGAAACGAAGTCCAGGGAGCGTGACCTCTGCTACAAACCAACACATAGGTATGTTAAATGGGTTACTATTAAAAATAACTGCCAGGAGTAGAAGGGGGCACAGGCTGTATAGAGAGTGCACACAAGGGTGACAGATCGCAACAAAAAATCCTTTCACTGTACTCAAGAGGAAAGTGAGGAGGTACAAATGAATGCTTCTTTTTTATTTCATAGGGACAGGTTGGCAACAGCAGGTTATTGGGTTTGGGCTGCGTGGAAAAGAAGAATTTTCTCCTTTTTTTTTTTCTAGAATCCTGATTCATCTTCATTATTCAGTCACTCAAGCTTCCTTGGAAACAGAGTGCCACTGAGTTATTATGGCAGTCATAGATGAATTCAGCAGAAAAAAATATACGTATAATAACGAAAGAAAGTAAAACTGGTCTGCTTGTGCAGCCCTACAGAGAGACAGCCAGACAAAAGCATGAAAAAATTGACTGTCTAGCCAAGAATGAAATTGCTGGCAAGTCTGGTTTCAACCCTGCTATTAGCTTTCTTGCAGCTGCTTCAACTAGCCAAGCAGTATTGAGATAAGTGCATTCTCTGATGTCCCTTTTTTTGTTCTAGTTGGGAGTAATACATTTATTTGCATATTAGCCTACTCCTGATTAATGCCTCACCTGAAAGAAGTCAGGAGCTAATAGTCAGCCACTTGAAACCAAAACAAAACCCAAGGGAAAAAGCACCCAGAAATATTCTTGCATTTAGGAACGATGGTCGTGACTCCTCCACGGACAAAGCCCTCTCCAGCTGCATTGCACATGGGGCAGTTCTGCTGTGCCAACAGGGTAGGACATGGGCAGCTACCCAAGAAGTGAGGCTGGGAGAGGCAACGTGCTCTTCCAAACTCCTTGCTTGGTGCTGCTCACTTGTGCAATAGGCAGATGGGCAGAAAAGAGCAGCAGGGATTGGATGTGCATCCACACAGCTCCTGCCCTGACATCACAGCCACCTCAATGGCACAAGGGGTTGCAAGTGTAGACTTTATGTGATTCTGGGAGGTGAGGGGGTGCCCAAGGTAGAGGCTCACATCTTGCTCCTGTCCCAGAAAGATCAATCCTAAATGCTGATGGATCGAGTTGAGGGAGGTCACGCTCGGGGTCCAGACCTCAGGAGCATATTTTGGACCTGAGGTAATGAAAAGGCGTGACAGTCTGGTAGCCTGCCAGACTCACACGCCTCACAGGCGTGTCCTTCAGGTTTCCTCTCTCCAGAGGTGTAAAGCACTTCTGTTGCAAGCCTAGTAAAAGAAGGTACTGTCTAAGGGTGGAACAGAAAAGGTTATGGAAGATTTGCCAAGAAAGTGCCTGTGCTCTTCTCATTCCAAAACACGGCAGGCTTAAAAAAAGTTTCAAAAGGCACCCAGCGATTGTTTTTTAGGAAACAAAAGAAGCTCTTATGGGGTGAGCTTTTCCAAGCTGCTGCATTAGTAGATATACTAAACAGACAGCTTGATCCGGATGAGTCACACAGCAGAAGAGGAACAATGACCTGTGTGTTCCTCCAGTACAAATTATTCATTTTTCTCTGTCGATAACGACTTTAAAAATATATATATATATAATTGCAGCCAATCAGGAGGTTGTGGCTATCAGGAGATCACCCCCCTTCCCCCAGGGTTCAAATCTATCTGACAGGGTGTCAGAATTTCAGGATACCCTAAGGCAGGCCACAGCATCTTAAAATAACTTAAACACACCTCGTATCATGCCTGGATGTTGAATCAGCACAGAGATGTCAATCACACGCTGCCATTCACGGCAGAATCACCTCACTTGCTCTGATCCTCACTTTTGAACTTACAACTTCCCTTCACGGGAATCAAAAGGGGGTGTGGGCATGTGTATGTGCCTATGTACGTGTGTGTAATTCCCCAGTCTCTACACAATAACAATTCCACCCTTTGAGCCTCCTTGTTGGGAAACAGCCCTTGCAGAACAGCGAGTTCCTCTTTCACAACAGCTAGCTGCTGAAAGGAGGCAGTGCAGCTTGGCACCGGCAGCAGGAGACAGCAAACCTAGGTCTTGCCCTTAGAAGTTTATAGGGCTCTTGATACCAACAGGGATGCTGATGTGATTTAACACCACTGAGTTACTTTCAGCTCAGCCCCTGCATCTTGTTCAGAAGTATCTGCTCATCTCAAAGTTGTCAGTTCTCTATGAGCTTGGGCTTGAGAGACCAGGTCTGGTTTACAGAAGGCATAAGGTTATTTTGGCCTTTTCTCATATTGGACAGTAGCTGTGGTCTTTATTTGTCTGCACTGGAACACTATCCCACAGATCAGAGTTCTGGATTCATGTGTGCTCTAAAATCCTCACCAACTTCAGTTAACTGCTCAGATTTTCCACAGAACAGTATCAACATGTAGCGCTCAAAAATGAGGCTTCAAAACAGATGGTATTTGTTGAAGTAACTGCCATATATCCCTCGTGCCTTGTTTTTTCCACCTGTAAACTAAGGGGGAATACAAATCTGTGTAAAATACCGTGGGACACACTTTGGGGCGTGGAGCACTTTGTAAGCATAGCACAGTGCTGCTTTGCATCGCTTTTCAATCCAGGAACACATCATTTTCTCTGCTTCACTTTCTTGCCTTCAAAACAAAACATCGAACCCCGCTGAATTAAGCCCAAGAATTGACTTGCAAATACAAACCAAAGGGATTATTGTGTTATTTCTGAGATACGAACAAACAAGATACACGGTTACGGAACTTGGCTCCACGCTTTTGCTGCGTGACTTGGAAGTCCCCAGATTGAAACACTTGCCTTAGTTTTTGCATACCACTAGGTGGAAGTGCTGCTCCATCTCAATTTTCCCATCCCGAGGCCCTCTGTAAGCAGCAGTCCAGGACTGGAGCAACCCTTGACAAAACCTTTTTCATGGGGAAAAGAAAGATGAGGAACTAGAAGCCTCGGTTCGCTCCCGTTTTGTTTTTGGTTTGTATTTCCAAAGCAGAGATTAGGTTCCAGTGCACACAGTATCGCAGGAAACATATCAAAATTAGTATGTAATGAAATCATAACGACAAGGCTTGTGACAGCAAGGCATAAAACCCAGAATGTGCTTTCAGGAGGGGAGACAGATGAATTTTTCAAGCATGCCATAACACAAGCCATTTATGAATTATTAGTAATTTATAATGCACGTTAAGAGGAGTGGGCAGAACCTAGGGAAATGAACGGGCTTGGCTTTTCTCTAAAATGACAAATGTCTTCTTTATTCCATTTGCTTTCTCTCAATTCCCAGCTTCCAGCCTCTGCCTATAAGCCCATTTAGCACAAAGCAACTCTATATACCTCTTTTTTTTCTGCTCTTCTTGAAGTGAATTATCTCCTGTATCAGCTTCCCAGGGCAGCGCCTGCCAGAAGGCAAGCTCCACAGGTAAAGCCCTTCCTTAAGTTTGTCTGTTCAAATCCATTTGCCCTGCAGTCCCACACAGTGCTGACCTAGTAGAATCATGCAAACAACTCACGGCTATCTATCTCCCTCGCCTATTTCCACCCTCAGTGCTTTCACTGTGCCCCCTCAGCAGTTTAAGTTTGCTCACTCCTCAGTCCTGGGAGCACCAGGCACTTTGTACGTCCCTTGCAGACCAAACACAGAGAGCAGAGCAGGGTAGTCCTGAAGGGAGAGACAAGAAAAATGGCAACCCAGGAGGGTTAAAGGCAGGCTGAGCCTAGCAAGCATCGTCTAGACTTTCAGTCTCATGATTCAGTGTGTCTGATGTAAAACTATTTAAATAAGAGTTATGTAAATAACGTGGCAGACAGATAGATTATTTAATATAATCACAGCGAGATAAGGCCCCGGCCCCAATCCTTCCCTGAAGTAAGGCTGCTTTGTGCCATCCTCACAATGCAAACAGCCCTGAGGCCAGAAGACCCAGCCAAGGGAGGATGGCCCCAGTGCAAGGAGATAGCCTCCTGGCTTGCAACCAGCACAGCAGCTCCTACGCAGCTCCTCCATCCTCAAAGCTGAGCAAAGGGGCATGCATGAGAAATCTCAGCATCCAATCGGTCTCTGTTACTATATTAGTGCCTCAGAGCCAGCGTCATTTGGGAGCATTTGGAGCAGCCTTTCTCTGAGCTATGCTGGAGGACTTGCCTTGAACACAGCCAACTGGGGCCTGTGACCAGGGGCAGAAGCAGTTGGATAATAAAATGAGCAAACTTTTCCTTCACCTCTTCACCTTCTGGCAGGGTTAGCCTCAAAAAGAAGGTTGAAAATGGCCCATCAGGTAGGGCAGCACTTCTCCCTTATTATCCTGTTATCATCTTTAGCATATCCCTCTGGGTTTTACCTACTTTTAAACTTCCCAGGGTGCGTCTGCACCACAGCAGCCGCACGCAGGATAGGCTCAGCTGAGCTAGAGCTCCAAATCACCTTCCTGGGGGACGGATAGCAATGTCAAGGCAGGATCTCAAGGCTTGCTGTGGGCTGCAAAACCCACCAGAGAATCTGGCCCCTGCACACAAGCAGTCAGTGCCCGCAAGGCCACAAGCCTGCGCGAGGCAGGTTGGGGTTTGTTGACAGGAGCAGGAGTTGTTGCAGTGCAAATGTGCCCTTGTGTAACGTGATTTCCAGCAGTTCCCCTAGGACACCCGGCTTCCCACTAATTCGGTTTGTTTTCATTTCACAGTGAGGTAATGCCACTTTCTTGACATTCACCCTCTCTTTTCCTTTAAACATAGAGGCCCGATTTGACTGTCCCTACGCTAAAATCAACATGCGGGCAAGTTTAAGTAAAGTTTAAGTAAGGACTGTGCTGCTGGCACTTTCCACAACGCCACACCCTCTTGCCTCTTCTTCCCATTCAGGTCACTCCTAACTCTCCTGACTACACCTCTTTGGGTTGGTGGTTTTTTTTCCCCCCTTTTTTAAGTTACGTAGTGTCTTCTCAAGCTGATCTTCTCATCCACTTTGAATGGGATCAACCAGTTCTGCTTCCAAACGTGGCCTGACCCACAGATAACATTTGTAGTTACATGACTGTGTCAGTTAAGGATAGTTTGTTTGGTTTTTAAGCCAGGAGACTTAAACTCACCAGGGATGGGTTTATTCAGATATACATGTGCTTTGTACGGGCACAGCATAGCTTCCCACCCACATATCAATGCAAGGGAGTTAAAGCAATACAACAGAAGCCAGTGCTGACCTTTTTTACATACTCACATAAAGCATGTGTAGCTTCTGCACACACACAAAAGTTAGGTGAGCACACATGGGACTTCTCTCTCTGTCATGGTCACTCAACAGTGGGCAACAATTCAATGCATCTTTTTTTGGCTTGCAGACCAGGGTAACAAAAGCAGCTTGAACGAGGAACAGATTTACTCAGACTTCCTCCACTCCTACCTTCTACTGAAATTAATGTTGGAGTAGATAAGGCAGGAGAGCATTTCCCTTCCCTTTTTTTAAACCTTTCCTTAGTTTAAATGGTCTGACTCATCAGCAACTCAAAGATGACAAAATGTCTGTTCTACCCCCCCACCCCCCCCAAATATTTTGGCATGATTTTGCTATCAAATTAGGGTACACAACCCATGCCAGTTGAGAAAAAAAAAAAAAAAATGGGCTTCTAGCACACTCATTGTATATGATTAGTATTTGGGGAGGGTGCGGAGCATAACATCATCATAGGCAGAAAGTGAAAACAGCCAAAGGAAACGCCTACACTCTTCCTTTACAAAAGCTGCTTGTTGTGTCTGTCTGAACAATTGTTAAAAAACCTGGAGGGGAATTAGAAAGAAAAAGATAACTGACTTTATTAAGAGCAAAAGATTGATTGAGCAATTGATTGCACTTAATTGGAACTGTGCAAGCAAGGGAGAGGATTTCAGAGGTCTGGGGTTTTTTTTCTCTTGGTCTTGCAGATAGTGCCGCCACAGAACCGTACAGGCAGGAGACCAAGTTACCCAGCTGAGACCTTAGGTTTGCTCCTTCTCCCTGGGCTTTGCTTGTCTGGAATCAACTGGCTTGGTGATCTGACCCTTTCCATAGCGCTGCCAATCACAATATTTGTGGCCTCAAAAAGAAGGAGGAACTTAAAAGTCACGGGGGTTAAACTTCAGAGTTTGGTTTGCTCTTGTATTTCTTTCCAGAGCTTTTTTTCTTTCACTTCATAGCGTGCTTTTGTCTATAAAGACAAGGTCTAGAAACTTCTTAGGGTTTTATTTAAAAGAATAGCAAGATTCTCATCTCATCAATTCATTTTAGGAGTGGAGTCCTTAAAAGAAAAGTGTTATCCAATTAATTTATAATGAAATCTGGAAAAATCACGTAACTCAACCCCTCTAACCAAAGGGACAGAGACAACAACAATGGGGTGTATTTTGATGAAGTGGAGACTTCTGAAGTTTGGGTTTTGCTTTTTTTCTGAAGTTATGCACATAATAATGAAGCTGCAGCACAAGAGAAAACTAGCTCAGAGTTTCACAATCATGCTCCCCAAAACAATCCTCAAGGGGAAAATGGTAATGTGCATAAACAGTTAAAATATAAGCAGAACCCAAGCTAACCCCTTTGAGTGAACCAATTCCTGTTCGCGTATTGTTATTACCTTACAATATATATTACCTTAATTTTCCTCTTAAACAGCAGGAAGGACAGACATTCATACTGAATAGATAAGAGTGTGATTTCCAGTGAAAACAAAGGTTTCAGCAGCTAAGGTTTAGATTAGCTTTGTTTAAAATAAAATTGCAATATATGTGGGCCTCAAATTTATCTAAATAGTAGAGTCAGCACACAGATTCAGAGTCGTTGAGGTTAAAAGGAATCAGAACAACATAGCCCTCCTTTGCCTGTATGACCACTTTACAGTAATGAATATAAAGCCTTTTTGCCTGTGAAGGCAAGGAGTTGAACTGGGTGGTCAGGATGCCCTGTGGATGGCTATGTTCTGGCTTCTCAGGTGCTGGCAACTGGTGTCCTGTGGAGCTTCACGCTCCGATGATGCATTTCAGATCCACTAATATCATTTGCCTACTCACAATAAAAATAAAGGCTTTACTTGAGTGCTTTTGGATGACCAAACTTGATGAGAAAGTAAAACAAGAGAAAGCAGAAGCGATGCCACAAGAGCAAATGGACAGTTTTGCAGATAGAGGCAATAATGGACGGCCCTAAAAATGGTGGAACTGAACAGCTGTCTTGTGTCCTTCCTCCTCACAAAAAAATACCCATTTGAGAGCAAAACCATTAAAAGCAGCACCCATTTCTCCACTACCCCTTCTAGTTTTCCCGTGTGAGCCAAGAGCCACATAGATACAGTATGAAGGCTATGGAAAACAAGCAATGCCTTTAACCATGAGGCTTTCCATACCAAGTTCCTTAGGACCGAGAGACAAACCAAAGGAGGAGGAATCAGTATGGGCTCATCTCTCTTGGTCAGACACACACCTCCTGTGCCAGCTACCACAGTTGCTGGCCTCCTACAAGCCTCTCTGCAGTCACCTTCTTGTCTGCCAGGAGTTACAACTTTCCCAGGTAGCAGTTGAGCTGCTCATCCGAGCACTCCCTCATCCAGTCAAAACAAGTCAGGTCAGCTAAAGTGGCTTGACATATAGGTCTTTCCTAACCAAGTTCATTGGGACTGAAATGAGTTGGGAAACCATAAGGTGAGCAATTCCACCAACAGATCAGAGAAGTCAGTAAACTCTGGCAGGAGGGCAGCAGCTAGAGATAGGGGAAAAAAATAAACGGTGGCAGCCGAGAGAGTCCATATCACTGAGCCTTTACAGTCCCTACCCTGTGCAGGACCACTGGAGCAGTCATGCACACAATTCTCTCTCTTTGCAAAGGGCCACATCACTCTGCAGCTACAATTACCTGTAGCTAGTGCTCGTTAAGTGCTTTGAAGATTAAAAGTGCAGATACAAGTGTTAAATATTGTAATTATTCTTACTACATAACATTGCTGCACTGAAAGTAGGGAGGGGTTGTTTTTCTGTGTTTGTATGTGGGAATACCATGACAGCTGCTCCTTTCTGTAAGTGAATTGCTGCCAAGGACCTTGATAAGGGGTTGTGCTTGAAGGAAAAGGACTGAGTCTGGGAGTTTTCTTGGAGTGCTGCATACCACAATGAAATTAAACTGTGCTCTTACCAGGCTTCCACTGTCAGAACTTATTCCTACATGTGCCGATTACCTTGAGCTGCCTCTGGCTCCAGGAGGAGTAGCAGTGATTCTCAGCAACTTACCAGGGCTTGGTCCTAGAAGCAGCACACAGAAGGAAACGCACTCACCTGAGAACTCAGCACAGGCAAACAACTTACAAGCAGCCTCACAAGCACTCTGAAGTCTATATTTCTATTCTACTCAGCTCACACTAGGGGCTTTGGGAGAGAGTTCTCCCCGAATAAGGCCAGGGCAGCCAGGGGTTTCAGCACTTCTTTCCACCAAGGACACCTTCTGACTCTGACCTTCTAGCACTGCAAAAAGGCATGAGCCTGAACACAACTTCCTCATACATGGTACTGTTCCTCTGCAGTGTCTGTCTGATGATGCCACCACCTGAGCCCACAGGGCCAGGGGAAGTAGCTGGAGTAAAAGTCCCTGGGTTCACTCCAGTCTTCTTTATTTTCAGAAAGAGATGGGGGGGGGAAAGAAGAGGTTGTGAAAGCAGCATATAGTTCATTACTGCCTTGCCAATGCTCCACATGATGCCAGGATGTGGGCTAGCACCTAACTGGCTTTCTGTAGCCAAGCACAAACAGTGCTTTTCTGAATCTGGGTCACGTATAAGGATGAAGCCATGAGTGGCTGCTTCAGTTTGTGTCATGGAGTTAGCTTTATTTCAGTGCACCTCTGGGGTCTGTGACACAGCACATACAGCCAAAGCCTGTAGCATTTAATCAGGTAGTGTTTCTCTATGTGCACAGGGAGCTTGCCTGAGCTAAGGTTGAAAAGAAATCCTATGACCTGCAGTTTCCATGTCTCATACCCACCCTTCCCTGTCCTACAACTGCCCTGACCAGGTTTGAGCCTCTTTGCATGAAAGGGCAAGTAGGTCCCACACTCCAACAAGAAATGATGCTATGACCCATCTCCTTCACACTGTCAGGCAGCTTTTGGGAACAGATGGGAACTAAGAAAGCCTGCAAGAGCAGGTCACTGTCTCATAGAAGGACGCACCTTTCCTCTCCTTTCTGCACTCTCCCACACAGACAGTCCTGAAGAGGTGAAGCCACAAAAAAGTAGACTGTTCACACCCGAATAGCATGTATTGAAGTGAAATAAGCACCTAAAAATGTACCCTCTCAAAAGAGGATAACCATAAGAACAGGCAAGAGCTGCACCTGATGGTGCATAGAGGAGCCATGGGCAGGCAGCAGCACCAAGATGACAGGACTCAGTCCAAGGGATGTTCAAGATTTCCCTTTCTCCCGTGGGGTTTGAGGATGCCTGACGCCTCTCCGAGAACCTGTGGTGCAAACCCACGTTTGCATTTCAGTCCCACGCAAGCCTTCATCCTAATCTGAAACCTACTGACAATGATAGCACTGTATTTGGAGTCAGAGAGGTCATTTGTGGAAAGAAACATGCCCTCATACCTTCAATGTTTTGTACAGAAAGTAGATTCACCTGTAGTCTTTCTGAAGGGGTGAGGAGGACCAGAAAGTATTAAAAATATAATTTTAGGATATTTTTAAGCTCATTTGGTGCCATGGGAGAAGGTAGAAAGCTACCAGAGGATGAAGCACTAGCAAAACAAACAAAAAAAGCAGCAGCCTGGGTGTGTCATAGGGGAAGGGAAAGGTTGTAGGAGGAAGCATAGGAGGTGCTGCAGACAAGCTCACTAAATTGCAAGGCAAAATGTGGATTTTGTCCCCAAGCAAAACACCTCCGTATTGTTGTCAGGTCAAGCTAATAAAGACAGATCTTTAGAGACTCCACTGTCTGTCCATATTTCCTCTCTCACTAAGAGGAAAAATAATAAGCATCTTCTGTCTGGCAATCAGCAACTATTTGCATCATCATATATGGAGATGGCAACCTTCCTGATCATGAAACACATCTTATCTTTAGCAATAGGAGCTTCTGCTTGTCAAGCCCGGTACATAACTGGGAACACTGCACATGACTTTGGAGAAGTCCCTTTCAGAAGGGATTGAGGGTGAGCAGCATTCACCATACTGGCTATAAAGTGAATCTCACTGAAGTTTCTAAAGTCTTGGGAGGTTGGCTGCAGGCATGAAACCAAGCTCCAGTATTGGCAGAGTCTTTACAACACAGGATTTGAAACAGAATGTGTGTTGCTGGTGGGATGCAAATTTGCAGTGAATTCAGTAACTAATAGAACAACTTCCTCTGTTTACTACAAAAATGACACAAGAAAATTAAGCTAATCTGGTGCTAGTCCAAGTCACTGCTAAAAACACTTTTGACAAAAGCTGACCTCTTTGCTCCTGAATAAATATCAGCAATCTGTTTGTGCATTGTTCAGCCAGCTTTGTAGACAGTCAAGGAAAAATGAGCAAAGAACTTATTTGGTCATTTTTTTTTCCCCTCCCACCAATTGTCAAATAAATTATTCACAAATACAAGCTTCCATCATTCATCTCGCACTAGACTAAACACTTTCTACTAAACTTAGTTTTCAGCATCGTGTTTCAGTTTATAGTTACATTTTTCCCTGGGCAAAGAGAGACAGTCATTAGACAGCTCTCATAGGTTTCTACTAAACATGCTTGATTAAGCCATTTAAGAAGGAGGAGGTGGAGGAAATTGTGCTTTAAAGTCAGTGAGAACATTTCCATTCACCCCAATGGGAAATGCACTGGAAGAGATAACATTATTTGGAAGAGTTAACAAGCATACTCAACTCTGTAAAGTAAAAAATAAAGCAACAGACAAAAAGAATCCCATACCACCATTTCAACACTGCACTTTGTGATGATCAGTTTTTTCAAACTGAGCAGAGTAAGAAACCAATCTTCACGGTGGAGCTGCCTAAAGCAGCAGTTTTCCCTACCACCACCCCATGATGCTACCTGGCTTGTAATAAAGATACTTGAAATCTTGCAGGAACATTCAAGCTCTAGTCTTGCTCACTCTCCAGTGACTTCACTTCTGAGTTCATTTACCATAGTGATGCTGAGCTGGCACAGAGGCTCACCTTTAATTTCTTCAAGCCAGAGCCACAGCTGATGCAATTCAGCCTAATGGCTTGAGGATCTGGCCTCATTTGAAAGGGAAAGCAGAATATGGAAATTAAAATTTAAAAAAAAAAAAAAAAGACAGAAAGAAAGAAAGAAAAAAAACAAAAGGAAGAAATGCAGACATGAGTTTCAAACGTGAATTCAACCATGAATTTCTGGACTGAGTTACTGCATGCCACACAGCTGTACGAGGTCAGGACGGCACACATGCAAGAGGCCTTTGAGACAAAATAACTGCATGAAACGACGGCACTTGGAATTTCTATGGGTAGGCAAATTGAAAACCAGGCACACCTCAAGAGCACACCTTTGCTGCAGGTCAGCAAGAAAGCTCCGTGTCATCTTTTTTTCTTCAAAGAGGATTAGACGGCTGCTGCCATTCCCCTGAATTTAGAAGAAGGAGGGACATGTACTATTTGGTCTATGCAAATCTATGATGAACACCACTGAGTGCAACACCTGTGTTCACCTTTGCAGAGAGCAATCATTTCAATCGAGTTGTTACCGTAAGCTCTTCTCCTCCAAAGGAAATGATCTGTTTTATCCCCAGTCAAATCAGTTCCAGCTGAATCCTTGACAAGTATCCCCCAAGATAATTATGCTTGTTCATTATTAGCACGTCAGCTCAAGATCCCAGGCACAGTCAGGAGCTAGACAGTGTACAAATGTAGAACAGGAGGCAGTCTCTACCCTGCTGAGATTACAATCTCAAAACATATCGGGGAAGGGAAAAAAAAAAGCCCGACAAAATAGACAAACAGGCTCAGCAAATGTTGAAAGCTAGAGGTGTGGTGGAGGGCTTGCATTCCTTCCCTTATTCAGTGTGCTGATACAAGACAAACCCAGCCTCTGGACGGAAGCGATTGTGTGGAGAGACATGAAGCTCTTCCCATGGCCCACAAAGTCCAACCCTGTTCCAGTGCAACCTCCTTTTGCCGAGCTTGCTCCTGAGCAGAAGAGTCATTTCAGCTGTAGCTCTGCCCTTGGTGAACATTAAGGACAGCACAGCTAGATGTAAACCTAGTTCACTTCTGTCCTTCTTCACTAGCACACTTGGCAGGTTCAGCTCAGGGCTTTCAAAAGGACCAGTGTTTGGAAGTCTTGCTGTCTGCATATTTTTTTTTTCCTCCAGAACCTGTGCTTTATACCTTCAAGCTCAAGGCCTCAGTAACGAGGAG
This sequence comes from Urocolius indicus, assembly GCA_013401255.1. NCBI lineage: Eukaryota > Metazoa > Chordata > Aves > Coliiformes > Coliidae > Urocolius > Urocolius indicus. Next base: position 8,003 of record WBNH01008870.1, on the reverse strand, counting down.
AGAGGCAGTAGCATAAAAAGCGATGTGGCTGCTGCCAAAACTAGTCACCTCAAGTCACTCCATCCAAAAAACATGAGGCTCTGGCCAGTGTCGAGACCCATAAAATACAGAGATGTGAGGTGCAGAGCTGATATGGGCCTTGCTTTCAAATTTATCCCAAAGCCCAAGACATTATCTATTGAATCAGCCTCTGTGGGTACTTAGACGCCACTTTGACTATTTTTTGGATCCCGTTGGGGCTTAGGCTGAAAACAGGTGCCAAGATGCTCTGACTCAGGCAGTTGCAGGCATGCCCAGCAGCAGAGCTATCGGTGCCTGGGGAACACGCAGGTAAAAGACAGAGGCACTGACCAAAGCTGGATGCCTTCCAAGTTAGACGGTTGCTCGGCGTGGGGCAAAGGAGCATCTCTGTGATTTTGGGCTATGCAGTCTGAACTCAACTTACATACCCTGTTGCAAGGGACAAAATTCCCCTCTAAAACTGAGCCCTTATAAAAGTCATTCACATTTCTTCCATGCTGTTCTCCCCACTTAATTGAAGTGCACCTAATCAGGAAATCTACCTAATTGGAATATCTCTGTTAAAAATCAGGGGTGCTTACTAACAATGACTGCATCTTGATCGGGATGGTAATATCACTTAATTGGGATGCCTTCAGGTATCTTAGTGGTTTGGGTTTTTTATGTCTCAAGCTCAAGCTAGTCTTGTCTGTCTGCTCCTCATAAAACAGCTTTCAGTTCCTCCTTAGTAATGATACAGGCAAACGATGATGTAAGTTACTTTAACATTTTTTGCTTCTGGCTGTTAGTTGCTGTGGGAGGGGCAAATTACCTGTTTCTGTGGGTGTTCTTGCCACAGGGACGGTTACAGTAGCTTCAGTCTCCATCCCATGCAAACACTCCTTCTGCCTCCATGGGCCCTCCCGTCACACAGGGAGCATGCTGCAGCTCTCCAGAAGGCTTTGGTGAACAGATAAATGCTGTTTTCTGATAGCTGGCAAGCCCCTATCTAAACTGGGGGAAAGCCATCAACTGAAGCATCCTACCAGGAGCGTTCTGTTTGTGACTTGCTCTTTCAGTGTTTGCAACATCCACAACTCTTGAGAGCAAAAAGAAAGCTATATATCTGCCTATTTACCCAACCAACCCCACTTACACCCCAAAGTTATATGTGTGCAATTGTTATTAAATGTAAGCCTCAGCTAAGAATCTAAGACCCTATTTAGAGGTTCTTTAATGAAATAGAAGAGTTTATTTTTAAAAACAGTCTTTCAAGTGTCTTTTCCTTCATGCTATGCCATCTGAGAAGACTTCTTTTGTATTTATCAAGTGATGCACCTCTAAATTGACCATCTAACACTGGATATAGGCCTGCAATCTCTCCTGCTTTGTACACTGGAGGAACTGACCTTGTTTGGCTTGGCTGGTGCCATTCTCACAAGCAAACCTCAGCCATGTTTCCATCACAGCTGGCCAGCCGGTCTTGCTGGGAAAGGAATTGGGGCATGAGTTGGGCAGTGAGGCAGGCAGTGTGACAAAGCCGCACAGCCAACATGCAACGGTCAAGCACAGAGGGCTAATGCCATCCGACTGAAAAAGAATAACTGACAGCTTTGCTTTCATTTGGTTTTTGAGAGCAAAGAAGGGACGTGTTCCTGTGCAACCTGATCTGAGTTAACCTCTTTTGCTGGTGGGGCTGGACTAGATGATCTCTAGAGGTCCCTTCCAACTCTGACCATTGTGTGACTCTGTGATTCTGTGTTTCTGTTGACATTGTTTGAGTGGAGAATGAAACACGTACTGGCATAGCTCTTTTCTGCTTCAGTGAAAATTTACTGTTTCAAATCATTCCTACCAGCCTGTTCATAGATTTGCAGAAAAGTTACAGTACCTGGCCTTGTGGAAGCAGGAAAGAACAGGAAACTGCAGAGATAACATGCTCCAGAACTCCATCAAGACTTCTTTCACCTTTAAATGACGCATTGCCTAGGTTTGAGGACAGAGCCCTATTAGAAAGAGGGTCTTGCCTGGGGTCACAGCCTGTTGGACTCCTGCAGCTGTGAATTCCATGTGTTTGTTGCAGAAGGTGCATTTAAAACCCATCTCTTTTGTGTGTTCCCTGTGTTTGATGGAAAATAACAGACACAATTCAAGAGCTCTACTTTTAAACCATGCTTTCACCTCTTTTATGATACTTTTCTTTGCAGAGTGAGACACTGTTTTCTATATGCAAACAACTATAACGGGTTACGTCCAGCAGTGCGCAAATAACTGCGCAAAGAGAGCATTTGTGAAGCATTATTGGCTTCATAAACGTGCATGCGCAGATATCTAAGTTTTATTATTTGTATTACCACGGCTCCTAGGAGCCTTAAAAGAGACTAGTTCTTCAGTGCAACGGTACTTAATACCCATAAATGCCTTGTAAATCTCTGAAAACCGTGTAGCCGTGCATATGGATTAGTGTGTGTGTGTGTGATGCGTGTGCCTGTTTACACATCCCTGTAACCGTGCAGCTGCGCGAATGGCATCTGCCTCTGGATTTACCAGGCAGTTTTACGAAGCTATTCTTCGGAGATTGAACACTACATCAGTAATTAGACAGCAAGGGGGAGGTTAAAAACCAGAAGTGCTTTTCCTGGAAACCGACACTTTTTTTTTTTTTTTCATTCCCGAGTTTTATTGGCAAATCTGGCAAGGAGTAAAGGCATTCCTTGGCAGAGCAAAGAAAAGAATGGCTTGGGTAGAGCTGGCATCGCTCCGGCGCTCACCTCCGGCGACAAGTTGCGCCTGATGAAATCCGCACCTCGCGTCCGCGCAGCTCCGCGGAGGCAAAGAAAGTGGAAGGAGGGGGAAGGAGGAAGGAGACGGGAAGGGCTGGGGTGGGGATTTGAAATCCCCCTTTTCTCCCGTGGCGTGGGCAAGGGGAGAGTGCGGCCGTTCCGCGCGGGAGGCAGTGTCGCGGGTGTCCCGGGAGGGGGAGCCCGCGCCCCGCGCAGCGCCCGTCCTCCGCGCAGGTGCCCGCCCGGCCGCGGGTGCGCAGCGCTGCGCAGCGGCATCGCCCTCGCTTCCTTCGGGTGCCGGGACGGAGAGGTTAAAAGGGGCTTTCTGTGCCTTCCCTTATCTGCTCACCCGCTCACGCACCGGCGGCTTGAAGGCCGGGATGGGTAGCCCGTCCTTTCCCCTTGGCGCAGCTCTCCGCGGAGGGCGGGGAGGGCTTTGGACTTCCTAATGTCGAGGGTCTCGGCAGCGCTGAGCGCCCTCGCCGATATCGACCTCCCCCCCCACACACACACACCCTCCAGACAAACCTCTCAGCCCTCAAAAACCAGTATGCAGAAGGCGGAGAATAATTGTATCCAGGGGCTGATCGCTATCTGCTGCCTAATGACTTGCCAAGTACTTATCACTTCCCAGACTAGGAACTGTCGCTTCATTCTAATGTAAATAAACCCTTTATACAAATAAGGAGCTCTCTCCCTCCCGTCTGCTAAAGGTGGAGATGGAGCGGGACGGGGCTGCAAAGGTTCACGGCTCCCAAGCTGCGTTGCTTCGTTTGTGTTTTGAAGTATGTAAATCCAGAGAATCCAATGTATTCTTGCCCCCCTCACCCCTCCCTCCTCCTCCGCCCCCGCTGCCCCTCCCAGAGAAAGGAAGGAAATAAGGGAGGAAAAGGAACACAAAAGGGATAAGAGACCTTGGAAAGTAAAAGAAAAAAAAAGAAAAAAAAAAAAAAATCCATGCCTGACTATCTGTCGGTTTAGGAGGGAGTTTTTAACACCTCCACCCTCCCAGGTGTATTCTACTGTGAGATGCCCAAGCTAGAGAACCTACTTAATTAAAGGTTTCTTACGCGCTTGCGGTTTTTTTGGTTTGGTGTGGTTTGGTTTGGTTTGGTTTGGTTTTTTTCTGTGCCTGTACGAATGTGTGATAGTACTCTACCTGAACGGCAGAAACGACACAAGTAGTTTCCCACAGCCTAGGTGTTGTTTTCATTCCTAGGGACGCAGCCTGTGTCGCAGAGGCGAATTATAGGTATGATCGCGACAATTACGGTGGGAAGATGAAACGCGCAGGCTCTGACCTCTTCATGGTCTCGGTTCTCTCTTGTAAATTAAATGCGAAATTCTCTTCTAGACACCGAACGTGAAAATAAGGTATTTCTCTTATGAATTACACGAAGCCCATGACCGCTGCCTCACTTTACTGCAAAGGAGGGTTTCTTTCTCATTCAAGAACGAGAATCTAAAAGATGCCAGAGAGAACAGAGCGCTCAATTTCGTATTGACTTCTGTTATTTATGTCTTAAAGATAAAAGACGCCCTGGATTGGAAAACTGCCTCTGCTTATTTATGGAATTGTTAACCCACGTTAATAAAACAACAATCACGCCTGTTTGCTTAACTGGGTGCCACGCAAACAGACCTTGCATTGAGAACTCGGCTTAATTGCACAGGCTGAGGTGGCGGGAGGTGCTGGCTGCAAGGACGAGAGGCAGGGAAAGAGGGAGGTGGGGGTTGGCTGTCACCTACATCCAGAGGCGAGAAACAGAGAGGGGACTTTAGGCACACGAGATTTTTTTTTTCTTTTTCTACTGCTGAAGCACAGATTTGATACCATCACTTCCCTCCCTGCCCCTCGAAAGGATGTCAGCGGTTTTCTCCTGCGGGGTCGCCCGCTGTTTAAGGAACATTGCAAAGCTGCATCCTGAGATGCAAAGAGCCGGGCTGGGTGGCTGGTTTCTGAGTTACAGGGATACTGCTGTGATGTTGGAGCCAAAAGAAAGGGAGAGAAGCGAAGCTCTGACTATGTCTAAACATAAACAGCCCGAGGCTGGAAAGCAGTTCACCTCCAGGTCTTTCAGAGGAGGGAAGAGGAAAACCCACAGCGAATTGTTTGGGACCGACCTGCGCTTTGCCCAGGTCAAATGGTAGCTCCTCCGCCTACCGCTCCCATGTCATCTTTCTTTCTGACATTTCCCTAAAATAAGGCTGCGAATGACCACACAGGCGAAGCCTCGGAGGGTCTCGGGAAAGGCTTGGATCCCTCTGGCCCGCGGCTTCTCGTCGAGGCTCGCGTCCCGCCTCCGGTGCCCCTGGCCCAGTTTCGGAGCTGCTCGCCCGTCGGAACGAGACGGTTCGGGATAGGGAAGCGTTACATGGTGGGCACGGCCGCTGCCGCCCCGCTTCTCCTCTGCAGCACAGCCGGGCGACGAGCCTCAAACGGGTCTCTTCCCATCCGGAGGCCAGGCTGGGTGACACGGCCAAGTCAGGGCACCGGGGAAATGCAATGCGAGCGGGTGGGTGAGACCCAAGCTCCGAGGGATTCTCTCTGGGTGGGATCCAAACACAGCAGGGCGAAAACTGATCTTTCTTGCCTCCCTAAACCCGTTGCTTCCCCTCGCCGTGCACGCAAAGCCCGGATCACTCCGTGAAACCTCACAATGGTTACTTTTGTGCCTCGATTAGGGAAACCAGAGTCCTGCTGGGTCGAAGTATGTAACTTAACACACGGCAGTTGCGTCAGTCCGCAATTAAGAGCATCAGAGTGGCTGTTGCAAAATATGTCAGGCACAAAATACAGCGGATTAATGACCCCCCTCCCCATCTTCCCCGTGCTGAGATTTCTCCAAGCCTCTGCCTGAGAAACAGCTTCGCAACCACGTCGTCACAAACATTGCCCGTGTCCAGATAAAACGGGGAAATCAGTAAAGGGTCTGGGTCTGGGAGCGGCTTGTTGCGGCCGCGCATGGGAGCGAGAGGGGACCTGGGGAAATTGTTCTTCACGGCAGGTAATACCGTGGGAAAACCGGATGACTTGGGCTGCATGGAAACGTGCTAAAAAGCCGACCCCCCTCCCCCCCCTTTTTTTTCCCCCTTTTTCTTTCCTTTTTTTTTTTTTTCAGCAAAGCAACAGAGAATTATTGACATTATGAAGTGCTGGAATTGACATCTAGTCCAATGCTTGCACATTTATTAATTATGCCGTGGTGGGAGGAAAGGGGAAAACGTGTAATTAGGCAGGAGCAGGTGAAAGATTCCAGACGATGAAATACAACAGGCTAAACGGGATAATGTATTCACCATTAAAGGACTGACATTTATTACCAAAAGGAGACCCGTTATGTTTGAGTATGAAAAGCAGCAGATATTAGACTATATAAATTACCTTCTTCACGTTACTTGCATCTCATTTAAAACACATATATAATTTTTTTTTTCTTTTTAATAAGCGACGGGTTGGTGTTTCGGAGGAAAAGCCATACCTGCTAAAACACCACTAAGCAAATGATGAGCCTTTAACACGCCCCCCCCCCAGACACGATCCCCCGAAGCAATCGATCACAGTAAAAAGTGTGGAAAGCAGGTTTGAAATCAGTGAATCCAAAAGGGTCTTTTGACGTATTTGTAATGTCCACCAGATCAGGATGGGTAATTCATCTCACAAACACACACACACACACACGTCTTTGCCGTACAAATTCCATCTCCCAAAATAGATGTCAGCTTGTTCTTTTCAACTGATCTATTATTAACGCTAATGAAGTTTGCAGCGGCATAGGCTACGAAGTGAGCGGAGAGCACCGGGTCGTATGGCGAATATCTGAAGTGAAGTAGTAGTCAAATACACTAACTGTGGAAATATGGATACAAATCTCCTTATGTTTGAAGTACGAAAAGAAAATGTTCTTTTAAAAACTAGAACAGCAAATTGAAGGGGGAAAATTAAAACTAAATGACCGAGCACTGACCCTCTACTCCGTTTGAACTCCCGTTAAAGCTTTGCTCTGATTAGAGCCCCAAAAGTCTTTCAGATACTTGGACAAAGGCAGCAGCAACTCAAATCGTCATAAGCAGAACCGGCCAAAGAGTTTAAGGAACACTGATTTTATTGTGCTTTTACAAAATGTTTCATTCATTTTCTTTTCTTTTGTCACACCTGACATACCACGGAGTTCACTCTGAAGCAGGTTAAGAATAAAAGTCTGATATAGGCAAGTCAATAAAGCCAAGACCCGTCTGTCGCATCACATCTCATAACGTCTGTAAAAATTACCTGAACGAGCGAGCTAAAGACCCCGCACCAAGAAATGCGCCCGTGCTTGTAAACAGCAGAGGCGGTGGGCACTTGGATTTGCAGGCGAAGAGAGGCAAAGCCCTCGGTGGCTGATTTTTATTTGGAGCTTTGGAGGACGCCTCAAAACCTTGTCAAGAGGAGGAACGCACTCTTTTCCAGGAGCCTTTGGTCGGGCAGGCAGCTGGCTGCAGGCAGGCTGCTGGGACAGGGGCATCCCACCCCGCACACACACACACACACACAAGCATCCCCCACCCTCCCCACGCACAAACACACACCCCACGCACTCACGCTTTCCTCTCCTGCCCCGTGGGCGTGGGGAGTTGGAAGGCAGCCGGAGTGAGGCAGAGCCTCCTGGCCGGGAAGGGCAGGGAGAGAGGCGGCACGGCGGTGTGGAGCCTGCCCGCCGAGATGGGAGGCAGCGCGCGGAGGGAAGGGGAGAAAAGAGCCCGGTGGGAGCGTGCCGAGGATCAGGGGGGAAAAACCAAAAAGTATTAAAAAAAAGAATAAAAGTGGGAGAGAAACACGCGTGGCGGAGTGCAGGGTGCGCGCGTGAATGGGAAGAGCTCCAGGAGAGTGCATACACATACATGTGTACATATATATATATATATATATATACACACACATACACGTTTGGCGCTGGCATGCACGTCCCGCGTGTGCCCGGGGCTCGTCTTGCGAGGGTGACCGCGCGCGTAAGGACGCGGGTGCGGTGAGCAAGCGCGAGGCTGTCGGGATCGCGCGGGCGGGCGCGCAAAAACGCGCAAGAGGGTCCCCGCGGGTGCGGAGCAGCCCGTGAGAACCCGGGGCTCCCCGAAGCTTGAAGGCGTCCTCGTGTGCCGGCGAGCGTGTGTGGCCGGTCCCCGAGAGCTGCAGCTCCCAGGGCTGCTGCGGGGAGGGTTGGGTTTGGTTTGAGGTTGGTT
>WBNH01008868.1:0-54686 GCA_013401255.1 Urocolius indicus | reverse complement strand
TAAAACCTCAAAACATAACAAGCAGAAGACAACAGAGCGGTATAATGATGAAAAGCACCACTAGCCCTTTAAGACCACCTTCTCCTCACCACTGCCTTCTTCCTGGGCTCAGAGCCTGATCCTGTTGTCTTTGGGCAGATAATGGGAGTTTCAGTCATTCTGTCCCTGATGGCTCCTGCCTTTTGTCTCTCCTCAGGGCAGGTGGGCTCCTCACTGCTCCTCCCTTCTCGGCTGCAGAGTCCCTCATAGGCTGGGCAGCCCTGCACAGGCCGCTCTAACGTGCATTCATCCTGAGGGCTGCAGCTCCTTTCCACCTCTCATGTGGATCTCTGGGTCCCGCAGGCTCTCCAGCATGGCCTGCACCATGGACGCCTTCTCACACTGTCTCCTGCCCATCTGGGTGCACTCACCTGGAGCTGCTGGTGGCTCTCAGTCCTGCCACTGCCCTCCATGGGTTGCAGAGGTACAGCCTATGTTCTCGCCAAGGGTTGCAGAAGGGTCTCCAGTCTGGCACTCCTCCTTTCTTCCTCCCTCTCTGACTGTGGGTTCCACATGGTCACCTCCATCTTGTACCACTCCTACACCTCTTCCCATGCATCTCAAATTCGCATCCCAAAATAGTGATCACAGAGGCACCAGACTGGCCCAGCTGGGCTGGGGTGGGTCTGAACCACAGAGCTGAGGGCAAGTCTGAGGAATCTTTACTGGGCCTGCACTGCAGCCTACTCCCCCTGTTCCCAACAAAAGCAGCTCCTTGCAAAACCATGACACAGGCAATTAGTGTCATTTAGACAAGTGGTTTCACTGCAAGAGTCAGTCTTTTTTGAGGCCATAATGACCAGAGATTGCTGCCCAGCTCTGCAATGGATCCCTCACCTTTTCATCAGAGATTAACAAAGAGATTGAGTGATACCCAGATTACTAATGGGCATGGGGGAAATGACTCATGTCTATTAGCCCCACAGGGCATTTCTGGTTTTATAGACTGGTTTGAAGGTATGGAAGTATCTCAGATAATGGCGCATTAGTATCACACAGTGCACAAGCTAATGAGCCTTGCCGCTTGAGGGAATCATTAGGCTGAGGGCAGTGCTTTTTTGACATGAGTGCTTTGCTCCCAGTGTTACTGTTAACACAATGATTCTAGCTTGGTGGGAGGGGGAAAAGTCTTTGAACCATCCTATATCAGTACATGGTGTAGACTGGCTTGCAGTACCTCTAGTCCTGATACTTAAGTAATCTAAATTAGATTAAATTTATACCAAATTATATTAAACTAGATTGCTTCTGGAATTGTCTCCAGTTACAAATTGGATCCAATTTCTAGTCAAGCCAATAGGTCATTCCACAGATTTCACTGTGCATTAGATCAGGTTTCAAACATTTCCATATAACAGAAAGCACAACAAAGTGAAGGAGGGAGGAGAAGGAAATGTAGACCAGCTCCTGGCTTGGCACATTAGAAAATTTAGACAGGTATTGCAATAAGACCATGCTGTCTTATCTTCAAAGGCAAAACAGAGAGTCAAGGCTTAGTTATGACAATCTATGCAGAGAGCGCTGCAGAGCTGGTTAGATGATGAGAGACTGATTTTCATGAAGAAAGATATACTAGCTGACAAGAACACGGAATTGTTTTAGAGAGCAGTGCATAATGTGATTTTTTTTTTAAGACATTCCCCTCTAGCTATATGGAGACAGAAAGGACGTCCTACGGAAAACGGCATTAGCTTTAGTCCTCAAGAGGTGCCACCTGAATTTCTTGTTCTGACACAAGGTTTTTGTGAAAACTCGAGGAAATCACTTAAGCCTTAAATCGACAAAGGTTATTCAGGTTTCCTAGAGTCAGTTTCAGTCTCTTGCTTACATTGATTTCCAAGTCACAATATTTTTGTATCAGTGGATGCCAGTCACTTTCTGATGAGTGCACTAGCTAAGAATCCTTACAGATCACCCCTCAGTTTTCTTTTGTTTTGATTGCCCATCAGTAAGAAAGGAAAGGAGGTGCTGAGAATTGTAACTGTTGTTCAGTCTAGCTTCAAACACAGAGGTTTTGGAGAATGTTTGCAATGCTGATTTTTTCTTTTCTCAAAGAGAGGTTAGTACAAGATTTCTTCCAGTTGCTGTGGGTTCTGTGTTGCAAGGGCAGCATGTTTAGAGTGCAGTGGTAAATGTATCTAAAAATTGTGAGACTACATAGACAGCAAAGGTAAGCAACTGTCTAGTTTTACCCACCTAAGCGTAATAAAGAAAAAGAGATTGTAGAAGGACAGTTCTGAGTGACTGAATTTCTTGGTATTGCCATCAAGGGTATGTCTATATTGCACAGCACAGTGCTATATAGCCTGCATATTTGGGCTGCCTCATTCTGAGTTAAGATAGGTGTTTAAGCATTCTAACAAGCCCTCCGTTGAGTCCTATACTGATGTGACTACAGAGCTTTTTAGCTCTTTACTCCTTGAAAGGCAGACTGAAATCTCTTTAAGGTCCAGTGTACATAGAGGTGCTCAGAAGAATGCCTAATGTTCATATCAGCATCAGACTTGGTGTCAGCAGGTTCCTGATGACTGAAGACAATGTTTCATTACTTTGAAACAATTATGTTTTGTTTGGACATTTGGTCTCTAAACCCTCATTGTAAGGCTCCCATATCCACTAAAGGTTTAAGGAACTGCTTTTTAAGTAGATACAGGCAGGTCCTCAGCTGTGCAAATCACTGCAGCTTGCTTTAAATTGATGAAGCTATTCAGTATACTCCAGGTGAGGATCTGGCTCAAAGACTGATGGAAAAGAGGCGATACAAAGAATGATATTTTTTCTAAAGCTTTCAGTATTAGCCTAATTCTGTGCTCACTTGTTTTGAAAGGAAAAATATTATGAAATTCAGAGGAAATAAAGCAATGCCAAGGCTGAAATCTGTTTGACAGAGATGATTGACCAGGAGAGTTCAACAGTTTGGTAGGGTCCTTCTTAGTCAGCAGTTACAAAACTGAAAAACTCTGTACCAGTCAAAAATCAAGAGAGGAAAGGCAAAACAAACTGGTTGATCAAAAGATAGTATATTTCCACTGCATCCCCAAGTGCTGAAACAGACAAGCTAGAAACCCACAGATTCTCCCAGGAGTCTACATGTCAGTCTCTAACCAGTCTCAGAGGAGCTTTTTAGATATCTGCTTCCATGAGGATTTCAAGAGGTTTTTAGGGCCAAGCTGTTCTATGTTGAAGCCTATTAAGTGCTACGTGAATAGGAATAAGGGCTCATTTTTTTTTTTGGCGGGGGGGGAGGGGTGTGAGATGGTGTCAATATATACTGAACTGGTCAGTATTTTTGCTGATAAATAGTGAAAAACTTTCTACTCTTGGTTTAATTGACCTTCAGTAGTCTTCTTCAATGTAAATAACTCAAAGAATTTAATTGAAATAAAAATTAAAAAGAGGCATCAGTGTACAACAACAAAAAAATAGTTGTTGAGCAACCTTCTTCTCAGAAGATTAAAAAAAGAAAAAAGTTCATATATAAACTAGTAAAGGAGAAGGGAATAGGTTAATGGAACTAGAGAAGATAAGTGTCAGGATAATTTTGTAAGTGCTTTTTCTGCTAATAGCACTAAGCCAAAAACAGCACCAATGTGTTAATGTAACTTGATCAAGCTGATTATATAACAGCATAAAGACATTTTCCTTATCTGCTGGCCTCATCATTCATTTGCAGTATGTTCTAACTGACTACACTATACATCAGTGTTTATGTTCTATATCCAATAAAATTACCACGTTACATGTTTGCATTGATACATGTGTATTTATTAGCTTCATGAGGACAGGAAACTTTCCATCATTTTCTCGCTTTGCAAGTGCTTTCTTTGTGAAAATAGTTTAACACAGAAATTGTTTCAGGTATCATGACTGTGCTCATAGGCTACTGTTTAAGTGCCTCTCCTGAGAGGGTGAGGGAGCCCTGGCACAGGCTGCCCAGGGAGGGTGTGGAGTCTCCTTCTCTGGAGGTTTTCAAAAGCTGCCTGGACACTTACCTGTGTGATCTGATTGAGGTGAGCCTGCTTTAGCAGGGGAGTTGGACTAGATGATCTCTAGAAGTCCCTTTCAACCCCTTCCATTTTGTAATTCTGTAGTTTTGACTTGAGCAAATATGGTCAACTCAGCAAGAAGTAAATTCTTGATAAGAATGCAAAGATATTCCTCAGCACTGGTTGTCTTTAACAGTACTTTCTGAAAGTGTAAGGGTTCATTTTACTGAATAAGGGTCTCTTGGATATTCCTGACTCATGGTTCACAGGCAACATACTGTGTGTAGGACCTTCTTCATTACCCAGTACCCTAGGTAATAAAAATGATAAAACTGAAGCTGATAGGCAGAGAAAAAGATAATATTGTCTGCAAAACATTTCAGTGTTATGACTGGTGGTCCAGAATTGGGAATATCTACGTGGAAGTGGGCTAACATAGGACATCGTTTTTAGTTTGTAGTGTGCAAGCAGCTCCCTATCTCTCTAGGGTTCTCTGCAACATAGTCAATTGTGCTGGCACAGACTGACATTCAAGAGGCCGCACTTAAATGCTGTAATTTGATGAATGCTATGTTCATGCTATGTTTTATAGAAAGCAGATGAACGCCTGCTTTCAACAGTGCAATCCAACTCAGATTATTGTTTGGAGCTTCAAGTGATGCCTCTGTATAACATTTTTGATAACTTCACAGTTTGCATCAATAATGAAATTTAAAAGGGAAAAGAAAAGGAAATGTCCTTAAAAATTTAGGAAATAATGTACTGTTTTACGTAGGAAACTTTTAATGTTAGAATTCATATCAGAACACATGCAGTACTGTTCTTTATAATTAAATTACCAAAAAATGGAAACTGTTGGCATGGGGATAAAACACAAAGTTGTTAGTACGTGTGATGAGAGACATGATGTCGTCAATTATTGTTATTATTTTAATTTCCCCTTTGGTGATCCTCTCATAAAGGAGAGCGTATTTTTCACCATCTTTTAAAGTTTCACTAACTGTTTTGTTTGGTTTGTTCAGAATTTGGAAGTTCAGTAATCCTAATACTGCTGCATGGCCCACAAACGGTAGCCCCAAAATAGAAGCAGCTTATTATGAGATGTTATCTTCACACCAAGGGACATTTCAGGGAAGTAAATAGCAGTTTGTGGAATAAAGTAATTGAAAATATGCAAGTACACTCAGCAAACAGATGGTGTTTAGAATGATCTGGATTCCTTTTTCATAGCTTTAACTCAAAATATTTGATTCAAAAGTTCACTTTGCAGTTTTTTCTTCCCTAATCCCTTTGTAAGCTATAGCAGTCTTGAAGGTTATCTGTGGCCTCAGCTTGAATGTAGGCTTTCATTTCTTGAGTATGTTCTTACTTGCAATTAGACCATATAAAATACCAGATATGCGGACTAGATGATCAAAAAAAAAAAAGAAAAAAGAAAAAAAAGAAAAAAGAGAAGTAATAAATGGAACCACCAGTTGTGCACACAGCAGTCTTCATATTCAGGAAATTAGACTCTAATAGTTGCAATAAGCCAATGGGATGTTTCTGCAAGTAATTATAAAAACTATTAGTATGCCTGGTTATGATGAACCATACTTGTTCACGAAAGTCTACTTTTATCACAAATATGGGAAGATTTCAAACACCACTACAGATTTGACTGGATTATTCCCAGTGGAAGACAAATCTAGTAAAAATTATCCAGGTCTATCAACTAATATTTTTATATATTTATTCCCTTTCCTTTATCCTATTGCATTAAAGGAACAGAATTTTGCCTATGAGTATCTAGCATATGCCTGAGTTAAGGAGGGACTGAAAACTAAAGAGAAAGGGATTTCTGGTGTGTGTCGTTTGGGGACAGAGAGTCACACTTTGCTTTCTTATTTTTAGAGATGACCACTAAGACTAGTAAAACTGCAAAATTAAGGCTGAAATAATGATTTTGATTGAAAGGAGTGAATACAGTCCCCAGTTTGGCAGAGAAGTTATGTGCTATATGTTAGATTTTGTTTCTGAAGCAGAGAGGCATTGAAGGAGACAACAATTGTCCTAATATGGTGGAGAGAGAACAGTTCAGATATAAGCTTTGTCTCTCTGGTACAAGTATCACGAAATGTTTTTAACTGGGACTTGTTGCATGTCTTACAGCCATGGTGTTATGACCGTTTACATGGGGCGTGGCTTTGCCAGTGAATGCTGAAAGTGCTGATTTTGCACCTTGCCTCTACTTGATCTTGGCATAGTCCTCCTAATGCCACCTTCAAAGCCAAACTGCTCACCTATCAAACCCAGACCAGCTCTTGATATGAAGCCAGTCAAGATGGCACCTAACTCAGCATGTACGTACAGTGACGCCTGACAGCAGTTTCAGAAACCATTCTGGGCAACTCTGTTCTCATCATAACTCCCTTCTCATAAGCATTCTGTAAAAAACTGTCACACTGGAACAATACTAATCCTGGAGACAGTCACATCATGTCCCTGTGCTCCAGTGTGATCATGTGCAGCATGGCTTTGGTACAACGCCACAGCACAATGTGGCATCTAAATTCTCTTGCTCAGTGAGCTGACTGCACTAGTCCCACTAGCTGGAAGCTGATCTTTCTCTTCTTTTCTGACAACATCAAGATTTGGTGTGCTGAGTTTGCTTTTGCACAGGGAAAGTGATGTCTATGGCAAACAAGTCCTAAGGTATGAGCTTACCTCCATTATATGTGCCAAATCAGTGGCCTTGCTGCTCTGCTCAGCCTTGTCACTTGTGCCTGTGCCCATGCCCATGCCCATCTTTGGTTACTCACAGACAAAATCCACCTCAGCTGAGGACAATGCTGGCCAGTTGCAAAGTCCGAGATTGTCAAGAGGACTGGCTTAAAACCATATATGATGGCAGCCATCAAGTGCTGCATCTCTTGCCAGACAGTGCCATGCACGTGTATTCAGCAGACAAGGTTTTTGCACATCAGCCACGGCTAAAACTTCCTTGGGTGCACTTTCCTATCTGACTCCTTGTCATGTATTCCACTGTTTCTTCCAGTTTTCATTGGAAGCCATGTTGTACAATTTTGAACTGATAATGGTAGCACCCACATCACGTATGAGCAAGCACACAGGAAGACAGCAATCCAGTAATGATATTTTAAATAGGAAAACATGAGAGGAAAGGAAGGGGGGAAATGAAAAAAAAATAAGAGGTAAAGGGAGAAGGAGAGAGAAGGAAAGGCAGGCAGAGGGAGAAAAAGAGGAACAGGTAAATAAATATGAGAAAATGTCATAACATGTGCGAAAACCCAGGACTTTCTGGAGGGACCTGAGAGGCCAGTACTGCAAATGATGAAGTATCATTCTGACAGAGAATATGTTTGTGGACATAATTATTCTTCCATTGACTTTTTTTTGGGGGGGAGGGGAGAGGAAAAGACAATATATCTATTGGTATCCACCACTAGAGATAGTTTTAAGAGTGCTAATTCATGGGTTTTTTTTCCATGCACTCACTCTTCTGTGCAGGTTTTGGTTTTATTTGTTTGTTTAGTTTTTTACACTTCAAGAAAAGAGAAAAGCTCCCCTCCAGTTAATTCACCTGCCTTGTGCTTTTAAATAGTTAGCCCCTGGTTTGACTGCAGTACCCATGTCACAATATAGTGTCCAGTTTGGAGACTTTTCATGGTAGTCACATAGCTTCACCACAGAATCAGGTTCATAGAAATGAACATAAACTGAACACTCTTCATGTACTCTAAGATATAATGAAAGTACTCCAGAATAAAAATGTTTGTTGCTAAAATACAAGCTTTCTGGTTTGCTAATCTATGTTAAAATGCAAGTTTTGATTATAAAGAAAGCAAGTAGTTTTATATAGAGAAATGTTTTTTTTCTGAAAAAGCTTCTTTCCTAGCTTGAAAGATTTTCAGAGGAAAATTTTTACTAGTTGTGATTGTCACAACTCTTGCTTTTTATTGATAATGCTTGCTTCAGAAGCAGACCAGAAGCTCAGAATTTTTTTTTTCCTAGGTTAGGGAGATGTAGACAGATGCACCAATTGCATATTTCAATATAATGCTGTATTCCATGGCTGTCAAAATGAGATCAATTAGATTCAATATTCTTTTCTACTTATGGGTTCATAGGACACAAACATACATATGCCACTTAAGGATACATTATTCAAAACTGGAATTAGCAGCATGCAGTCACAGCCACAAAAATAGGGTACTTATCAGAAACCATGCTTGTAACTCACATGATCTGGGAGAAGCAAATATGGAAATATATATCTTCATAAAAATTTCACGCAGTCACACATTGTGCCATCTATTTCTCTACAAGTCATTTTTGTTACTCCTGAAGAGAGAAAGTCTTTTTATTTAAAGTAATTGCTGTTGGTTTTTAGGAAGACATAAAGTATTCATCTTCTTCCCTCTCCTGCTGCCTTTTAGAAGTAGTCAAAGAACTGAAATTAATTAAGTTCTGACCTCATGTCAGCATTGTATATCATAATTAATGGAAAACAACATCCTTAAGGTCTAAGACCTGCACAATTAAAGCCAGAAATCTGTGGGGAAAAAAAACCTCTCAAGATTAAAAAGAGTGTGTTGAGAGAGTCTTTAAAAGTTGAATTCCCCTGTATGTGGAGATGCAGTCACTGAAAAGTTCACCTAACAAATCCAGATACATTTACATAAATCCCTTTGTTCTTCTGTGCAATTACCTTTCCACTTTTCTCCACAGAGGTTCTTCTCTCTAAGCCTTGTATGCTTTTCTTATTTATTTCTCACTTACATGTTACAGCCCAGACCCTCTCAAAACCAAAGATCCATTTGTATAACAGAGGTAATCAAGATGCATCCTGGATCCAGCCCTGGTATATGCAAACCCACCTTTCTTTATCGTATGGCATCTATCACTGGCTGTCAAGGAAAACCAAATGCCAGTCAGGATATGGTTTTCTCTGCCTTACCTTCCTAAGAACCCTAATATGTCAAAGTCTACTAACACAATATCTGATTTTGTTGCATTTTTTATTATTTTAGAGATCCATTAGACTGGAAAGATAGATGCTGCATTTTTCTGCTTGTTAATTTACACCATGGTTGTTTATTCTTATGCTCTAACCTCCAAGAAATGAAGCCTTTGCTTTCTTTACTTTACAGATCTTCTAATTCACAATCATGTGTCTTTTGTGTTTGATGCCACCCTGCTTGTCTCTTTATCTTTAACAATTTGATATGATTTTCCATTTACATAGCTTAAAAAGTAACCGGTTTCAAAAATCAATATAATATTTTTGGTTGAAAATGCAGTATTCCACCTTCTTTCCATTTCCACTTTGCCCTTGAAAATAAGTTAAAGAAAAACAAAAATATTTACTATTTTATTTTTCAGTTTTATCACAAATGGGAAAAAAAGCAAAATTAATTAAAGCAAGCCTTGATTTTCTGTTAAGAACAGTTAATTGAAAAAAACTGATTTAAAGTGCTTTGATGTCTTCATTGTTTTTTATTATTCCTCTGGGCTCATCTTTAATAGTCCTTGGTATAGTTTCTCTTTCTACTGATTTCAGTCAAATCCCCAGTTGTTCTCCCCGAATGGTGTTTAGGGCATCATTTTTATTTTGATTGTTTCTTTCTATTGTCTTTGCTGTTATTTTGACTTCTTTTTGGCCAAGAGAACTTTTTTCTCATGGTTCTTTTATACTAATAAATTTTTTCCTTGCTGTTGAGTCCTTCTCCTCCATGCTGTCTTTTAATTTCAATTCCTTAGTCCTGCCAGCAAATTCTTAAATGGATATTTGGTCACTTATGAGTGTATTACCTCAAGGTAGTTAATTTCAAAGTATTTTTAATACTTTGGGACATGACAAGAATTGGTAATTTAAAGAAATCACCACCTAGGTGCTCCTTTCAGTCACCTGTATTTTAAAATCTCTGTCTGCCAGCTTGTTTTAACATTGAAATTGTGAATGACCTCATCTGTTTACTGTGTACTATCTGTGTGTTGAAACTAGATAGCCTTTTTCACAGTCCTGATGCAAAGGAATTTTTCATGTTCTCATTTAGGATCATCCTTCCAATTCACTTTTTCCTTAATGTGAATTAATTCCTTTCCTTAATGCAAATTTCGTTAGCTTTCTGCCCATCACAATCATTCAAACTCTCTCAAAAGGACATTGGGTGCTATTACCTTGTCTCCTAACACAAAGTCTAATGATAAAAATTTCATTTTTATTTCTTCTAAAAAATCTTCTTTAGTTTCCAGGACAGGTTTCTATTTTATTACTCTAATTCTTTCCAACTGAAATCTTAGCTTATCCTTGTCTATCAGAAGTGTAACAGCTCAAATAACCTTAGACTGCCTTTTGGAATATATTATTCACAGGGCCTCAACCAGACTCTCTTACTCCAAGAAATTTAAGATAATGCTGTTTCCCTTCAGTCATATATACAGCTTCCCTTGTCTATGTAAGTACTCTTATCTTTCCTGCTTTACTTTTATATTCTCTATCTGTTGCAAAGCCTTTCTTAAATTTCTCTCCTCTGTCCTCTAAATTCTTTTCATATGTAATTGTACCCAACTGCATTCAAACCTTCATTTCTGTTTTGCAATGCTTACTGATGTTAATTCATTTCTGTAACAAAATATCCAACTGATATGGGTCTGAGTTTACCTCCCTTGGTAATATTAAATAATGAATAAGCAGTTCCCACTGAAATCTGTAGAACTTCTTTTTAGCACAAGTGTCTGAATCTGGCTCTTCCCTAATATCCTATCCAGTACATGGTCACACTAGAAGCAAAGTCAGTCTGCTAGAAGATTATTGTCTGAATCAGAGTTGTTTTGTTTCCGAATTCTAATCTTTATTTTCAGTAAAAGTTGCCTAGAACTGAGACCTATTTGTTCCCCATGTCTTAAGTGTCCTAAAGGATATTGTTCACACTTAACAAGTACTGTTTACTACTAGTGGGATGTAGGATTAATACCAAAAAGAGAGAAAAAAAAAGTTTTGTAAAAAGGTTACATTGACGATGTACAAAAATTGTCTAACTGTTTCAATTGAAACACAGACTGTTGTTCTGGAAAGGTAATCACAGGAATGAAAGCACAGAAACAAGATACTGAACTACTAGTTTGCTTTAACTTGCCCCAGTCCTCTTGAAATAGCAACACAAAACTGTCAAATTTTGTACAGAATTACAGGGAAAGAAGCCTAGAGATACAACAGTGTGGCAAATGTCAACAGTCATCTCTCAGCGGTTTGGGGCTTCACTTTATTTTCAGCATACTTTCAGCCAATTCTAGCTGACATTGCTGCTTTCTGGCGGGGAAAAGAAAAGCTACGGGTTTTGCTATTGCTTCAGTTCAAGCCACTAAAATAGAACAGCTACAGCTTTTGTTGTTCTGTTTAATAGACGACTTGGAAATAGTATGTTTACAAAGTATGTAGAAGCCACTGAAATAACATTTCTTTGCTCTCATTAAAGTTGTCTTAGTCCTTCCTTTACTAATATTTTTATTTTCAGTGAGTAAGAGAATGATATCCAAAACAGTAAGGAGGGACTGATGGTCCTTTTTTCTAGACATCCAGTCTCCATGCTCAAGCATCTAGTGCATACAGTGTGGCATTCACAATAGCTTATCCAATGTACCTCACAAAATTTTCTTTGAGTCACTGTGTTCTAGTCTACAAGTACCAACATATGGTGCTGATATGACCTACATCTCTTCTCCCCAGATGTTTCTTCATTGATTTTACTGCAGTAAGAATATTTTGTTTGAATGGACCCAGGACACCAAGTCACTCAGTTCATTCTGCCTGATTCTTCTGTCATCCTTATTACTTCTTCTTTGGCATATCTCAAGTTTTATTGGGTCATTGGTCCATTATTCATTTACATAGGTTTAGCTTGGGAATAATTCCACAAAAGTCAGTGGAAATACTGTTGGGCTGACTCATTGCTTCTGTTTATGAGTAAATTATTGGCTTCTGGGAAATAATTGTCTGTCCTAATAATCAATCTGAACATAAGAAGAGAAAGAAGAGATTATTTCAGTTGGAAGGGCTCTACAGTGATCATCTAGTCCTAATGCCTGACCCCTTCAGGGCTGACCAAAAGTTAAAGTATGTTATTACAAGCGTTGTCCAAATGCCTCTTAAACACTGGCAGGCTTGAGACATTGACCACCTCTCTGGGAAGACTGTTTTAATGTTTGACCATCCAGCTAGAAAATAAATGCTTCCTAATGTCAAGTCTGAACCCCCTCTGACAATTTTTTGAACCATTTCCACCTGTCATATCACTGGATACCAGGTCAACAACTCCCTCTGCACTTCTCTGGAAGCTGTGGAGAGCAATCAGGTCACCTCTCAGCCTCCTTAATAATAACTCTGCACAAGTTATTTCAATTCTGGCTGAGCCTCCCCAGACCTGAGTGCGTCATTGAGAGAAAAAAGTGTGTGATCATCTTTTTCCTGAAAGACCTTTACTTCCCCCAGAGAAAAAGAAAGAACCAGAAGCTGGCATCAGTTTTGTAACAGAAGATAAACTAGAATAAAAAATACAGAATTCAGGGAAGGAAATACAAATGGTTCTTGTGTTCGATTGCCTTTCAGTTTTCCTTATCCAGGTCGATCTGCTTGTACTTGAAAACCAGAACTTACACTTGTAGCAAGAGAGAACTTCTGGAATGTGTGGTTTATTATTTAGCTTCTATTCAATCTGAAAACTACAAACATTATACAAATACTCATTCTTCATATTGTAGTACATCCAAACTATTAATGTCATCCACTATTGAAAGCACAAGAGGGGATAGGAAGCTATTTTCAGAGTAGTTGGTGAAAATGATATTAATAACCGAACTGAAAACTTGCAGGGACATCAGTAAGCTTTATATCTAGATTAGTTCATCTAGTCATCATAAGTCATGAGCTTCATAAAGCAATAAGGAAACAGCTTTTTTTTTTTTTTTTTTCCTAGATATGGCTGCACCTATACGATAAAATGAAGCATTTCTATGAACATTCCCAGGACCATTTAATTTATTGATGGAGCTGTAGCTGATGCAAGGACACTCTCTAGATTGCAGAAAGAATGAGAAAACTGGACTGCCAGAAAAAAAATACACTGTGGAAATATAACAGAGTAATGCAGTTGTTCTCCTACACAAGCCATGGTTTTGACAGGTAGTTCCTAGCTTTCAGGCATTCAGTTTGATTCTGCTTTGAGCTCTTACCTTCTAGGCAGTTGCTGCTCTCCTCAGATTTTGATGGTAAGGAAAAGGGGAAATATCTTTACTGCTGAGAGAGCAATTATCCTTGGAGAACTGCTCATAGCTCAAAATATACTGCCAATGTGGAAGGTAGAAAACTAAGCTGAAGTGATTCTCTAATACAGTCAGCTGAATGATTCTAGTGAATCTCTAAAGGGCTCTGTAAATAAGATATTCTCTCTTGGGAGTAATCTGGCCAATGTTCCTATTAATATGTCTTAAAAATACGTTTTTTTCTTCTTCTTCTCACACTTGCAAATATAGTTCTGCACTTTAGTTAGTACACTGCTTCTAGCTGCCTTTGTTATGCTTCTTTAGTATGTTGCTCTTTCTGGATTTCCACTCTGTCATGTTGTATTCTAGTCAGTCCATTTCTACTTAATGGTATTAGAACCATCTTAAAAGCTCAGAACCAGGGAGCTTTCTGCATCTTCTGCATTAAGTTCAAGCTTTCCATCTCAGTGCTCAAATCTCTTTATAACTCTGCAGATACTTTTTCCCCAACTTCTTTACTATGAGAAAACCTACTCAGAAAAGATCCTGGACTGGAAATAGAATCTCTGTGAAATAGAAATTGCAATGTGTCTACTCCTCACAAGCCTTTATTTAGGAAACTAAAATTCAGGAAAAACATCCTGAAAACTAAAAATTTGATTGCCTAAGGAGATTTTCTGCTAAGTGCTGACAAAAGCCATCTTCTCCTTTCTCCCATCCTGGAGGGGAGAAAGAAGAAATGTAAGGATGACCAGTTAGGATGTAAGAACTACTTCATTTTTAGCCTTCTTCTCCAAGCTTTCATTTCAAATGACTTTTGCGGCTGCTTCAGGCTTGATAGCCACAAACAACACACGTTGTGGTACACTCACTCGATTTTCTCTGCATCTCAGTTGCTGCCCATCTGTCGCCCAGAGTGAAAATTCCTACAAGCACAATCTCCCTTTTTTTCCCTGTGTTACATACATGTGAAGGTGCATTCCCGGTGCTTAGTAAGTAAACTAAATGAGCTACTGATTGTTGTGATGACTAGTTACATGAGAATGGGGTACTTTTGCCTTGGTTTTCAATTATGCAGAATCATCCAATTGCACCAGTACATACCATGGGGATGGTTTTTTCTTTTTAACTCATATGCAAAAGCTTTAGTGTTATGCCACTACTCTGTATGTAAGGTATTATATTTTGTAGATCCACATGCACACATATACTAATTATAAAAAGTGATATAAAAGTGCCTTATAGTACTCAGAGTCTCATTGAAGCTTTTGTGCAATGTAATAGCATGAGTAGATAGATACCTGCAAGGTAGTCTACTGAGTCTGGATAAAGTTAAATTTGAAACCATTCAGTGGTTTAAACAGCCAAAGGCACAACACTTTGAAAGGTATAATTGTACAAAGCAAATTTCCATTAGTATTATTTTTTACCTTTATTCTGAGTGTCACCTTCCAAAAATCTAGTTTGTTGCCTTTAAGGATCGAAATTTTTATGGAACTGGAGTCACTGGAATAAAAAGTTGCACTTAGGTCTCTCCTAAGCACATATTTAACTAATAGCCAGCAAGGTCCTCAAAACAAAACAAAACAAAGCAACAAAACAAAACAAAACCCACACTGGGTTGAGCTTCTCTTTACAGAGTATCAGGTTTCATCACACAATAATTTCTTTTCTCGTTCTAATAGAAGTGTTAATGTCACTGGGACAAAAGGCCCACAACCTGAGCATTAGGTAAAGCCTCATCAAAGCTTAGAGAATACTTCTAAGTGATATGGAGTTGCTTTTCTAGTCTTTTTGATTTCTGAGATCGTTCACTTAGACTGTTGAGGTGTTGGTTCTTTACCACATATCCAAAAACCTTTGTGGATACTCTGAGTTTTATTGGTGTATAAGCTGCACAAAAGGAGGATGTACTGGTCTGGTAATTATAGCTGAGGATCAAGATGCAGTGCTCATCTGAAAATGTGGTTTCATTTTCTAAATGGGAGAAGAAGTATTTTCCAGACCTCACAAAATAAATATATTAATATATGAAAAATACTGGTGCAAAAAAACCTCCATGTAAGTATCCAGGATATACAGAGGTGTCCAAGATTTCAGTATGATACTCAGGATGAAAACTCTGGCCATCTCTGCATGCTTATTCCTTAGAATGTATTGGGATATGGTTATGGTGTATGTGCTGCTCCAGTTATGCTGCATAATCTTCTAGTACACAGGGGAGTCAAATATGTCCCTATTTTTCCACAAACAAGCAATTTAAGAGTGGCTCACTTCTGAACACACCAAACATAAATTTCTGAGGTAAACATATAAGAATGCCTCTTCTAAATATGTATCTTAATCACCATCCCAGAAGAACTCTTTTAAGAAATTAAACTCTCTTAAAGAAAATAACATCCTGTAACAAATTATTTTTAAGAAATTTAAATGAATTAATTTCAAAAGGCAATTACATGCAAATACAGTAGAAGGAGAATAATTCGCACTAATGACTGGGATACCCATTGCAAATTACCCCATTTCACGAATTACTGAGTGAATAAGCAAAACAAATCTAGGCCAAGAATACTGTGTCACAAAATGTCCAGCATTTTGTTTTTCCAAATGCAATTTCATTTTAATTATGATATAGTAAAGCAATGAAGAGGCCACCCAGGGGAAAAATGCTACTAAATACATGAGAGACCTATGGCGCAAATGCTGTAATCTCAATGTAGGATCGTAGCCAATAAACATATCTTTGAGATATTTAATTATTTTTTGGTATTTCCTATAGTAGTGTAGGGAGTAATAGAAATGCTAAATTACTGATATTAATCATAAGGTATAAATGGGATAAGTCTAAAAGAGCAAGGACTATGAATGCTACAGAATCAGAGGTCAGCATTTTAAATGAAATATCGCTGTCTATGTGCTTGTAAGTTCTCCCACACCGTGATAGCTGAATATGTTACAATCCTTGATGGTTTTTCTCCTCTCATCATTTTGAAGCAGGGAATTTTTCCATTTCACAGCTGGGAAATAGCAATTAAAGAGGTCACATACAGAGTGTGCTGTTGAAGTAGGAATTGATCTCCTAAGTCTGGTGAGTTACCTGTTAGAACAGGGTTTCATCTAGAAAAGGATCTTAAATAAGGCAAAATATTTCTCTTTTTTTTTTTTGTATGTGTTCAAATTAAAGTATACCTCAATTCTGCAAAATGTTTATCATTGAGGGTTTACTGCAGATGAACCCGGAAGCTGAACCAGAAATCTTTGTGGAAGGTCCATACATGCTGAGTGGTGGCAAACCCCACAGTGAACCTGCGGATCTATGTATAGTGCAGAGCAGTCATCAGGTAACCAGATGAGGCTGGCCTTCAATTGTTTGGTTTTGTGTTCCAGCAAATCTTACCTTGGTGGGAGCAAGAAAATTGCATGATGAAATTGTAAACCAAAGTGATGTAAAGAAAAGTAGAAATGATATCAAGTGATAAAATTCAACCCAAAAGTATTCTTTCAAGTGTTCATACATGATCTACTGTTTTAAATATCAGCTGCTGTAAATGAACCGAAGCTGTTGATTCCTGAACTCCAGATCTTCCTTTATCCTTCTTTTCAAAGTTACTGATGCTGTTTTTTCACTCCAGTTTGAGTGGGAATCAGTCTCTGTCAGAAAAATCCCAGAAACTACATATTTTGCTCATGGACAGAATTTTGCAAGTACAACAAAGCTGTTGTAATGCCTACTACTAACAGTGTTTCTTTAGGCAGTAGGAAGGGATTTTCTGTACTTGATATTTATTAAAAGAGAGGAACTTAGAAAGTAAATTAAAATGTTGTGATTTTCTTTTTTTTTTTTTTAATTTGTTTGTTTGTTTTGCTTTTCTTGTTTTAAGACAAAGAGAAATTTAAGATGAGGAAAAAAGCCCACCAGCGGAATAAGACGACAACTCAGTGACTGCCAACAGAGGCCAAGGAACTTTGATAATGGAACCTCCCATAACAATATTGTTTGGATGAAGAAGCAGGATGGATATGTCTCATATGGGAAATGAATTTCCTGTATGTTGAAGTTTGGAAACAATTTGAGTGACTGTACAATGTAATGAAGCTGCCTTCATTGTGATTCTGTTAGAGCTCCAAGATGATGAACAAAGACAGATCAAGTCTTCTTCGTCTTGATGGTACATTAGCGTGGATTACAATGCTGAACTGGTGTCACTATTACTCCTGTTGGCTTAGAAAATTACTGGCTGTACGTGAATTTTCAGTGTTTCTGACTGGGTATTTACTACACAAATTTACATATATACTTATAACATGGTTGCCTGTTGCTGTTCCAAACGAACACACTCCAATAACATTTTGTGTGTCTGGCACTTTCAAAACTTTTCCAAGTTTTCCTCAAAATATTCCTAAAAGGTAGAAGACTTACAGGTATTTGTAAGGCTCAGAATACAAATTTCTTTCCTGCTGCTGAATCAATAGACTATCATACTGACTAGACAAATGTTTACTATGTAGACCTCTGTTCAATCTGTGTGTTTAATGACTTTAGAAACAGGCAGCAATGACATTAGTCAGAAGTATTTCTCTTTAGTCTAGAGAAGAGGATATTGAGGGGGCATCTTACTAATATTTACAGATATCTGAATGGTGAGTGTCAGGAGGTTGGGGCAACAGGACAAAGGGTATCTAGCAACAGGACAAGGGGTAATGGGATGAAGCTGGAACACAAAAAGTTCCATTGGAACATAAGAAAAAACTATTTTACTGTGAGGGTTAGGGAGCCCTGGCACAGGCTGCCCAGGGAGGATTTGGAGTCTCCTTCCTTGGAGCTCTTCAAGACCCACCTGGACATGTTCCTATGCGACCTGATCTAGGTGGACCTGCTTCTGCAGGGGTTTGGACTAGATGATCTCTAAAGGTCCCTTCCAACCCTACTATTCTATGATTCTATGACTAGTGCAGAGGGAGAAGTAGCTGTTGAGATCTTTCACTGGAATGAAGTGAGACGAGTGAATCAAGCCTGAGAACATTTGAAGTGGACTGTGCTGTTTCCCCTTTAGCAGTAAACAACAAATACAGTCAGTCAAAAAGCTGCTAACACATTTTTTTAAAAATATGCATGTCTGCCTTGTTTTCTTTTTTAACATAAAGTATTTCTGATTCCTCAGAACCCAATCCTCTCCTCACCTCTGCTTTGGGAATATGAGGAAACTGGTAAAGAAAGTGGTAAGATCACTTTCACCATCACTTTCTCCTTAAAAGCTGATGACATTCCAATGTACATCCTATCAAAACATATCAAAAGAAATACACATTTCACATACTAGAGCTGTTTCAATCATGTCACAATTCATGGAAGAACCATTCCAGGTTATTGCTCAAGCAAGCACAATAACCTAGTTAGTTTTAACTATGCACAGGTATTTTTCCTTCTCTAATAACTGTCGTGTGTAGTCAGAGATGCGAAATTTAGAAACCTTGCATGTGGATTGATGGTGATTAGCCATAAATACCTAAGCTTTTTAAGGACCATGGCTGATATTCACAATTTCTCACTTTTTAATAGCAAACTCTGTCCAGAAATATAATTAATTTCTCCTTGGGAAATACAACCTGAATTTAACCCAGGGCCTATCACGTGATCATCTTGGAAGACCTTTGCCTGAGATGTCTATCTGGAGATGTCCCTTTAAATGTGGGAGGTACAAACAATGGCTGTTTTGCAAGCATTTGAAATTCTTCTTTGCAGGAGCTGGTGACCATACTTGGTGCTGATTATGCTTTCCCTTGCATCTTTCTTTTATGTTTCTCTCAAACAGGGATTATTATTATATTTTGGAGTGTTGTCCTTTGTATATACACATGCATTTCACGTAAGCTCTTCATCCCAGATCTTGTATTTCTAAAGCAGTATGTTCTAGGTCTTCCTCCAAAATCTTAGTGGTGGCTTTTATTGATTTTTTTTAAGAAGTACTGGAGGATAGTGAATCATTTTGGTTTACTTGTTGGTGACTTGATCTCTCCTATGTTTCTCGTGTCTTTTTTTCATGCTATGCCACAGCTGTAAACACAAGGTAGTAAAGAGTAATATATCAATCCTATGATAGTAATGGGGCTCTTTATGGGTGAAACAACAAAGTAGATCTGAAAAGATCAGGTACTGATGTAATTGTATTGCATGGAGCCCAGCAGACACCAACAGAGCAGCTCAGCGCTGCACTGTCATGATTTCTGTTTTCCTGTCTTTTACCCTTTTATCTCTCCCTAGGCTATTATGGTCCTACTCATATGTTTTCTTACAGTATTAGGGCTCAATACCTAGTAAACCACAATTATTAAAAGAGCTTGATAGAATATTCACCCCTTCACTGCATGATCTTTTTATCTCCTTTCTAACCCAAGTGAAAATAAGGGTTGGGTTGGTTCTTCCATCACTTATGCCTCCTTATTTTTCTCTCCCTTTGTTATGATGTCTACAGCTCAGTTGACTCTGTGACAGTTCAGTTAACTCTGACATTTTGGGGACATAGCTTGCATGAAAGAAACAACAAAATGGAAACTACGTTTCATCTTTGGAGTCAGAGTTCTGAAAAACTCTTCTAAAGCCATATCTTGAGAGCAATAATGATAGTAATTCCTACATCATTAATTATCATACAAAACCTCTTACAGCTCAAGAATGTTATGTAGGCTGCAAAATCAAGTGCTACAAATTTCTGACCTAGAAGTTACCCATTCAGCTTTAGCTCTGGTACTTTTGGGTAACTGTCCTGTGTGCAAGCTCACTTCTATAGGAGATATCATTTGTATCTGTAATTAGGTTGTCACAGTTCTTATGGGGCCATAAACAATGTTTGCTGGCATCTGTAGGAACTGAATGTTCCTACATTTTCAGGAGGCTTGATCTAAATTAGAACTACCCTCTGTCTGCAAATAGCATGTTATATAAAGAACATCTGTGCAATAATTTCAAATAATAAAGTTTGATGATCCCATTCTGGAGCTAGATTCCCCTACTTCTACCTCAGTTTCCATCTTCTGCATCACACTAAGTTCATTTGTGTTCTTGGTGCTTCTCAGTGTGCTGTCTCTATTGCATCCTTGCACTGAGTAGCACGAGCAGGTCTAGTGAGGATTAAAAATCTGTAATGAATATTAGATCAGTAAATTTGTGGTAACTTTTAAGTCTGTGTTTGTAAGAACCACTTTATTTGTTTTTTATGAGATTATAGATGTTGTTATGGTCACACCTTCCTTTCTTTCAATAAAAAGGTCTTTATATGCAGTTGGCTATTTTGATGGGGTTTTTTTCTTGCTAATCGTAATAGAGATTTTTTGACTTGTTTTGCAGATATTTTTTGCTTGCCTACACAGCTAACTAATCTAAAGGTGCACTGAATATTTCCTAGCTTATGTTTCAGTTCTGCAAACACTATAATGGAGTATTTATGAACTTATTTCCAGGGCTTTATTTGTGTAAAATGCTAGTAATTTGCAGGTAGATTTATAAGGTTGGGTGTCCTTTATGTGCTGCTAGGTAGCTGCTGAAGTCTCTCAGTCATAAAACCTTCAGCTAGTTGGCAGTTCTGTGTCTAGTCAGGAAAAATCAACCTAGCTGCAAAGGAGAAACACCATATTTGGAATAGGGCAATGGAAGACATAGTGGGCACCTGTCCTTTCTCCTGAGAGCAGGATATGATAGTTTGGATTCTGTTTAGAGAAGAATGGTAAATGTAAAAATATCTCTTCTTTTGTTGTCTGATATAGTGGAAATGCTAATGATCAGATCAAAAAAGTGATAGTTACATCATTATGGTATTTTTCTTAACGAAAGACAATTTCTGTTGTGTTTTTTTTTTTAAATTCTAGTATATAACTACAGTGGTTTGCCACTATAGGGGTTTTATTTGGTCATTGTTAGATACTCAAAAAGTCTGTTTAAAAACTGCTTGTAAATCTCAGTTCATGTTTTTTGAGAGTGCAAAACTTTTACACTGCCCAGAGTCTCTTGCTTACCTTTGAATTCCCAAAGGGAGGGCAAAGTACTTTTGAACCCTGAAGCTGGTAATAGATTCCCTTTATAAAGTATAGGTGAGGATAAAGGAATTTGAAAAAATGTTTATCTAAAACGTTCCTTACACATGCACATTTTTTCATGGTATGCTGATGCTGACTCAAAATTATGTGTTTTGGATCTATTCCTAAATAAGAACAACCAGCATAATAACACATTATCCAGAGCTATAGCTCTGCAAATTAAATGTTTGCTGAAAACAGGACTGGAAGTAAATCAGTAGTTCACATAATGCTTTGTAATATGCTTAAGTGGTATCTGTATAGCTGGGGAATTTGAGGTATATTTGTTCTTCATTGCCATCTTTTCAAGCAGTGTCACTAGACTTGTAGCCAGCTTTCAGGTTGTTTCAGGAGTCTCTGATGTTTCTCCTTTTATGTTTCCTAACTGTCTTCATTGAAACAAACATGGCACGCAGGAAAACCTCAAGTAGCTTAACCAGATTTAAATGGGGTAAGGAGCTGCAGTGGAGTATTAACCCTTGCATGTCCCAGTGCAAAGAAATCTCTAACAGTTTTTCTTTTCCCAGCAGTGAAACTGAAGCAACCTGAGTGTAGGAGAAAGTGATGCAGAAATAACAGCAATAGCTGTAAGAGAGCGACAGCTAGCAGAAAGATACCTTTTCCAATATTACATTAATCTGGATAGCTGAGTACCTTTGGGAGTGTTTCTTTCTCAGGGGACTCGGTGTGGATACATGGCTTTATTCATTTGGGACATGAGCACTCTCATGCCATCTGGGCATGAACCAGCTTACTTTGGCAGGTGTGTGCTGCACGAGAAGTGGAATGTTCCTTACCATAAGTACGTTGAGTGTCTGGCAGAAACAGGCAAACATCTTGTACAGAGCAGAGAGCTATTGCTGTGATTCTTCCTTTTGCATCGTCTCTTTCTAAATACAATTGATGCTGTCAGAGAGAAAGCAACTTAGTTTGATCACATTGTTCTGCCCATTTCATTTTAATTCACATGTTTGATTCATCTATTGCAGCTGAGCAAAATGATGCAGACATGCTGGCAGAGAGGAAAAGGATGATGTAAGCATGATGGTGTTAGCACAGGTCTGGCAGGGCTGATCCAATTTCTTGCTCTGCTACAGACTTTCTCTGCTGGCTTGAAAAATTTGCATGATTTCTCTGTACTTCAGTTCCTTATCTGTAAAATCATGATAAAATTAGGTGATGGATGATTTTTTTTCAGTTCACCAGCCAAACTGCAAAATCAAAGGAATAGGTGAGAATTTGGTTCAGAACAGAAACATCTTAGGAAATCAGACAGAACAAACATAAAGGTCAGCTAGAGTGTTTTGTTAAGTCTAAAATGAACTGTTATGATTCACTTTATTTAAAGAGAACCCACATTTTGCTTTGATGAAAATATTCTATTGAAATGCAAATTTATCTTTCTCGACAAGATCTGATTGAAAGACTGCCATTGCCAATCAGTTTTCTGTTTTCCTGTTTTGTACTCTAGCCGTTCTCCCTACTTTACAGAGCATTATTCCCCAGAGTTGAAGAAATAGTTTTGCTTCCTTTGAAACATCACTTCACTGTTGTTATTATTTGCCCAAACAGTAATAAATTATGTTATTTTATACAAGCTCATGTTACTCTGGCATAAGTATTTAATTGCCTAACATAATCTATGTTTGTATACGGAGGATGCAGGATCAGATCACGTGGATATCTCACATAGAGGTATTTATACTTGGATAGAAATGCAGACAAGTCACCTTCCAAGAGTAATTCTTGCCTTGGAAAGAACTGTGCCCTCGTGGTAAAAAGGTCAGTGCTGCTAATCCAGAATCTGATTTTGATGCCAACTCTGTCTCTGAATTTGGTCTAATCTCACTCCTGCTAACTTCAGAGCAAGTTTTATTGAAAGCAGAATCAGCTTCTTCTGTGTGACCTTGATGAGTCACCTAACATTTCTGTGCATCATTTTTTCCCCTTCATTGATTAAATAAGGAATCATCCTTCTTTCTTCACAGGGGTGTCTTTCTAGAGAATTCACTTAGTGTTTGCAATGGGCTTTGAGATAATAATTTCTCTCTGTAGACCTTCAGTTACATAACATGCTGGTCAAATTCAGCTTGGTCAGACACCTGGTAAATCTAGGAGATGGGACTCAGTGCATTGACTATACTGCAATCTTTCCCTTCTGTGTCTTTTCCTCTCTTCTTTTATGCTTTAATAATGAGAATGAGCTTTTATATGGACTATTAACACTCAACAGGGTGCTGGGGAAATGAGATGTCATTAAAATATAAAAGACAAATAAGTTGCCTTTGCTTTTTTTTAACTTTAGATAGGTAAAATCATGTGATCAGATGTGATCAGATAGATAGATAGATAGAGCAGTGTA
Organism: Urocolius indicus; assembly: GCA_013401255.1. Lineage (NCBI taxonomy): Eukaryota > Metazoa > Chordata > Aves > Coliiformes > Coliidae > Urocolius > Urocolius indicus. The sequence goes on along the minus strand of WBNH01008868.1, from coordinate 30,965 downwards.
TCACATAGCAATGTAGGAATAAACTAATAACAGTCTCCTAGTTAAAAAATTATTTTCACTGCACCTAAAAAGGCAGAGTTCAAGTGCTGCCATGCAGGTATTTCTGTACTAGTGTTTCCGTGAAAAGCAATGCTGGAAGGTTTTCCTGAAAAATAAAACTAGAGAAATAGCTGTTGTCCATATGAGCATCTGATACAGTTACGTAACTTCTAAAATCACTGCAGCAAGTTCTTAACAATGTGTAAAAATAAAAAAAAAAAATTAAATTTAAAAAAAGCCCATGGAATGCAGAGAGCAGAGAACTGCAAGGCTGCTTGGAAACTGCTGTGCTGTATTACTCCACACAGACACATAATCTTCAGCCTGGTTGGAGATAGAAGTGCCTGGGATGCCTGGGATTGTCCACTTTCCTCCGTAACTAATCTGTTTCTTTACTGAGGGCTAAATGAGTGCTAGGCATGCTCCTGGAGGATGACCCGATACCCCCTTTCCCTCCAATGTTTTAATTTCTCTCTTTCTGGATAGAGCATTGGTGACAAGGCGTGAGACACAGAAAGAGAATATGTGCATCTTGTATTCTTACATTTACTCTCTAGTTTAAAAAAAAAAAAACACACACAAAAGTTTACTTTAGAAAAGTTTGAGTCTGTCTATGCATCTAACTCAAAATTAACTACTTCTGCTACATTTTCCTTGTCAGTGATTTTACTGATTCAGACTATAGTAGTGTTGACACGGACCATAAAACTGACTCTATATATCCAATATTGCTGATTCTGACCATCAGCTACCACTTTCTAAATTTTCAACAACAAAAATGACACAAAGCAAAGCCAAATGTCAATGTACGTGTTTGTTTCTTTTCCTAAGAATGATGCTGCTGTGTTTTATTTGTTTCCATTTCTTTAGACTTTAGGAGTTTTGTTTTCAGGGTTTTATAGGTGGTTTGCCAGGCCAGGAGCAGAAGTCAGAATTTCTCATACAATTTCACATCTCCCAGAGCTGAGCTGAGTAGGAATCTCATTTGCTTCATGACTCACAATGATGAAAGTCACAAGATTAGTCCGTACTGCTTACTCCAATGTGCAGTCTCAATGAACTTGGTGCTGTTTTTCACAGAGACTAATAGTTTGGCCTGCATCCAGCTTCAGAATTGAAGTCGCTAGTGTTCTGCTAATAAAGTCCTTCTGAATGCACCATTAATTGTATTTTTTTGCTATCACAGAATGGTAGGGGTTGGAAGGGACCTCCAGAGATCATCTAGTTCAACTCCCCTGCTAAAGCAGGTTCACCTCAATCAGGTCACATGGGGTATCCAGGTGGGTTTTGAAAACCTCCAGAGAAGGAGACTCCACACCCTCCCTGGGCAGCCTGTACCAGAGCTCCCTCCCCTGAACATGAAAGAAGTTTCTCATCATATCCAAGAGGAACTTCCTGTGTTTGAGCTTGTACGTGTTACCCCTTGTCCTGTCACTGGGTGAAAATAAAGAAACGTGGCTGAAAGGAAAGTGAAGGGAGTATCTTTTTTACTAGGTAAAAACAAAACAAAACAAACTTGGCCTATGCAGAATCCTTCCCACTTTTGATAGATCTCCTGAAGGAGTTTGTCCCAGCAGCATTGGATGGCTGGGTTGTTTAAGCCTAGATAAGAGAAGACCGAGAGGCATCAACACTTGTAAGTACCTAAAGAGTGGATGTCAAGAGGATGAGCTGACACTTTCTGATGTAGTTTCCAGCAATTGGACTAGAAGTAACAGACAAAACCTGGAATACAAAAAATTCCACTTACCATAAGGAAAAGCTTCTTTACTGTGAGGGTGAGGGACCCCTGGCACAGGCTGCCAAGGACAGGTGTGGAGTCTCCTTCTCTGAAGGTTTCCAAAACCCACCTGGACGTGTTCCTGTGTGACCTGATCTAGGTGGACCTGCTTCTACAGGGGGTTGGACTAGACGATCTTTAGAGATCCCTTCCAAACTCTACCATTCTGTGACTCTATGACTCACAGACCTTGGAATACTTCCATGCTTCTTGATAGTTACACCAATTGCTTTCTAATTTTGTAATATAGTTCATCAGGTGTAGCAAAGTGTTTTTCAGGAAGTAGATTGCTTACATTAAGCGTTATCCCAAGCCCTCGGATTTGCTTTTTCCAGCTGCGCTCGGGGGAGGGTGTTGGCATAGCATAGGTTAGGTCGTAACAGAATAATCTCTCTTGGGTGTCTTCTCCCATGAAACGGCGCAGTTTCGGAGTTAGAGCTATGAGCCCGTGGTTGAGGGTCGGGTCGGGAGCTATGGGGAGCGGCGGCGGCAGCTGGGAGCAGCGTAAGGAGTTGGGCGGCCGCTAGAGGGGACTCGAGACCCGCACTAGGCCGTCCCAGGCCTCCGGCGCGGCTCCCTCGGCACCGTGCAGAGCCTCTTCCTCTGCCAGCAGCTGGGGCGTAAGGGTCCTCCCGCCCGCAGCACCCACCCATGGACTCAGCAGAGGATAGTGTGTTTTACTCAGCACAAAGTCACGAGTAAGCCAGCGTATGTCTCCAGAGGCACCTCCGCAATTCTCCAGGATGTGTCTGTGGAGATACTGTCACCATCGGATTTCTGGTGGATGGCATATTATGCTGGCGATCACCGAGTGAACGCCTGATCTGTATTTTAGAAAGTACGTACAACGTGGGCTTAATAACCATCTGTTCTGCAACAGAGAGAGAGAAAATTTAAAGCTATACTAACTCTTTTTCTGTAGGAGATTGCATGCTGAGTTGAGTCATCTTTGTGAAATAAACAAAAAAGAAAATAAAGAGAAAATTCTGTCTCTGCAAAGGAAGGACCTTCCTGTGAGATGTTCATTGAGTCTGATTTTTGTATATGGTCTTTATACCTCAAACTTGTGTCATACACATTCACTGCAGAACCAGAAGCTACTGTTCCTGTTTTCTCTTTGGCTAAACAATGAAGTGTTAGCTAAAAACTAAGCATGGAAGATGAGCAGTTATTTACAACTGTGACTTACTTAAATTGGTTTTATTTACAGCTGCTTATTCTATATAGATACATTCTATATTTGACAGTATCCTATCTATCTGCCTAACATCTTGCTACAAAAGGTGTGATCCTGCACTCTAGAGTGCAGTCTTTTTTTCAGAGCAAATTGCTTTCTGAGATATCAGTAATAAATTAGAAACAGTAATGAGGTCTTCTTTTATCAGGAGTTCTTCTATACCAGGAAAATGTACTGAGCAGCTGGAAGAGCACAGCAAAGTGAGATGCTATGCTCTCTAGAGTGCAGCTTATGGATAGGTTTCTAGGTTTGCTGAGTGTATGAACAGCAAATCCAGGCTTGAGAATAGTTCAGGAGGTGCCTTATTGTAGACATGTTTATTCTCATTGAAGGTTGAAGGTATGCCTAAGTACTTTCCCACTGTCTGTATTTCAAAATCTCATCCAGGTCCTTGAGAAATCTGAGTGAAACGATCCATTTGCAGAAATAGATTTTAAATAATGCTCTACTTGTAATTGCATTAAGAAAGGATGCAGTTCACATATGGGTATTTGGGGATCTGGATTCTAAAGAGATCCAAACCAAAATTTATTTGTGATATTATTCTTGGACTGGAGAACCAATACAAGCATCATGCTTGTGTTACATACAGAAAAATAATATTTAAATTATCTAACAGTAAATGGATGGGGAAAAAACTTGGTTAATTTGAATCTGTCTTGCTTTAATTTTTATTTATAATAGCACATCTTACATTATGATGTGAAACACTCAAGGTTGTTAAGATAATGTTCACTCCCACAGCAGATGAGTCAGCTCATCAAATCCAATAATTAGTATCTTTATTGATTCATACTATCACTCAACCCATGATGGGTCATTTGTGGCTTCCAGTCTTCTGGAAACAGCCATATGGCATCCCAGGGGGATCCAGGGCACTGACCCTGGGCTATTACAAGGGATACATGGTTGGCATGCTAGGCTACTGATTAAATATTAACCACAGCAGACACATTATTTCCACTCTGCTTTGAAATGAGTCTTTAATTAGAAAGAAAATAACAGCAGCAAATGAAGTTTCATGGTTCTTGTCTGAAGTAAATATTTTGACCCGTTGCCTGTGGTACAAGCTCAGAAAAGTCCCCTGAGACTTTCAAGCTGCCACTCAGACCAAACACAGGTGTCTTGAATAGTATCCATCCATCAATCTGCTGACATAGGTAAGGAAGTTTAAATAGGAGAGATGCTTGGATAAAAAAGAACATACTTGTGTTGTTAAATTTAGCTGTGACTTTCCTAGGACACAGTTGTATGAGGAACTAAAAAGAATTAATTCCTTTGGTTTTTTTTCCCTCTTTCCCCATAATGGGAATTCTTGGCAAATAAAGGTAAAATTCTAGGAGCTTTAATTAAATTCTTTATTTAATAGTCTCCTTTGTTATTTTGACGTGCCTTGAAAGAAGAACCATTTGGCTTAATTATATTCTGAGGGGCAGTAACTAGTTAAGGATCCACATTTTACATTTCATCAATTATGTATGGGTTTGGGTACGATTTCAATGTTTTATTTCTTCATAAGATGCTGAGATAATCCAGAATTTGGAGATTTTTGTCATCAGAAATGAAGATGTAATTTAAAAAAAAGAAAAATCCTTATTCTTAAGCCCTTGATTTTGTGCTGTTTTCTAACTCCTGAGAAGCCTTTCCTAAAAATGAAGCAGATTCTTAGTGTTTGAAACAACCCCTAATTTACTTGTAATTAAAAAGATATGGATTTGCTGATACTTAATACTTCTTACAAGTCCAGGGGAGTATTTTCTAAACAACCATTTGAAATTTTTCATTGCACAGAAATATAGACTCACTATTCTTGTCAAATAACATACATCTAAATTTTATAGAAAGCCAGTTCCATGATTTTATTAAAAAGAAATAAGATTGAGCCACTTGCTAATAAAAGCAGTGGTTTTATACACATACATCCTGCCACTCCCTTTCATGTTAGAAGTCCTAAAAGTGGCTGTTTTGTTTTCAACATTGTTTTCTCAGAGACAAGGACGAGTAAAGGGTCTTGGTATGCTATTAACATTTTTTTTTTTTTAGTTTGGGTTTATATTTATTTTTACCTTATATATGATCACAGTCTTAGAAACAATTTTATCTATAGGTGAAAGCCAAAGCCCATCAGAAGCATTGGTAGAACATAGTACTAGACTTAAAACATGTATATTATGGAGTAACTTTCTCACAGAGTATCCTGAGCACCTAATGATTGTTTTATGCCCTAGAAAGTCTGCTTTATCACATAGTGAATGCCTGCCCTTATGCTAGTATTTTATAACATATGTTTCTTGGAAACACTGTTGCTTTTTACCTGCAATATATATATACTATGGTCCGAATTCCTGTTAATAATGCTTATATCACATACATTCATGTGACATCTTGGTTAATTTTCTTAGGTTAAATTTCTCAGCAGCTCACTTGTTAATTTAAGTGTTCAAGGTGATTATTTAGCAAAGGTAGTTTTGCTGAAGACCCTAATTAATAATAAAAACTCTCCCACATTCCAATATTGTACCCTGGATTATACTTATGCAAGTTGAAAGCATGTATTAATTTTCTTTTTAATTTAATCTGGCTTCTATAACTGAGATTTGAATTTGGTTTATTACTTCTTCAAGTTTTGATGTCTTAATCCACAATGGAAAGTGAACATTTTCTCTGTAAGCAACTAGGTAAATCACCTAAGCAGGTGAGAAGATAACAAACAGAAATTGTGGATGCTGATATTGAAAAAAAACTCTTTAGTTAAGTGAGTTTTTATTTGCAAACAGGAAAGCTGTTAATGAAGAAGTGCCATTCAGGTAATCACAGGAGATTCCGTAAGGAGATTGTATCCTCTGAAGTCCCACTTTCATCACTGGTGCACGTTAAAAATCTATTAAATCTTTCAAAAGTGGCAGTAATGCCCATTACCAACAGTTGTAAGGCCTTTCCAGCTCCTGCTGTAGCTATCTCAGAACTTCAGTGGCTCTTGTGCAGAGGTCTGGTGTGGTCTTCCTCCGTTTCATCCAAAGGGTAGCTCTCAACACAACTTCCCTACACCTCTTGAGTCCCATAAGCAATCAGTAGCAAAAGGTATAATCTTTTTGTATTTATCTATATGGTAGGAAAGGTGACCACTAACATTCTTCCTTCATCAGTAAAACTAGTCCAAAGACTAAAATCCTTAGGGAGGCTTGCTATGACTTTCCAAGACTTTGAATTAGGCCTGTTGCAATTGCTCACACATTCACTCTGTGTGCTCTGTCTTTTCCTCCTACATTATGACCTGATCTGGGTGAACCTGCTTCTGCAGGGGGATTGGATTAGATGATCTCTAAAGTTCCTTTCCAACCCCTACCATTCTATGATTCTATGTGTTGAACCTTTCAAAGTTTCTAAGAAGTAATTTTTGAGACTGTGTGGATTCATTTAATTAGTTACATAGTAAAGAAAAACAGCTATTTTGCTAAGCTGGTATTATTGGTGATAAATTCTGCCAGCAGCTTCTCTTTAAACAGTTTCGAGTTGGAGGCCTGTGGCCAGTGAAGTTCCTCCAGGATTGGTTCTGGGGCCAGTCTTGTTCAACATCTTCATCAACAACCTGGATGAGGGGACAGAGTGTACCCTCAGCAAGTTCACTGATGACACCAAACTGGGAGGAGTGGCTGATTCACCAGAAGACTGTGCTGCCATTCAGCGGGATCTCGACCAGCTTGGGAGCTGGGCAGAGAGGAACATCATGAGGTTCAACAAAGACAAGTGCAGAGTCCTGCATCTGGGAAGGAACAACCCCATGCACCAGTACAGGCTGGGGGTCGAACTGCTGAAGAGCAGCTCTGCACTCTGCAGAAAGAAANGAACTGGAGCTGTCACAAATGTCTAAAGGGTGGGTGTCAGGAGGTTGAGACATCCCTTTTTTTCTATTGTAGCTAGCAATAGGACAAGAAGTAACGGGATGAAGCTGGAACACAAAAAGTTCCACTTAAATATAAGAAAAAACTGTTTCACTGTGAGGCTGATGGAGCACTGGAACAGGCTGCCCAGGAGGGTTGTGGAGTCTCCTTCCTTGGAGGTCTTCAAGACCTGCCTGGACATGTTTCTATGCGACTTGATCTAGGTCAACCTGCTAGATGATCTCTAAAGGTCCCTTCAAACTCTGCCATTTTATGATGATTCTGAGAAAAGACAAGCAGAATTTAGCCCATTACACTTAGTTACATGAAAATAATCTTGTAAAGATCTCTTTAGTATTTGCACCATTGCTTTTGTACACTAAGAATTCCAGCTAATATGTGAGTGATGCTGAGTCTTGCTGTTTACATGCAGAGAATTTATGTTGTAACAGTCAATTGGAATCTCTAGCTATGTTCTTGGATTTTCTTTTGACAGTGGTTGGATTTGATGTAACAAAGGGATAAATTATTTCAAAACTATGATATGCCTGGACTACAGAAAACTCCTTTAAGTCAACAGGTGCCTGTTAATTTTTTATTTGTTTACTATACCAGGAACTCTGTGATATGTGCCTGGTTTCCTTCAGGTTCCTCAGCATTATCAGGGTCTTAAATACAACATATACTGGAAACAGGGGACTCGCGTTGAAATGTATAGATTTTACTTAAGAGTTGCTGTGATGCTGGAATGGCAAACATTAGTGTTTATGACAATAGAAAGATTTTTCAGTGCATGGAGCTGCATTGTCTATTTGTTTTCCCTGCTAGCAGATAATGCAATCTCTGAAGACCACTGCCCTAGGCTGTGTTCTTGTCACTTCTTCCTCTTTCATATCCAATTGAGTAATTGGACAGAAATCCTCCTTGGGACAACTGAGTGAACATAGGAAATGGGAAACTATTTTGTAGCAATCTTGCTTGTTAATTGGAATAATATCTTAATAAGCCAACATGTCATTTTGGATACTATGAGACACAGGGTTCTACAATAGAAGCCAGAAGTGTTCTCATCACTTGTCATCATAGATCCATGTCATGGTTTAGCAAGGAGTTGCTCTTGCTTAGTAACAGGGGGAGCGGGTTGCAGTGAAGACCCGGTAAAAGTTTTTTAGACTCTCCCCCGACTCCTGGGTTCAGACCCACCCCCCGGCCTGGCTGGGCCAATCTGGCGCCTCTGCGATCACTATTTAGGGACGGGAATTTGAGGTGCCAGGCAGGAGGTGTAAGAGTGGTACAAGATGGAGGCGACCATGCGGACCCCACAGTCGGAGAAGGAGGAAGGATGGAGCATCAGACCAGAGACCCCTCTGCAAGCCGTGGTGAGAGTGCAGCCGGTACCCCTGCAACCTATGGATCAGCAGCAGCAACTTCATGTGAGTGTGCCCGGACGGGCCAGAGACTGTGTGGGGGAGGCGGTCATGGCACAGGACATGCTGGAGAGCCTGTGCACCGCAGAGCAGCCCCACACGAGAGGCAGAGAGGAGCAGCAACTTTTGGGACAAATGAGCATCGGTACAGCCCGTGCAGGGCTTTGGGACAAATGTGCGTCGGTGCAGCCCGTGCAGGGCTGCCATGTGTGTGTGGTACCTCACGGACTTGCAAGGAGGACTGGTGCGGAACCCACTTGCCCTGAGGTGAGACAAACGGCAGAAGCCACCAGGAACGGACTGACTGAAACCCCCACTCCCTGCCCCCCTGGGCCGTTCAGGGGGGACGGAGGTATAAAACACCGGGATCAGGGCTCTGAGCCCGGGAAGAGGAGAGGGGTGGGGAGCAGGTGGTCTTAAAGGGCTGGTCGGACTCTTCATCTCTGTACCATTCTGTGTTGTTTTGTTTTGGTTCTGGTTTTTTGGGGTTTTATGTTTTAGTTGGTATTAAATTGTTTTCTGTTTTTCTTCCCCAAGCCGAGTAGCCTGGTCTGTTTTGTCCTGCACCTTAAGCGGCAATTAAGCTCTCCCTGCCCTTTAGCAATCCATAAGTCTTCGGTACTTGAGGCTAATCGTGGTCTTTTGTTCCCTGATGGGCCGAAACCACGACAATCCAAGAGTATTTATGGATGTTTCGTGACTTTGTTCTGTAAGACAATTTAATTCCATGTTACCCTACCATCTTTAACTTTCAGACTGTATGTAAACTCATGCAGTGCATTGTGGTAGATGGATAGCTGTAGATACCTGTGGCTTCTGAATTGCTTTCAATTAGAAGATGATGTAGAAATATTTAATAATACAAAATTATATATTTCCAGTCATATTTGATTGTTGTGTGTGGTGATTTTTTTTTTTTTTTTACTTTGGGGTTTGAGGTTTTTTGTTTGTGTGTGCGTGTGTGTATGCGTGTGTGTGCATGCTCTCTTTCTTCCAATCACTTCCATTGTATTACTTAGAAGTAGTGGACAAAATCCTCCTCTTTCTTGTATGCTGTGTGATTTTCGATCCTAGCAGATCATAAGAACATATCTCTCCTGACAAATGGCACTCATATAAATTTATTTATTTAATTTCTTCTGACCTTACTAAGTTAGAAAATACAGGCTGTGAACCCTGACTACTGATTTGTTAGACCTGCCGAAACCCTAATCAGATGCCACACTGACTAATTTCTCCTCTTTTTCTCCAAAGAGTGCAACAGTTGCTCAGAAATGACCCAAATAATTTTTATTAACAGCCTAACATTACTTTCATTTCAAAAGAGACAAATCATTTAATAAAATGTGTGTTCAATTGTGTTCATTAGTGCTCATCAGTAGTTCATTAAACCTTAATCATATCAATTTCAGGCCACTAATATTCAGGTAGTTTAATAAAGGACCCAGCAGTAAAAGAGCACTCATTGCATATTCAGGACTATATTCATCCATAGCAAACCCTACTTGAATATATGGTATCCATTCAATTGGATATGAGGGATGTGCTAATAATAGATGAAAGCAAATAAATATACATGGCAAAACACCACTGATACAGTTTTAACTACACCACTGATACTGTTTTAACTATTGCACATGCTGTGCTTATTTTTTATGAAGCCTTTGTCCCTTAGAGCGCTGCTGTCTGCCTTGATGGGCGTTCTGTTTGAGCAAGGAGTGCATTGGGCTGAAAATTTTGACCGATGAAGTTAGACTCTCTAATGGAAGCAGTAGGACAAAGTCTAAGTATGGGAATGCTTAGTATATTGAAAGGATGATTTGTAAAACAACACATTGTATAGTCTCCAGTGCATGAAGTAGTTAGCATATGTAAAATTTTAGGCTACATGTGGTTCTACTGAAGTCACTGCTACTAATTCAAGGCTCATGATTCTAACTTAGCTCTTGAGATCCATACTGTCAACCAAGAAAGGCTGTTACCAGTTGAACAATTTGCTCTGGATATGTGAAGTCTGAAGAGTGCTACAGACAATGCTGAACAAATGTGCTTCATTTATTACTATTTTGTTTGAAAAAGTCACTCTGAATTTCATGACTTGAACTGAAGTCTGAGAAAAAAGAGTGACTAGTATCAATATACTAATTCTGTGTCAGAGCTCTCATGTGCCAGAAACATCATGAACCGTTTTACTCCATTTAAAATGTTATACTAATGCATGTTTGTACAACCGTGTCAGTCCTAATTGCTTCTGTGAACCAAACAAGAGTTACAGCTAGAAAGATGAAAATTTAGGGAGAAGCCTGGAATTACTTGCTGCTTGTTCTTAACATATTTTCTTCACTGAAATCTGTTTATAGCTTTTGGGAAGGTGGTTTCTGTATTTTAGGTGACCGTAACTGAAGAAAGTATAGGAACATATGAAACTCTTCCCTCCAACAAGTGCATTGTATTATTTTATCATGGGGTAGAATAAGATATCATAAAGTGAGGTGATCCTTCTGATCTTGTCCAGGTAAGAAAATTATTATTTAACTAGAATTAGACCCCTACTTTAATGTCCTTTTACATTCTCTGTCCTCCCTTTTTACTGACTTAGCCATTCTTGTGAACAGTATTGACCCATTTGCATGAGACTTGATGTTTGTATTGAACTTTTGTCCTATAATATAAATTGTTCCAGAAGAGAACAAGAATTTACCTCATTCCTCTTCTGTAGATTGAGTACTGTAAAAATCCTATTTTTTTTGTCTTGATCTGTAACCACTCCTTTCTCCTTTTCTTCTTCTTCTTCTTTTTTTTAATTAAATAAGAAAGTGAAAATATTATGGGAAGATATATTCTATAACCACATTTAGTAAATGACCATACAGGTGTATTAATGCAATAGAGTTGTAAGCATCCATGCTAAGACAGTTATATGCATCTTGTCTTTACTAAGCACTGTTGTGTAGGTAAGTCCAGTCTGCTGTCATCAGAAATTACTTAAATGCATACAGAATGATCCTAGTTTGTTGTTACTTAATGTCTTCACAGTTTTTACAACTGTGTAAAATCTTGCCTGTCTGAGGGTCTCCATTATTTCTGCCTTTCTGTTCATTTGAGTCTCACTTTACCATCTCTCTAAAACTTTTCTTAAAATAAAGCTAACATTACAATGGGCTGATGATGCTTTAACATACTGGATAGGAACTTAACATATCAAAGAAGCAATGTAGTTTCAGACATTGTTTTCAAACCTGCACTATATCATTGGGATTTCCAGCCCAGCAGGTATCGGCTAAAATTTTAGTACAGCATGAAATTTTTTTCTACTCTGTTGTCACAGGACACGGAGAACAAACAAGTCTAGTGGAGACATACAGGTCTGTGCAGATAAGTTGGACCCCCTGGGTGCAAAATATCATACCGGCAGCTGAAATCAAAGCTGTATTTTTGTAGGTGTGCTTTTTTTTTTATACTGTCATAGGGGATCTCCAATGGAAGAAAAAAATGCAAGCAGCTTAGCCAAAGAGCAAGGTTCTCAATCAGCAGCTATAATTGGCTTACTCTCTGTGGCCTGAGATAGCTGGGGTGCATTGACTAGTGGACCAGTATTACGAAGTGAGGAAGGAAAGAGTGCAATTATTAGAACATGTTACTCATAAAAGTTATGTACTGGAATTGCTAAGGACATAAAACGATTTAAACACTTGATTTCTTTGCAAGATAAGAAGAATCTAAATTTAAAATACTAATAAAATATTTGGTTTAGGAATAACAGTAAGTGGATACTTGAAACTGAATCTCAAGTTTTATATAGGCTAATAAAATATTATTAAGAGGATAAGACTGCTAAAAAGGGGGACTAGAGAATGTATGTGGGGGTTACTAACATGGTGTAGAACCATTAAACTTCTCACCATAGTTCAGGAAATTTTAATATGAAGAGAGCCTTCTGTTTTTCCTTAACGGCTCTTTGATATCCTACATGAGGGTGGATTTTCATTCTAATACTCAATAGGTGGCTGTCCAGTTGTGCAATAAAACAATGTGTTAATTTGCCATTGTGTTCTCTGAAACCGGTACAGGAATGGGGGCTGAGCACTGAAGCTGGGGGCTAGAGCCTGAACCTCTAGTACACATTGAGTACAATTTCAACGATTCAAAAAAAACTTTGTGTTTTGCCTTGTGTTTTGGTAGGGTATGTTGTGTGCTTATGTTTTACATTTGATTTTATAGTAGCCATTAAGTTGATGACAGCTATTCAACCAGCAGAAATGTCTTCTCTAAAGGTGACAATCTGAATTCCGTGTTCTAAGGATGGTACTTTCCCAATCTCTGACATTCTTTTTGGACATCCTTCATGTTCACTTTCTTGTCCTCTGTTGTTGCTGGATGTTTTAGAAAAATGTTTTAATGTTAACCTGTTGCCTTTGGTAGGCCTTCAAATGAATTTTTTTCTCCAAAACCCTTTCAACTCGATTGTGGGCTTCTGTTTTCAAAGGATTAGGTTTTCAAGTAAACATATTTTGTCTGTACTCTGATCCATTGTATGAGAGAATAGTGAAAGAGGTGGGAAAAACACGCTGAGATGAAGGTTTTGTCTTTTATTTTTAATTAACTGATAAAAAACAAAGGAAATATGTTTGAAGTATTAATAAGAATTGACTTATTTGAAGTGAAAGATACTGAAGGAGAAAGTTAATAAAAATATATGTCAGGAAAACTTGAGTGAAATATAGAAACTCCCGGAAGGAAAAGTGGTAAATGATATATGAGAAACTATATTAAATACGTAGAATATATATTAAAAAAAAAAAAAAAGTGTACAAGCAATCTGTAGTCAAGCCAAGGGTAATCAGGACTGTTGGAAAGCCTGAATGGGGTAAGTGATGAATGAAGTTAATGTTGTTAGAAGCTGAAAAGGGTTATTTACAGTGACGTTTGTTCAGCGGAGCACCTGAGGATCCCATGCTGCAGACAGTGACAGCGATTTCTTCTGTGAGGAGATAAAGTAAGGACTACAATACACTAGACCTGGGAAAATTAAAACACTAGCCGAATTGCGTTCGCAAGGATTCAAAATAAGTAAGGCAGGAAATTGGAAATCTGATGGCAGAATATAGAGGAAAGCAATGTAGAGATAGATTAATAGTGTTTCCTGCAGCCTGCATTGCTGGAGCTGTGGTGTGATACTAGTATGCTGTCAAAGCAATATCTTATTTTAAGAAAATGGAGATTAAGTTTGCAAACACTTCATCAGTTGTTGGATATTGCAGCCTTTATATATATGTTGTTTGGTAAAAGAGTGTACAACCATAGTAATTCAGCAGAGTTTGAAAATGGGCCTTAGGGATTTGGAAGCAGAAATTGCAGTGAAAAATTATAATGAAACTAATACTCATGTATCAACTAAAACCCATGAAAATCTACCCTAAAGTGTTGAGGGGTTTTGTTGTTTGTTTGTTTGTTTGTTTGTCTCAGTAAACCTGTCTGTATAGGCATTGGGAGAAGTTTTACAACTGAAACACATAGCTTCCAAAATGTGCAGTTGTTTCTATGTTGAGTGAGTTTCAATTAAGTTTAATTGTCTGAATTCATTTTCCTTTGTTTGCTATGAAAACTCTAACAGAAAGATGCTGGTGTAAGATCATTTGCAGAAAGGGGAAATATTGTCTGACAATCTCAATGGATTTACAGAAGGACATTGTAATGAACATCAAGAATAATAGGGCTTTGGAACTCACTTTGAAGACAACTAGGTCCATAACAGTAGCTATCACTTTAACTACATATTATAACTTGAATCTCAGATGCCTGGCACATCTACATTTTGTAACAGCAAGGAACTGTAGGCAGATGGCAATGAGGATTTCTGTTGGTGAAGAACACTTGAGTCCTTAACATAGTTTTTTACATACACAGAGAATGTGCACTTACAAAGTTGAGTAGGTGGTCAGCACTTTGTCTGGACAGCACATTCTCATTTTTCTTTTTCTGTGGTAGTCTAGTTTAAATTGCTGATTTTTACCTTATGTTTGATTTTCATTCTAACGTTTTTTTTCAAGTGAGGCATTAGAATGGTACTTGGACAAAAAAAAACCAAAACAAAAAAAAAAAGGTTTTTCTTAATTTCTGTCCACTGGCACTGCAGACAGATGGAAAGATGTGACTAATAGAGTGGAACAGTGCATCTCTATAACTGGAATTAAAATAACCCCATGAAACTAAAGATTCTGGCTTTGCTTCCTCCTTTATGATCCTAGCCTAAGGCAGACCTAAAGATCAAAGCTTATCATGTCAACAGGTATAAAGATGATGTATTAACTCTCACCAGTATTCTCCAAATCTGATTTACACTGCATGGAGCACAGAGCTAGTTGAATGGTAGAGTTTAAATAAGGTGTTGTTAAATACTTGAATCATTGAGAGAAAACCAGCTATCTAGTTCATTGGTTTATAATTCTCATGCCTTACGTCGATAATGTCAAAATGCATTGGGATATCGTTACTTGTTAAGGTAGAGGTACAAGTAAATCTGAATATTTCATGCCATTTTCCCCCTAGCAGTTAAGGAAGTCCTTTGATAGAGTTTCACTAATTCAAAAGAGAACTTCAAAAGTCCTACATTTTCAACAGCTATTTCCTCATTTAAAGCAGCTATCTTTGCTATTTCCTTCAAAACTGAACTGGTAATCATTAGCCATGAGTTACAGAAAACAGCAATGCCCATTTTGTGGGATGTAGGTTTATTGGCAATCATTTCCATTTTGAGATGAGGAGGGAAGAGGTAGAAAATAGCACATTTTACAAGGCCTCCAGAAAGGAGAAAGAAAGAAAATGTGATTGTTAATGGCTTTTCTCACAGGCATGAAATGATTGCATCTGAGAAGTACAATTATTTCTATGTTACCACCTAAGTGGTAATAGTGGTTACCATTACTATGGTTGTACATTCTTTTACCAAACACAAGTGGTTCCCAGCTCTTATTCAGATTCCACTCTGGACAATCTCACTAAATATGAAATGTCATTGTTCAAGTGCCAAGGACTTGGTTTACAGTTTCCTTTGAATATGGATTTCCAAGGGAAAATTCTTTCCACCAAAGCACCAGAAAGATATTGAAGTACATCTGCAGTCAGACCTTGCTACTGTGAGACTTCAAGACAAAAATCTGATGGGCTGTGTATCCATCTTGCTGAAATCTTAAAGGATTTGGTGAGTTACCTTGGTGCTTAAACAGAAGGGAAAATTTGATTCAGATTATTTACACAAATGTCTTTTGGAATCTATCTTTACCATGCCCAAAAGCACACTAGAAACTTCATAGATACAGACAGGAACTTAGAATTTAAATGTTTTGGTTCATGTCAGCCCAGGAAATGACTTGGGGGGTGAGAAATGCAAAGACTATATTTCCTGTAATACAATGAGGTGACAACAATTGGCCTTGCCGAAATTCTAAAATAAGTTGCATCAATTTATTTCTAACTTTTTTTTTTTTAATACTTCAGTTATTTGGATAAAGCTCACTTCTGCCAGGTTGTCTACAAGGGATGTCTTATGAGATAATTTAAATGAGGAAAAGGTTATGATCTCTTGAATTGGACAATACTTCCCAATAAGGAGCAACGTGGAGTGTTAGAACAAGAAAAGAAAGTAATACACAGTTGCTTTCTAAAGCTTAACTGAATGCTTTGATCAGAGAGCAGAATATTTTAAAAAACAATTTTAAAAATTCCAAGCTAACACTGTAACTCACTCTGTAGACGTGAACTTACTGGGGCATTTGGTGATGGCCACATGATGGGGATGCCAGTGTTTCCAGAATGTCAACAGGTACAGATGTAATGAAAATCTCTTATTGTGGTAGAATACTTCTGAACTGCTGCTGTGCATCAAGCTGCTGTGAAAACTCCATGACTGGATGGCTTTACCATGTGCCTGGAAATAGCACAGACAGTGGCACTGCTCCATAACAGTCTCACTGATACCATGTCTTGCCCCATCAGGGTGGGGAGTACAGTGAGTTGGGTTAATTGCTGTGAAGCCTCATAAGCTGGGCTGAATTTGCAGGACCACAGTTCTGAAACTTGAATTGCTTCACAGGACTGCAGATGTCTTTGGCTCAACACATTAGATATGTATATAAATTATGACATGAAAGTCTGTAGTTTTTAATTCCAGAGCTGCTAGGATGCTTTGATGTGCTTAGATTAGATGGTGGAGAAACCTTAGCTCAGCTGGCAATATCCCACAGAGGGTAGATGCTTGCATATAGTATGAATACAAATTCTCTTTGAGGACTTACAGAGAAACAGGGTTTACATACAGATCTGACAAACTATTTTGGGTTTCTGTAAGAGGATCTGAAAAGTAGAGTGTACAGTAGAAAGACTGTATGTGAAGGTCTGCTTTGAAAATGGTAGGTAAAAAAATCTGCATGTGCTCTTAAGAAGAAAAGTAAAGTACCATTTTGTACATGGTGGAAACAGGCAGAAAAAAGATCATGGCACTGAGCATAGAATTTGCAGTGGCTTTGTTTGAAGGTAGTGGTGAATGAATGCAACTCCAATGCCAGTGATTTCTCCTGAGTCTGAAGGGACTGGAATGGAGTTCTGGCCTGTGCCCTGTCTGCCTCTCGGTGCTCTGTGCTTTTCTTGTGCCTATAAATCTCTCATATATGAGAGGGACAGTAGATGTATAACTTGGATAAATCAACATTACTTTATTTACATATATCCACGGGCTTATGCAAATGCTGATAATTAAGGGATTCTGTGTGGAGCGCTAGTCAATGTATTTATTATCTTCTAGATAACAGCAGCAATACCAAGCCAACCATGAATTTTATTAAGCCATGTTAATTTTCTGTCTGTTCTGGGAGCTACAGGGTTTTGGTGATGTTCATTGTTTTGTGTGGGTTTTTGTTAGTTTTGGGGCTTGGTTTTTTTGAATTCTTTTTCTTGTAATAATTTCTGTCTCAGCTTCAAAATGAGAGAGACAATGTCATTGTTTGTAAAGACAATTAAACACAGTTAGAAAGATCATAGCCTGGATATAATAGCCATATTCTTGAAATTTATTAATTGAGGAACTAAGTGAATAACTCAAAACAATAACTCAAAACATTCTTGACAAATGGACCCTCCAGCATTCTTATTATTTTCACTTGGTAGATAATATTTTTGATGTCATTGTCTATATCAGAGTAGATGCTATGGTTTTCAGTTTTTTTTTAGAGCAAGCAACTCTCAGAGAACCAAGAAATATGACTGCATTGCATTTTTATTGTTTGCTTATTTTTGTTGGTTGTTTTGGTCCTGTTTCTTGATTTATCATCTTGAGTTTAGAGGGTTGGTTTTCTCTTTGAAACGTATCTGTAGCTGTGTATGCTGTAACACTTTGAACTTGTTAAGGGGAGAATGATTTATGGTGTAGTCTTAGAGCAGCATCTCGAGAAAGCTCTGGCCTAAGCCTGGATCAGTTCTATCCTGAATTGTACGGAGTCTTCCTGTGCTAGAGAAGGACAGATATGAGCTACACTTTTCATACTGCTTTGTAAGTGGTCTCTTAGGAGCATGGCAAAGAAAAAGATGGAGCCTTCTAGTTTCATGATTTTGTGTAAAGTAGAGCTTTGCTGAAATACAGTATTTCTAAGAAGATGTAGCTAGACAAACAGTGTATGTAACTTGTTTTCAAGTGCCAGAACCATCGTTACTAGAAGCTTTGATTTGTTGCAGTCCAGAGGTAATAAATGTGTATTTGAGATGTCTCCTTTATCACTTTGGTGGGGGATCACCTAGAGAAATTAAGGCATTGGAAAGCACCATTTCCACTGCAGTATTCTATGTATGTGAGATAGTAATGTTAACAAGTGAAACTGAAAAAATGGAAGGCAAAATTGCTTTTGCTGGTCAGAGATATGCAGAAGGCTAATGGTTGAAAAGGATTAAAATTTGGGTCACTGGCAATTACCTTCAATATTAGAGTCATGGATCATGTATTTCTCTTTAAATGATTTTGGTATTTAGTGATATTCTTTGGATATTCTTCGTTTTATCCCAAAAGGTATATTGTGTATAGTTTCTATAACTTTTACTGAGCAATATTTGTTTCTGATTAGGTCCTTAAATAAAGTAGCTTTGTTGAATGACACAAAAATATTTACTTACACTTTTTGAAAAATTAACTCAAATCTCATATTCTGCTTCTTCAGATATTGTAAATTCTATCTGTGAATACTTATCCCTCTAAAGGTCAATTGTCTAGGTCTTTGGGAGAGGCAGAAGTTGTTGGGAAATAATATCAAAGACCCTTCAGTGAAAAAGTGTCAATTGGTAGGGCTATTCGTGTAGAATTAATTGTTGCTGAGCTCTCTATAGGACTGAGGAACTGGAAGCAGGGGAGAAAATTATGATAGGAGGTAAAAGGTCAAAAGATAAATGTTGAGTAATATGGAAAAAACTATAGAAAGAACCCAATATTTATGGTATGACAGTACCATTGTAATCCTGTCAGACAAAACCAGGACAGTTTTACTTGACCTATACTTGGAGCCAAGGGGTGTCATTTAGAAGTGCATGTTAGGGAGGTCTTCAATTACTGTGAGAATTGGTGGTTTGGCAGTAGAGAGATGGCAAAAAAAGTGCCAGGCACTCCAAGTTTGCACAGTACAAAGTTCAAGGTAATGTTTCTTCCTCCTACCAGCTTAAACCTAAAAAAATAGCATTTATCCTGAAACTGTTACTTATTTTTAAGAGAATTGGGTGACTTCCTCCCATCTCTCTTTAACCTAACTGCTGAATTACTTGAAATCATTTAGGAGATCTCAGCAAGATCTCGACTGGCTTGAGAGTTGGGCAGAGAGGACCCTCATGAGGTTCAACAAGGACAAGTGCAGAGTCCTGCATCTGGGAAGGAACAACCCCATGCACCAGTACAGGCTGGGGGTCGAACTGCTGAAGAGCAGCTCTGCAGAGAGAAACCTGAGAGTCCTGATTGATAATAAGCTAACCATGAGCCAGCAATGTGCCCTCNTTTTCTATTGTAGCTAGCAATAGGACAAGAAGTAACGGGATGAAGCTGGAACACAAAAAGTTCCACTTAAATATAAGAAAAAACTGTTTCACTGTGAGGGTGACGGAGCACTGGAACAGGCTGCCCAGGAGGGTTGTGGAGTCTCCTTCCTTGGAGGTCTTCAAGACCCACCTGGACATGTTCCTGTGTGACCTGATCTAAGTGAACCTGCTTCTGCAGAGGGGAGTTGGACTAGATGATCTCTAAAGGTCCTTTCCAATCCATTCTATGATTCTATGGATGTGCAATGAGAGAAGTCCTAAACAAAAAGGTAGAATATTACATGAGTATTTGTTTGCAGTGTAAAGACACAGTAAGCAAGGATATTTGCACCAATGTGTACATCTATGGACCATGCTTTTAAACACACATGTCATGATTAAAAGTTTAAAAATGGTGAGGTTTTTTCTCCTCTCATATTTTGGAGGTCTTTACATGCTGTAGACTTAGTGGAAAATCTTGACACTATACATAAATGGTTTATGGATTTGTGTATGCTTTTCTAAGCATAAATTATGGGTAAAAGTAATGGAAAAGCTACCTGCAAAATGAGCAGTTACTTAAGAATGAGATGCTGCAGATGCCAACATCTAAAGTTGCAGAAAATTAACTAATGAGGTAAGAACAGGAGCAGCACTAATTTCAGGATATTTTTCATTGCTTACTATTTTGAATGCCCTGAATTCTTGCATGAGACGCTAAATCAGCTTGCAGATGAAAACAAGGGGAGACAGAAAATGCATTTTTTTAGATTACAAATTATCTAATTCAGCATAGATTTCTCCAGAACAGTCAAAAGCAAGTCGGCCTTGCCTTTCAGTTTAGCAAGATCACACAAAAGTTTAAAAATAAAGGAAGAGAATTAGAATCTTGACTAACAATGTCCTTCATCGTGGTAGAGTAGTTGCTCATTTGGAACAATAGTCCAAATTTGACCAAGATAAAAAGCCATGTAAATAAGATGCATTTAGATCTGATTTGGCATACATTCCTTCTCTTTAAATTTAAAAGCAAGACAAGCTACAAGTATTTTAAAGATAATTAGAGGATTTTTATTTTGTTAAGAAAAAGCCTAAATGTTCCATAATGTCTAATTGTATTGTGTTCCTGAAGGAACAGAGTTACTTGTCTGCTTTGAAATTGAAAAGATAATAAAGCCATTTATTGTTGTAAAACTTAAAATCTGAACAATATCTTTATCCACTATTGCTTCAAAGTTATAGAAGCCTCAAGCTAGACACCTATCAGAGCTATCAGATTTTATGGTGATTTTTGTTGTATGTAAACAAACCCCTAACAAACAAAAAAAACCCACCAAAATACCTTTTCCCCCAAATTACACTCGTGAAGCATCACTTCTGACACTGAAGTCTGTCACTGATTTATCTCTGCCATTTGTTCCCTGCATTAGTCTTCAGGCTTTTTAATAAAGGTGGGAAACAAAGGGTTGGGATAACTCAAAGAAATGGTAATGGAATACACAGAGCTTTTCACCTGTAGGTCATTAGATCAAGTCCAGCCAGGATGAATGTTACCTCAAAGCTTTTCCACCCCTTTATTACTCTGGCTCTAAGGGATATAAACTGAAGGATCTATCTCTGCTTTCTAGTAAATTGTTGACCAATGCTGAAAAAAGCTACTGCCCCTCTGATCCAGGTCAGTGGTAAGGGCAGAGGTATGAGCTTTGCTTTCCACACATAGATGCTGTGATGAGTGACTGAAATGTACTGATGAAAACAGTGGAACTTGCTTGATTGCTGCCTCAACTGCAGTGTTTTCCTCTTGATCTATGCAAAAATGTTAGTTCAGCCCTCTTATCGCACTAGTAACATAGTGGAGGGAGTAGAAATAAAAGCAACCTGTGCCTAGATTTCATTTGAGGATAAAAAAAATGCAAATATAAGCATAAGTTGTTTGTGGGAGATCCCCATCACAAACATTTGTCTTCTTGTGCTCAGCACTGATGAGGCTGCACCTCAAACGCTGTGTCCAACTCTGGGCACCTCACTACAAGAAGGACTTTGAGGGGCAGGAGGGTGTCCCAAGATGAAGCTGATGAGGTATTCTGTAGAGCAAGTCTGATGAGAAGCAGCTGAGGGAGCTGGGGATGTTTAGCCTAGGGAAGAGGAGGTTCATGATCACTCTCTGCAACTACTTGAAAGGGAGTTGTAGTTAGGTGGAGTCCATCTCTTTTCTCCAGTAATGAATGATAGGACAAGAGGAAATGGGTTCAAGTTGTGCCAGGGGACACTCAGATTGGGAATTAGGAAGAATTTTTTTTACTGAGGGGAATATTAAGCATTGGAACGGGCTGCCCAGGGAAGGGCACCTATCTGGTGGATATACTATAAAGATGCATAGATAAGGTGCTGAGAGACATGGTTTAGTGCTAGGTTTGACAGCCTTAGGTTTGTGGTTGGACTTGATGATCTTATATGTCTTTTGTAACTGTGATAATTCTATGATTCTATAGACCTTTGAGAAGATGTAGCCCATGAAAACAGGGTAGTCAAATCAATGTATACTTCAGTTTTTCTGTAATTTTCAAGACTTACTACAAAAGCATATAAAGTCTTATAGAACCTGCTTTAGAGGAATGAACACAAGATTCTCTGGCCCCTGTAACCTCCAACTCAAAATAATGGATGTAACTTTCATCTATGATAATTGAGTGTCTAATAGTTGGTTTATAAATGATTGGAAATATGTGAGCTTTTGTGTATGCATGAAACGAGTTGTTCGTCTCCCCTCTGCTTTCAAGAACCCAAAAGTATACATTGTATCTATTGAATAGAATTCAAGAACAAATACAGAATTAGGAAAAGGGGTTTACATATCAAGAAATTAAATTTATTGTTTTGTATTTTGTTATGATTGTCATACTCCATCCATTTTTCTGCACTTTTTCCTCTTTCTTTTGGAAATGAGTAACTATATATTCAGCTGCCCTTGGCTCATCAGGGAGTAAGTAGTTTTACTTCAGTCCACTGCAGTGAGGTCCATTCCATTTGATTTATCTGTTACATTTTTTTCATCTCTCTCACTGAAACTATTGTAGTAATACAAATGTAAACAATTTTGTTACAGAAGGGGCATACCTGTATTTTACTTGGCTCTATCAGATGAATAGTTGAAATGAAGCCTTCTTTCACATGTTTTAACAAAGAAACTAAAACTGACTTGAGTTGGAGGAGAGAAAGAGCCCTCACCTACTTCTTTGTTTCATCCATTGATTTGTCTAAAACTCAAAAAAATTCAAAACTGAATGTGGAATTTCTGTTAAGAAGCCATAAGCAACTCTTTAAACTTTGATCCTTGAAAATGATACAGCAATTGAATTACAAAAGCAGTTATAGGGTTTTGTTTTGTTTAGTTTAAAAGTGATTGCATTATATGTGAGTGACTGTGCCAAATCAAGCTCTGTTTGATGCCATATCCTATCTCATAGGAGCTGAAGGTCGGTACTTAGGGAAGAATATAGGAAGAGGTAGGCATGTGATATTTCCCTTGAATCACAAGGCAAGAACTTCCTGAATCAAAGAATCATAGAATGGTAGGATTGGAGGAGACCTTTAGAGATCACCTAGTCCAACCCCCCTGCAGAAGCAGGTCCATCTAGATCAGGTCGCACAGGAACGCATCCAGGTGGGTCTTGAAGACCTCCAGAGAAGGAGACTCCACACCCTCCCTGGGCAGCCTATGCCAGGGCTCCCTCACTCCCACAGTAAAATAGTTTTTTCTTATGTTTCAATGGAACTTTTTGTGTTCCAGCTTCATCCCATTACCCTGTCCTGTTGCTAGTTACAATAGAAAAAAGGGACATCCCAGCCTCCTGACATCCAACATTTATATACATACAATAAGAAGTTATGCTCTTTTTATTTAACACCCTTTAATGCATTTTTCTTTCTGATCTTGTCCAATATCTTCTTGAGGTCATGTGAGCTTTTAATACATCCCAGTGTCCTGTGGCATGGTGAATTACAATGAAAATACATACTGTGTGTAGAACCTGTGACAGCCCCCTGCTGTGAGTACCTTCACTTGTTGTTGCCTAGCTCTTCTAGTAGGAATGGCTGTTGACAGTCATTATAGGGCCACCTCCTTCATGTGCAGTGAGGTATGTACAGACCTCAGTTATAAATTCCTCTCAGATGTTTCTTTGTTTTATTCCAAAATGAGGGCAGGACTTTGCCCTTTTGCTTCCGGTTTTCGTGTAACGCTTCAATTTTCCTATTATTCTCTCAAAAATTTCTCAGCTTTTAACAAAATTGAGCCATGTTGTTAATCCTTTTTAAGCTGTTATTTAAACAGGAGGCCTGCCAACAAACAGCCCAAAGCTTTAGTGAAAGGCTTGCAGGTATTTCTGCCTGAATACATGGCCCTAATATTTTGAAAATGTCTTCTATGAAAAATTGTAATCTTTTTTAAGATACCTAAAAATGACTGTTAAGACATCTTAGAAGAGGTTTGAAACAATATCTCTTGGGAGAGTTTGTTGTTTTGCTGGTGTAGTTGGTAGCTGAGGGAAGGAAAATGTTTTTGACAAATGTGTTTCCACTGCAGAGATTCCTCTGGCCAGGGAAGGTTGAACAGTGATTGTACTGACTGTAAAATAATTAGTAGGTCTCATATTACTGGTAACATGACCAAAGCCATCTATGTGTGTGGTGGTGTACCTCCAGATAGTCTTTCATGTTGGAAAAGGCATTTCTATTTTGATAACTTGTAGTAACACCCAGCACCCCCAACACTTCTCAAGGCAGGTCCAGCTGGTGGTGAGGCATTAGCGAGATTTAAGCATTGAGGGTTGGCTCCTGCCTTATCTTGGCTGACAAGCCTGCTCCCTGCAGCCATCCCTCTGGCTTCTCTCAGGATAAAGGAAACAGCATTCAGATACGTTACCCAACAAACTTGGTCACACACAGAACTGGAGTACCTACTTACTGCAGACACCACTGTTAACTTCTGCATCACTCACTCTCCTGGCTAACAAGGGCCCTGGAGTCCGTCTACCTGGAAGTAAGGAGCTGTTGGAGTCTGGCTTGAATTGCCCTCACAGTGTTCGTGTCATCCATTTAGTGTCTGTACTTGCCATCCATTTAGTGTTCAATCTGCTAGTGGGTTTTTAGTCTCACAGTTAAGGTTGCTAATGATTGATTAATCCAGCTCAGTATGGACAGAGCACACCAGGCAGATATAAACAAATAGCAACAATTTCTCTGATGCTACCTGTTGTAAAATGTACTGTTTGGAGCACAGATGAACAGCAATAGCTCTGTTTCTGCTCTTGATCCTGAGCTAATTAGGACATATCTTGCTTGTTTCCATCCACTGAGATGAATAAGAGGATTTAGAAAAGGTTTTCAAATAAATAGTTTTGCCTGATGCAGTGTGATATTTTTGTTGGTGTTTTCCTGTTTTGTTTGGTTTGCAAGGAAAACATGTTGTGGAACTTTCTGTGAATTCAATGCTCTGTTGCCATGAAGAATTAATCAGAAGTGTGAGAGCCTGCATACTGGTTCTTGAGAGTAATATGTTATTTTTGCCAGTGTGCATCTGTATGATAATGAGTTTTGTACTGAGATTTATTTGGATTTTGTTGTTTGGGATTTTTTTGAAGGAGAAGGTGGATGTGATCAGACATGCTATGCTTTTGTGGTCTATCATGTTTTTTAGTGCAATATGTATCAGATTGCAAAACAGAAACACATGCTTATTGTAATACCTGTCTGATTTATAAGTCAAGAGAATGAGAAGAAATAGAAAAGAGAAAAAAAAATTTGAGCTGGAACTCAAACTGCACAGATTGTCACAAGGTTATTGTGGAAGGAAGGGTAAGTTTTGCCTGTACAGGTGACAGAGGTTCCTTCGTTTTACATGTTTCTCCTCTATCTTTCTTTTCTACACATAGATTGTGCATCTTTATTGGAAGTGATCACTTCCAACATGTGTGGACTTGTTCAGCTTTTATAGAATACAACCTTGAAAAATATGCTGACTATAATAATGACCATTTAAAACATGCTTCTTCTTACAGTTCATTCCTGATGATCAACACAAAGCTTTTCTGCATCCTGGACACTGAAAAGATAAGATATTAGGAAATTAATAGCTAGGGAACTGGGAATTGTGTGAAGGCAAGAGTTTGTTCTTAGGTCAATCAGCAAATCTGACTAGAGAACTTCAGTTTCTCCTTACAACTGCATGCATTCATTTATTCAAACCTCTTGGTGTTTGCTCCATGAACATCTGGAAGGGAGATGAGGGTGGATGTGGGGACAAAGGCTTTCAAAAGAAACAACACTAGAACAGAAATCAGAGCTTTTGCATTTAAAGCAACTTTTCTCTGAAACTGGAGACTCGTGATTCCAGGCAGCTCACATTCTAATGTTGACATGTCTCTTTAGGTTTTGATGACAGTTTACATAAATATTAATGACAATTTCATTAAAACTTGATTTCATACAAAAGTGATTATTCTTTTTATTAATTTCCTTGTGCTGTCATTCCCTGCTGAATAGATGCAACATCATGCAAAATTGCCATGTAAGACAACTATTTTATTACGGGCATGGAAAAACAAAACATTTTTCAGAATACAGGCATTTGCACAGAGCAAGAATAGGGTGAACACACATCTGATGTAATGAATATCAATTATGCTAAAAAACAGGGTAATAGCGTTCCAGGAGAAACTGAGGGACAAAGCTGAAGGACAGCTAGTATAGCAGGTGAACAGAAGACTAGTATATTTTTAGTAAAACATTCTTCCTTTTTTTTCTTTCATTTCTTTAATATTTATGGCTCTGAGTTTTCCTTAAATGTGCATGTCATGATAAAAGTAAAATTAATTTCCAGTTATGTGATTAATATTAGGTTCACAAGATGTTTTTTATCTTATGTATCTATAGCACTTGTTGGTGGGTGTTTGGTATTCTTCACTTTCTTTAATGGCTTTACTGTAAATGACTCCTTTACAGAAAACATATAAATACTATTATTCCCAGCATTATGATGTCATAGCACCTATAAATAATAAAACTACAGAAATGCATCCTTCTAAATGGAGAGTTTATAGTACTCTTGTGGATACCTTGCAGCCAGAGGATGAGCAACTCGTAATTCTTTTTTGACAGAATAAATAGGAAATCCATGATTCCTATCAAATTCTGTAGAAAGACCCAGATACCCTGATTCATATGCCTTACTTTGCCTTGTATGTGTTTGAAGCACTAGCAGAATTAATTGTTATGCCCTGGGGAATCTTCAAAACTACTGTTGACAGATACAAGTGATATTAACAAGACAAATATATCTCAGTATATTTACCAGGTGATTACTGCTGTTTCAAAAGTAGTAAAGTATTGTATTTATTTATCTTTGATGCTTTCATGGGAACAGAAGGCAGGCAGTATTTTTTTTCCTCATTATTTATTTATTTTAAATTTGTGAGAAGATTAAGGATAGGGAAGGAGGAATAAGGAAGCAGGTCTGGATAGTGCTATAACTCTATTTCAACAGCAACATTTAAAATCACAAGGTTTTCCTTCTGTTTATGCAAGTAATTTATAATGCCATATACTCCATGTGATAGCATATGTAGTCTCCAAATGTTTCATCTGTGTCTAGGCATTCTGGTTTTCAAATCAGTGCAATATGTTGAGTAAGAGAAGAACTAAGCAGATAACTTGATTTTGTATGTTTGTTTATGTTTAAAAAAATGTTAAATATTCTATCCACTTTCTCTCATCTGCACTAACCCTTAAGTTGTGCATCCTTATATGTTTTGACTTTGCTAGTTGTTGGCTTAAGGAAATCAACCATACCGTTTTTAGCACAGAATCTTCAACTTAAAGTTGTTCGTGAGAATGAAATGGTATATTACCCCCTTCCTCTCCAACCTACCCCGTTAGGGCTGAGTTAGTCCGTGGTTTTTAAACTTAAGCTTCATTTGAGAATAAGCAGATATAGTCCTGACTTGTTGCATGGACAGTGAGCATAGGTAATGGGACCACTGGTGTGCTAGTTCTGCTTTTGCTTACTTTCTCATCTGGAAAATCCCCTAAAAGGTTGTATATAATGTTGAATCCTTTTTATGGGAGTAAGGAATTTGTGGCAGTGAGATGCTACTTCTCCCATAATGCACATGAGACCACAACTGAAATTGCAACATCAAAGCCACAGTTACTAGGAAAAATTAGTTTTGCTTCTTCGTATAAGGTAGGTGGGGTTGTATAATGTGTTGTTTGAGGTGTTTTTTTGTCTGTGAAGCCCCATCTTGTTTGCCAGATGGGCAGTACTTGCTTGATGAGCAGCTATTTGGTTTTCTCCCTGTTATTCAGTAGAAGTCTCCAAACCTCACCAGTTACGTGCCATTTAAAATTGTCTTAGGAGATAGCATTATTGTTTTCAGTGCTTTTTCTAGTATTTGCATAGTACAAGATGCTTATTTTCAGGAAAAAAAAAAAAAAAGATGCTGTGATCTGAGGTGATAGTACTGGAAATAATGTATGAAACTACCTCCTTTGGGAGTCTACTTTGTAATGCCTAAGGAATTTGTGGTTTTCTCTTATTTTTTAGCATATTTAGCATTAGTTAATATTATACATAGCCAACATGTTTATAACATATTTTATATATAGAAGCATGATTTTCATTAAGCAGTTCCCAGTACACAAGCATAATTCCCAGCTCCAGCTGTGAGGGCTCAGCACTTCTGCAAATCATGTTTCAAGCTGAACATGAAAATGAGGAACAAATGATGAGTAACCAGCAGTAAAACAGTCAGTTTAAGTGACTTACCTAATTTGACATAGGAGCATTAGTTCTAACAGCACAAGAGCTAACAGTATTGTTTGGTTTCCTTTTTTTTTCCCTCGGTAAATTTGCTCCTCCCTTTCCCTCCATTCCTTCTGGCCACAGAAGAATGGGGAAATTCCAGGAAACTTTCATAAGAAATCTGGAACTCAGCAAGCACATACCTGGCATTTTCTTCCCATCATATCTATGATTCTTCTTTATCCATTGATCCTTGCTTACACCCTACTTGTGAGTTTGTTACTGTTTTTCTAATGTGTCAGTTCAACCTTTTCATCCTTAATATTCTTACCCCGATACTTGTTTCCCTTTTCAGCCTGCTCCTGCTTGGACTGCCTGATATTTTTTCTGACACACTTGCAATTGTAGAAAGAACATATTTTTTTAGTTCTGTGGGAAGCTTCTACACAGCTGTACAGCATTTTCAGCTTATCTAAAACTCCTATTAGTCAATAGTTAGAATGAAGAGTCTCATAACACTGCTGTAGTCAGTGTATTCACAGGGATAAAAATCAACTTTGAACTTGGCTCAGTGCCAATGATAAGATGCCTGTAATTGATACTGGACTTGCAAATACTTCTGAGTTTTGCTACAGTTGGTCTCCCTGAGCATGCCTTTTCTGTGCAGGAAAGAAGCTTGAAAGATATTTAAAAACTTTTGCTTGTATGGCAATGGGCAAGCCTTCAGATTTCTGTGTAAACAAAATACTATAGTAGGTGAATGTAGCTGGCGAAGTCTGGAAAAACACGCTGTGTTCAGTATAATAGAGTATTCTGTTGGTGTGATCAGTAGGTGGCTTGAGAAGGAATAAAAGGTTTTAGAGTGTTGTCTCACATGGTAATGTTTTGGAAATATCTGCCTTCAGTCAGATCAAGTCCTTTGCAAAGACAAAGAATTTGTGGCTTAGAAATGTTTTCAGGAGCCTTGGGGATAAATGGTTTCTGTCAGAGATGATTTAGCAACATCTGGAGGAGAACTGATTCCAGCTGATGCACCATAATCATCATCCCAAACACCCCTTAATTTTTTTTTGTGGAATTCTAACAAGGCAGTCTGTCATGGTTTAACTGCAGCTGGTAACTAAGTACCACACAGCCACTTTCTTATTACTCTGAAGAAAATTAACTCTATCCTCGCTAAAGCTAGTACACAGTCCCAGGGGTCTGTATCTCTAACAGTTCTTCCCACAGACAACCAGCCAAAACACCACCTGCAGCTGCACTTTTACTGCGGTGCAAATCAGAGTCGGTAGAGGTTGAAAGGGACATTCTAGAATTGCACAGACACAACTGATAGCAGAGGTTAGCAATAGGCTTAAACAGGACTTGCATGGGGTTATCTTTGTCAAACAGTCATGTGTCTCTTCTTATGGCTACATTCTGGTAAACTGGGGGGGTGGGGTAGGAAGAGCAGATAAAGAACATGAAACTGCTCAAATTTGTTTCTGATAACTGCCAGATATTTTCTTTCCTTTCTAAGGAAAATATAGTTATCTAATAGATGCTGAATAGAGGATTTGAAAAATGTAGTTATCTTCTGCAACGTCTTTTCTATAGAGACCGAGTATCTACTGGGGCGAACTGATTCTACATAACTGTTTTCATCTGGTGATCACTCTCTTACCATCTGCCGTGAAAACATCCAGTTAATTGCCAAGATATATTGGTCTAATAGCTCTGCAGCTGCCCATTTTGAAGACCTCCATCTTAGTTTCTACTTGCTTTGCATCCATTGTCTATGTGTCTTGGAAGTTATATACTTCCACTTGCTGCCTTTGACAAATGGTTGACAATAGCCTGGTGAGAAACTGCAGAAGTACATAACCTTGACTGCATAAGGGATGCTGTAAGAAATCTTCAGCCAGCAAAACCACAAGGAGATGAATAAAACTGTGCCTACAAGTATAATCCTAATTACTTTTTTTTTCTTTTTTTTTAATATGGACTTTTGTTTTCTAAAACAGCTCGTTTACTTTTGAGTTTGGCTTTTTTCCCCCATGTGTTATTTATATTGTGATGATATTCTTGCACATACTCTCACTGCATTTCTACCAGCATGCTTTAGCGTACTTTATCCCAAGTTTTATGTTGCTTGACTTCTAACTCCAGACAAAGGGAAAGAACTACCTTCCCTTGCATGATTTACCCTGCTTTCTCAAAAAGCACAGTGGAGTCATTTGGAACTTTGAGTTCCAGCTTAAACAACCCTACCTGTTCATTCATATCTTCTTGACATGCTGTCCTGGTTTCAGCTGAGATACAGTTAATTTTCTTCCTAGTAGCTGCTACAGTACTGTGGTTTCAGTTTGATGAGAGAATAATGTTGATTCACTGATGTTTTGGTTGCTGCTAAGTAGCACTTATTACAAGTGAAGGACTTTTCCATTTCCCATGTTCTGACAGCAAGAAGGTGCACGAGAAGCTGGGAAGGAGCATGGCTAGAACACCTGACCTGAACTAGTCAAAGGGCTATTACATATCACAGGAAATAATGCCCAGTAAATAAACTGGGAGGAGATGATGGTCAGGGATGGATCGCTGCTCAGGCTTTGGTCAATGGGTGGTGAGCAATTGCATTGGGTAGCATTTGGGGTTTTTTTGTTCCATCAGTTTGTGTTGTTTTTGCTTTTTCATTTCCCTCTTGGCTTTTATTTCCCTCCTTTTTATTACAAATATAATAATAAAAAACAATAAAATATTATGATATTTTATTTCATTT
>WBNH01008867.1:0-99408 GCA_013401255.1 Urocolius indicus | reverse complement strand
ACCTGCTGCCCACACTCTTTCTGCTGCTCCTCACATCAGCTAAGGATGGTGTGGTGGAACTGGCACATGGAGAAGTCTTCTACAAGAAGACCCAACCACCTCCCTTGGTGGAATGGCTAATTCTCACTCCTCCTTTCCTGACAGCCACACTTCAGCCACCCTCCAACCAAAGCTGTGTGTCAGAATCCACAAGCCAGGAAATCCCTGCTCCTCTCTCCAGGGACACTACCTCCTCCTGCAGAGACTCAACCCTTTATAACCCATCCTGTTCATTAGGCCTCTCAAGGGAGGGTTACTTAACCAATATGATTTGTTTCAACCTCTCTATCCTGGGAGCAGTGGAAAGTCTCCTCAGTCACAGCTAACTGCATGTATTTATAGATGCTCTCTTCAGATGTCCTGAAAGCTGAAGCTAAATAAAGGTGGACTAAACCAAAACGTTTTGTTGTGTCTTGTTGTTTTGGTGTTTCTAAATTTCTAGCAGCGATAATTAATCATTGGAGGAATCTGCAAAAGTTATGGTAGATTTCTCCATCCCTGGAAGTTTTGAGGTCAGGATATGCTTTTCTGTGCTGTGATTCAAACAGGAACGAGTCCAGAGAAGTCCTTTAGCCTAGGAATATGAGGCTGGATGATCCCTTAATGCTTATGAGGCCACATCAGTACTGGAATTGAGGAGGATGTGCCAAAATTATCCCAGGTTGGAACCCACAAGACGAGCTCCAAAGTTGTGAGATGCAGCTGCAAGAGGCTCCCAGAGGTAGGGACTCCAGGTTGGGTGAAGCATAAGAACACCTCCTCGCCAGCACTTAGACCTCCACAATTCAATGACAGTACCTCCAGACCCTTGGGACCTGGACATCCCACATGCCATCAGCAGTGACTTTAAAGGGAGTTTTAAAACATGCTAACAAGCCTATTCATCTTAGGCCTGTATGGCATCACCATTTACTGATTTACTCCAGCTCTTTCTTTTCAGAGGGTAAAAGAAGCCAAGTGTTTTCTTCCCAGCCCCAAGTAGATTTTCCATCTCCATCTTGCTCTCTCTCTCAAACACACACACACACAGAGTATTTCAGTTTCTAGTCCCTAATCCCATGAGGAACTAGTGAAAGCCTGATGTTAGTGCCTGAGCCCAGGAAGGACTGAAACATCCAGCAGTGTGAGACGATGACGCAGCGGCTGCTTTACCAGTTGTTTCAGTAAATATGTGTTTACAGACATCCCTTTCAGCTCCACCAGTTCCTGTGGGTTTCCTTGGCACGATGGAAGGTGACGCTCAATGAAAGAGTCTCAGTTGCACAAGAAGAGACCCAAGGTCTCTTCTGATGCAAGGACAGGTTAAAAGAAAGTACCTCCATTGTCCAAGCAGGATATCCCTCATGGTGAGACCAGTCTGCTATAAATGAATGAGGACACCTTGTTCTGGATGAATCATGCCTCTCTTTGCACTTTGCTGCCTCTCTGCTCCAGCCCCATGGAAACATTTTTCCTTAAAGACCTCTTGACATTGTCACTAACTCAGCAGATTGCTCGTGTTTTGTACACAGGAAAAGTCACTTTTGGAGGAGCAGTTAGGTGAG
Source organism: Urocolius indicus (assembly GCA_013401255.1). Classification (NCBI taxonomy): domain Eukaryota; kingdom Metazoa; phylum Chordata; class Aves; order Coliiformes; family Coliidae; genus Urocolius; species Urocolius indicus. The sequence goes on along the minus strand of WBNH01008867.1, from coordinate 97,825 downwards.
AGAAGATAGACTTTTCTACACCAAGGAATAACTTCTCATAAATCTGCTGGAGCACGTTCATTTGTCTTGCAAGCTTGCCTCGAGCCCCCAGCATTGCTGCTCATCAAGGTCACATCTGTTTCAACATGTACAGGGAGGCTGAGGCAGCCACTGGGGAAACATTGATTTGTGATCCTACATTGCAACAGCCTGAGCAATTAATATGATCAAAACATTCCATTCCACAACATTATTACAGCCTCATAATATTTATTTTCATTACTTGGGACTCAAAAGATGGAAGAAGCAGCAGTGGCTCTAGGTGAGAGAATCACAGAATCACAGGGGCTGGAAGGGACCCGGAAAGCTCATCCAGTGCAACCCCCCTGCCAGAGCAGCAGCACCTAGAGCAGGNCTCTCTCCAGCAGCTCCCTGTCCTTCTGGCACTGAGGGGCCCAGAAGTGGACGCAATATCCCAGATGTAACCCCTCTCTTGTCTCAGTCACCTACAAGCTTGAAAATGAAGATTAGCTCTGATATCCCATGGCAGGGGCTGATGGATATTTCAGTGAAGTCTTGAGGTCTCTGTGGTTAGTTTCCAGCTGAAATGTAGATGAGGGCTTCAGAACAGCTTCTCCTGTATGGATCAAGGAGGTAGAAACATGACCCCCTGTAACCTGGGTATGGTTGCGAGCCTCATCACCTTCCCTCTGGCTTTCTTTTCCCAGTATTTTCAAACTGGAGTGTTACCCTAGTAAAAGATCTGGATTGGAGGGGATAAACAGTCTTCTCAGCCCGTTCAATGTCCTGCAAGACTGCAAGAAAAGCCATCCTCATGGATACCTGCACAGATGGATGTCTTGTCTTCCAGTTGTGCTCAGTGAAAAGTGCTCTCATCAAAGTAACTCTATCACCTTAACCCTTTGGTATCTCTGTTCCAAGCATCGTCCTGATCCCATGAATGATCCAACTCCTCCTTTCATCCCTCAGGCTTGTCTGGCCAACTCTTTTTCTGAGCTTAGCCATGTGAGTGACGTATGAAGCAGAAGGGGAGGAAGTGTAGTTAGCATTCATTCACTGCTCCGCACAGGCTGTCAGGACTAATGACATCCTATGACAGACGGTCAGTGATCAGCTCCTTGCTGTTATTTATCTTTCTCTCTCCTGGCTCTCCATCCCCAGGAATTCTTCATTTGTCTTTAAAAATGCCAAGATGACTGAGTGCAGGACCCACCTACCCAGAAAACTGGCAAATGGTGTCAAGGCATGGAGATAATTCATAATCACCTGGCTTGAGTGATGAGTGACTGCCAGGCAAAATATTCTCCCTCCCTGTCATTGATTCCTCCTCTCCCCACTTCCTCTCTCCCACTGAGCTTCCAAAAACTTCCAGAACATCCATTAATGGGGATTTTCCCCTCCTCCTTCTGCCATCTCTCCTCAAACTACAACAGATGTTTGCAAAGACATTCCCGGGCTGGAGGGGCTCGTGGATGGTGCTGTGGGCACAGGCTGCCTCGCACAGCCCCCAATCGCATTATTTATCCTGAAAGGTGCCAGCTAGGCTGGACAGATTCATTTGTAAGAGATTTGTAGTAGATGATGCAAACTGATGCAAAAGATCTCAGTGAAGCTTGCCTCATCTGCCACCTATTAATGGCAGGAGACAGGGGCCGTGGGGGAGGAAACGCAGCCCTGTGCCTCCACACGAGCTGCATGATCTGGTGAAGCACTGGCAGTTGCCCACGCTGGGCATGCTCAGAAGGAAATCAACAGAAGGAGAAATGGAGGCACTCAGAACCTATCAGTTTTGCCTGCAATGGCAGGGTGCAGCTTTCTGCTGCAGCGCTGCTCTCTGTGTGCTCCAGGGCATGTGGGTAGCAGGGGGATTCTCCCAGCGCACGTGACTGCCCTGCTTCCCTACATTAGTCAACAAACACACACTTCCAGTTGTCAACATATCCAACTAACGATGATTAGCTGTAAAATTCTTCCTTAAAACATCATCTTTAGGCTTCAGAGTTGAAACAAATGAGGCATTCAGCTTTCCTGTGAGCTGTGAGTCCAGGCTGCCTGCAGACCTGAGCGAGCAGCTCTGCATTCTCATGGGATCTGGTTCCTATCCAGCCAGAAACACCAGGACCAGAGAGCCCGATTCTTCATTGTACTCCAAATGGGGACATCAGACCTTGATTTTGGACCATATAGTCAAGATCAGTCATGTTTAGCCAGGAACAATGAAGAAAGAGAGAGTTATGATAAGAAAGCAGGAATGTCCTTCTCTTTGTAGCCTCTGGTTTTTGTGCAGAAGGGATTATGATGCTGTGAACAGTCACACGGGTGAAAGAAAAGAACCCAAACAGCTGCCTTCACTTAACCACCAGACTTTTCAGAGGATTTGGGGAAGGGGAGGAATCTGGGGCTTTAGAAAAGAAGCCAGCCTGCTTTGAGGTAGCTATGAAAGAGAAAGGGGAAAGAAAACCCCACAACACTACTTAAGGAAAGGTGCTAGTTCTGCCTCTACAGATCAAACACAGATAGGAAAAGCTATAAGGAAGTACCCTCAGTATAATGAGATGCTGAATAAATGAGTTTGCCTTTCAGAGGGTGATTCCTGGAAAGCAGTCCCTGTGCCCCTAATAGACCAGTTAAATGAGAGGGATTAGAAGAAAATGGGATAAATCTTGATCTTTTACACCTTCATCTGAATGGAGTCTGTCTGCAAATCAGCTCAGTGAGCTGTGCAAGGTGTGCTGTAAGGCCACCTCCTTAGAGGACAGGACTGCAGGTTCTCCCTCCACATGTTTTTCTCTCATTGTGCATAACCTCTGCTGGCTGCTGGCTTTCTCCATCTATACTGTGGGTTTTGGCTCAGCTGACAGGATGCAAATCAAGAATCTTGCTAAAATGAGCCTTATCTTTAAAGAGCATGTTCAATTAACTTTAACTTAAAAACAAAATAACAGCCTCATCTCCCTCTGAGCTCTCCACTGATGACACCAGCGGAAGGACAATGCATCGCACTCTTCATGAACACTCCAGTGGTTTCAGCCCCAAAGGCAAGCCCTGGCTGGGCTACGGTGGCACACAGCTCCTCTCCAAATGGCATTTCTTCTATGGCTTCTACCTCTTTAGAGACCATTGCACTTCTTTCTTCCTCCTCACTCTTTGTGCTGCTGAAGTGGGGGGACTCTGGGTTGCCTCTTCCCATAGTACAGTGACCTGGGCACCCCATTACCAATGTCCCCATCCCATTCTGCCCTGCTGAGCGCTGGGCTGTGGCAGAAAGTCACCAGCCCTGGAGTCTGGGTGCTCGAGCATCCACTTTGTGTGTAATGTTGCTGTTTTAGAACGGCAGTGGCAGAGCTGGCTGAGTGACAGGTTGACCTGCAGGGAAGGAAGGCTGGAGGAATGAAAATCCCCAGCAAAAGGACACTTTTATCCCTTCCTCCCTTTAGATCTGTGCATGATGGATCTCATGGCTGCAGTCCCACGATTATTATATTCTCTTAGGAATGAGATGCTTTTCCAAAGCAGAGAACTCAAGCTGGGAGCAAAGAGAGGCAAGTGCCCAACCTTGGTGCAGTGCTGGGGGATGTGGGGAGCCTTGCTCAGCCGGGCAGTCTGTGATGCAGCTGCATGGGAGGGGAAGGATTTCATCTCGAGAGCCAAACACCATTGCAAGTTTGCTTGGCTGGCAGGGTCCTTGTGGGGTCTCTGTGCCTTTTCTTCTCTACCTTAGCCCAGACACAACTTCACTGCTTGGTGGCCTGCAAGATCTGTATCTGGACAGAAGGCTGGAGTTTGCTCCCCTTCTGCTACCAGGAGTTGCTCCAATACCTCCTGAGCTAAAGCAGCACCTCAGAGGGGGAAGATTTCAGAAGCCCAGGGTACAGTTGCCTTGGGGCTGTCCTGCCTCAAGACCTCGCTGCTTTTCCCTCTGCTCAGTAAATGAAAATGGAAAATCTGGGGAACCTTTTGAGAACTGGAGGTTTCTGCCTTTTGCTTGAGCCACTGGAACAACACAGGCAATGCTCAGACTTCCTCCCTCCCTGGGACTGGGTTGCTGCCTCCTACCCCAGTTTGTAGGGGAAGATGCAGTAGTGCCACGGCATTTCCCAGATCCCAGGTCACTGTAGAGGGGAAAAGCCACACCAAAAGTAGCCACAGTCAGGCTCAGGCTCCATCACACCCCAAGGGCTCTGCAGGGCAGTGTGGGGAACACGTGGGACTGGCACTGGGAGCTTTCCTCAGAACTCAGGCAGAGAGTCCCTGAGATCAGGACATCTCACGGGAAACATCTCTGAGGAAACTGGTAGTGGCTCCTACTTGAGGATCTAATTGAATGAGCATTTTCCAATTCACTGTAATGGGTCTGGGCTCTGTCACAAGCAAGAAATCTGGGTCTGGATCTAACACAAGTGTCTTCAGTGCGTTTTATTTTGAAGTCTCTTTCAGGGAGAGACAAGTGGCTGCAGAAAGCCAGTTTGTCCTATATTTAAGAGCAGTTCAACTGACTCTTTCCAGAGCCCATCATCCCTGTGCAGCCCCAGCCCATCACACCACGCTGCCTCTGTGCTCATCCCTAAAATCACAGCTCCCAATAAGGAAACCAGCCAAGAGACCAGACACCCACCCTGCTGCCAGCATCCCCTGCCCTTCCCCAGCTTGCCAGCATTCGCAGCACTGTCTCACCACCAGCCAGCCCTCTCTCACACCACTGTCATGGGCAGTAAATCCCTGGAGGGCACAATGATGGCCAAGACACCCAGCCCACAAGGATGGGCTTGGGAGGAAGGACCGTTGTGACTCATCTTAATCAGCCATGTGGACTGAACAGCAGATCCTGTCTGCCTGCACTTATAAGGTTTTAATTTCATGGAAAAAAACTGCACCTTTCTGATTAGTTGCCCCAGCATGAACACTGTCTCATAACACAGACAGCTGCCCTCTGGACTAACCTTTCTAGAAGCTGCATCAACAAAGTAATGCTAATAAAAATATCCATCTGTGCTTAAAGATAAACAAAGCATTAATACACCAAACTGCAGCTTAGATTATATTAGAGTCAGCTTTAATGCTATTACACATCTGTTGGGATGTGTTTCCCACCCAGGCCATCTCTCTCTTGCTCTTTAAAATATCTTTGCACAGAAAAATGTGAGAGCATTTCCCTGGGAGCCCTCTGTGTGCGTCACACTTGCAACCAGCCCTGCTCCAAGAGCCCCTTTCCCTGGGACACCCTGCTGGGACAGGGCTTGGGGATTAGGGGCTGTAACCTAAACATTATTGTACTTTAAAGTAAATGTTCCTCAGCTCTCTCTACTTGGGTTTCAGAGCCTCTTCAAAGGGTTGTTTTCTTCCCTTCCTTGGCAGCAGGGGCAGAAATATTTCAAAGCCCAGAAAGCAGGGACTTTGTGGGGCTGTTGCAGCAGTGCCTGTGCCTGGCTGGAGGCCAGAGATGCAGAGTCCTGACCCACCCTCTCCTCCAAACACCCCCAGGCAGTGCCCGTGGGGCCTGGGGGCACCTCCATGCATAGGAATTGAGAGAGAGTGCAGGGGCACATGCTTCAGACTTGCCCTCATCACTTGTAGTAACCCCCCCTCCCCAAAAAAGGAGGAAAACTGATTAAAGTGTGGGCAGTCCTGTATTAAGAGACCTGATAAATGTGTTTCTCCCGGCAGTTCTCCTGAAAGGATGGTCTTATCCTGTTACCCATGCACAGCAAAGCTGCCTGGGAGATGAAGCCTGGAATTCACGGGACTGGGATGTAATTCTGCCTTTCCCCTTTCCCGTGCCTCTCATCCACATGTGTAGAACAGGAACAGCAGCCATTTCCCTGTCCTGCAGCCCAAAGGGAAGCTGAGCTGACGAGCAAGGAATATTTTCATCCTGCCAAGCTTTTGGAGCTGGGCTTGAAAAAACAAACCAGGAGCATCTCTGTCCTCATCACTGGCCCTTGGGAGACACAGAACCATCAGAATCACAGGATCTTAAGGGTTGGAAGGGACCTTGAAAGATGCCTGAGTGCTAATTTCAAATATCAGAGAGAGCCAAACAAGGGGTTGATGACACCCCTTATTTGCTCCATGAGGGTGTGGAGGCTCCTTCTTGGGAGGTTTCCAAACCCCCCTGGACACGTTCCTATGTGACCTGATCTAGGTGGGACCTGTTTGAGCAGGAGGGTTCGACTGGATGGGCTCTAAAGGTCCCTTCCAACCCCTACCATTCAGGGATTGTGTGACACCCTGAGCAGGGTGTAACAGGTTGCTCTGTGCCTGTCACTGTCCACAGCAGAGAGGCTGCTCCTGCTGCCTGGGGCACAGGCACTGCTGTGCTGGGATATCCCACATCACCAGAGGCTTTGGGGCACTTGTCCTCTCCCTCCTGCACTGTGTGGCAGCAGCCAGCCGTGATGTCTTGCTGCCCAGTACCTTGTCTACATCTGCTCCATCACCTGTAAAAGTTCCCTCTTGCAGGCATTGGCGTTATTTGAACTTCCATGAGCTTCACATGTGGCAGCTGAGAGCAGGATGACACAACCACTTCCCCATCCTCTCACCTCACCCTGTCACCAGCCACACAACACACGCATCTTAAAATGACCAACAGTGATGGCTTTTTCATCCTTCCACCAAAGGGTTACTAATTTGCAAAGTTCTGACTCCTAGGAGGGAAATACCAGTAAAAAGCAGCACGCTCAGGGCTCCTTTGCCTCCCCTGGATTTATTCATGGGTGTGACAGGAGCAACTCGAGGCACCTGCCGAGCTCAGCCCCACTGTACTCCAGGCTGTACCACACACAGGAGCAGCACATGCTCCCAGCACAGGGCAGCAGCTCCACCACTGCCACATAGCTAACAAAGATTTAAGGGCTTTTATTTTTCAGCAACATCCACTTTTGATATCAATCATCACCCCTGAATCAGCGCTCAGCTCAGAAAGCTTAAAACCCACCTAAATGAAGTGCAGAATAAGGAAAAACAGCACAGAAGAGGGAAATAACCTGAAACAACCAGGAGCTGCAGCAAATCTGAAATGCTTTGGAGATAACCCCAGTATCTGACACAGGTTTTCCTGGTTTACTCACCAGCAAAGGGATGCTGCATGAGCTCAATTTGGGGTGCTGAGATTCTAGTACTAACTGTTGCTGCTCTGCAGTAGACATGTGCAGAAGCTGATACCTGAGGAGCTCAGGAAGATGTCCTCAGGCCCTGTGTGCTCTCCAGGAGGCAACAGAAAGGAGGCAGCAAAATCTCCTGTTTCGGCGTCACTCCTGTTAACACAAACCCTGATGTTCCTTTCTCATCTGGAGAGATGCCGCTCCTGGAACTCATTTCCAGAGTGAGATGGGGTGTAATGTCACTGCGGCTCCCAGGCAGTGCTCAGAGGGGACAGAGCATCTCACAGGAAGCAGCAGATTGGAAAACCAGAGCATCCCCCAAACCCCCTGAAAGCCAGAACACCGGTTTCCATGACAGATAATGATAATCCTCTCGTGGAGCATTACTGGTACAGGAAACTGAGATCCTTCTGCAGCACAAGGCACTCTGAAGCTTTGCAGAGAATATTTACCAGGTCCCCAGCAGTGATTTGCACCCAGCTGCTGATGGGGGAGGTGGCAGAGCCACGAGAAGCCTGGCTGGAGCACGATGGCATGATGCTGGGGGTGGTGGCTCCAGGTGAAGTCATCAAAATCCCTCCTGCCACCTCCTTCAGGCTCTACCTCATCAGCAGTGTGAGCACCAGAGCAGGAAAAGAGTTAGGAGAGAGCTGAAGGGGAAATCTAGCCGAAAAGTAGCTCCTGCCCCGTGGTTTATAAGGCTCAGCCAGCTACCCCTCACCAGGAGAGCAGCCCTGCCTGGATCCACGTCCCACACAGGTCCTTCTGTGGCACAGGGGCCAGGTCCCAGCTCTTCAGCTCAGCCTGTCTCCTGACAGATTGTTTAACGGGGGAGATTTTTAAAAGCTGAGTTTCTTCAAAGGATTAATTTGTCTTTTGATGCCGAGAACACTCTGATGAATGCTGCTTTCCCTATCACACCCAAACACACACCATGTTACAAGTTAATAAACCCATTTGCTGCCAAATAGTCGGGGTTTTTTTCTTTGCAATTTCACTCCATCAGGATGATAAGAGGTTTAATGTCTCCGTGGCTTCTCCTTCTCCTTTCAGTAGCTAAATCAGGTGTAACTATCACTGCAGAGTGGCACTTTTTCCCTGTTAGACAACCATTATTGCTGTTTCCTGGACGCTGTCCTTGTCCCTGGCTCATGCTGACAACAACAAACCCCTTGCTGTCAATGTGCAGCATCTGAAGGGCAATGTTTCCACCTACCATGGCCTACAGTGAGCTGAGAGGACAGTCCAAGCTTGTCCTAATGGAGACAGGACCATGTGGCACGGGGAGTGCTCTCCTGCTCCTCAAATGGGGTTGAGCTTTGGAGGAAGACGTTGGCATAAGGGACCTGCTGTCCTGCATGAGTGCCACAAATAAGACCAAGCCAGGACTTACAACCCTGTGGAACACTTTGTCCTGTCACACACAGCAGGAGAGATTCTGTTGACATCCTGGGCTTGCTGTTGACATCTGCGCTACACGTGTTGACTTCTGTTGACATCTGCACTATTGGCAATGGCAGAGGAGCAGCACCAAGGGGGGCTATTTCCATTCTGGATTTCAGCCTCCAAGGAAGAAAACAGCCATGGGGACAGCCTGGGTGCTGCACGTGCTTGTATTGCATCACACAGATACCAGCTCTGCTGTGTGAGAAGACCTGGGTCTGCGAAGCACAATATGAACTCTCTGGTTTGAAGTAAGAGGGTTTTTTGTTTGTTTGTTTTCAGGCTTCAAAGGAAGCAGACAAACCTCAGAACAAATGTAAAACTCCTGCATCAATTTAAGGAAGGAGCTCCTTTCACATCTGTGCTAGCAGAATATGCCTCAGCTACCTCAAAAAGGACTCAAGGCTTATTGAGGCCTAAACCATGGATCAGCTAAGTCAACAAAAACATTTCCATTGATTTCACTGAGCTTTGCCTCCTTCTCTGAGGGTCAAAGAATAAGATGAATCCAAGGAAAAAAGATACGGTTGGAGGCAGGAAAAGGTCTATGACCAAGGGCTGTAAAACCTGAGAGTCTTTTCGGCACAAATGCTCAGTAACCTTAAACCAGAAACTGGCATCTGGAACCAGCATCTTCCCCCGCTAGCAACAGCTCAGCTTCCCAAGCCCGCGACTCCCGGCTCCCCCCTGGCAGTTTTGTTCCAGCCTGTGCAGCCTTCTCGTTTTTCATCTGATGCACATGATGAATCCAGAAGCAGTAAGCTCTTTTTGCATGATCTGGGGTTTTCTTTTTCCCAAATTCAGAGCTCTGAAACCGGTGCAGTTGTCTGCAGCAAGATCAGAGCCAGGCACTCGGCGCAGCAAGGTGGAGCTGCATCGTAATCAAGATCTGTTCTCTTCATCTGAATGCATCCATGCTTACATCGGGAGATTTTTGACTGTGAAATATACTCTCTCTCTCTCTTTTTTTTAATCCTTTAACTAATTTTAATCTGTCTTTTTCACTTGTCACTTTGTTGTGCACAAAGCACGCTTTTTGGCTGAGGGCTTCAGCAGAATGCATTGCACTGAAGGGAGATAACAAGACCTAATAACCCTCTTTATCGCAGAATAAATAAGTAAAAGAGCAAGGCTTCCATTTAGGTGTTGCACAGAGGATTGAATGTTCCTTTGAAAACTCTTTGATCAATGTAACTTGTTAAACTTTTGCTTTTGTCTCAAATGTAGCTGCTGGTCTTTTCATGCCCGATGAAAAGCTCAGTTACTCAACCCAGCCTTATCTCAAAATGATTAGCAGGGGGATTTCTTAGGGATGGCTGTGCCTTGTAAGGCTTCACAGCAGTAGTTGCACCCTCATCCACCCGAGAAAGGCAGGCTGGCACTGAAAATGAATAACAAGTGGCACTCTGGCTGGCTTGCTGGTGCTAGCATTTCCACTTTCACCACAGCACCCGCTCCAGAGGGACAGGGAACTGCTGGAGAGAGGCCAGTGCAGGGACACCAAGATGATCAGGGGCCTAGAGCATCTTCCTTCTGAGGAAAGGCTGCGGGACCTGGGGCTGTTCAGTCTCGAGGAGACTGAGGGGGGAGCTCATTAACAGTTACAAATATCTGAAGGGTGGGTATCAGGAGGTTGGGGCAGCACTATTTACTATGGTATCCAGTGCCAGGACAAGGGGTGATGGGATGAAGCTGCAACACAAAAAGTTCCACTTAAATATAAGAAAAAACTGTTTGAGTGTTTGAGTGAGGGAGCCCTGGCCCAGGCTGCCCAGGGAGGGGGTGGAGGCTCCTTCCTTGGAGGGCTTCAAGACCCCCCTGGACACGTTCCTGTGTGACCTGATCTAGGTGGGAGCTGCTTCTGCCCCTCTGCAGTTGGGCTGTATGATCTCTAAAGGTCCCTTCCAACCCCATCATGCTGTGGCTGTGTGATTCTGTATAACCCCTGTTTGTTACACAAACACATGTCGCTGCCTCTGCGCAGGTGCAAGGCCATAAAAGCACGTTTGCCTCCAGGCCTTGGCAGTTTCACCAGGAAAGAAATATTTATCCTGGCAAAATCAAAGTCTGACAATGAAAAGGATTGCTATAATATAAAATGAATACACACTTTGTTATCTGGAGGTGCAGGCATTACCAGGCAAGAACAAATTGTGGGTTCATCCAGTCCTGCCCTCGCAATATACTCCAGAGGGAGGGGTAAGAAACGTATGGCAGATAACTCACTCAATGGTCTCTTTAAGCAGGGTGGCAAAACAAAAGGCCCATCAAGGCAGCTTAAGAAATTTCAAGATTGATATTTAATTACCACATTAATCAAGAGCTCTCCAATTTGTCCTAGAGAAAGCCAAAACCACAGAAACAACAGAAACAAGGACTGAAGAGAGAGAACAAGTTCCCTTGTACTCAGGGTTTCAAGCCCAGCCCCACCACACACTGAAGAATACTGACCTCTTCCAGCACGTGGCACTGGAGCCCCTGGGTGCTGCTGGAAAATAACCTACTTGTGGCTGAAGTTCATGCCATGCTGTTGTCTGGATTCATGTTCTCTTTACTGTAACTGGGCTACAACTTCATTTTCCCCTTTTACCTTTTTTTCCCTTCCTTTACCACTTTTCTGTGTGTTCCTCAACATTCTACATTAAAAACACAAGCACATCTTTCTGAAACCTCTCAGTAAAAGCCTAAAGAGCTCTACTCAATAAACATCTCTGTGGAGTGTGGAATAAGTGGGTCTTCTGCATAAACAGCTGATTTTAGCACCCTTCAAGAGTCCCATGCATCCTTCAAAACCACTGGCATGGAGAGAGAAAGCAACCTGTTTAAATTCACATGCAACGTCCAATTTGGGTGAGAACTCAGAACTCTTATACCTTCCACACTGAAATGTTACCCCAAGGTCAGCAAAAGCCCTGCTCTCCCCTTCAGTTGTATTTTCAGAGAGTGGTTAAAGGCTGGGGAAGGATCCCTTTCATCCCAGGAGACGGGGACTCAACGCTTTCATGGCCCAGGGCTGCCTTGCCCATATGAACCTTTCGGTGAGTAACCCTCACCAGAGGATGATAGCTTCTTGAAGAAGAGAAATGAGCTTCTGTTTCTTTCTGGAGCAAACCCAACCCTTTCTGGTACGCCTGCAATGGCAGGTGCGTGGTGAAACTGCTGTGTTCACATCACGCTGGAGGTTTTCCATGTGCAGCAGATGAGGGAGCAGCACACAGAGCACATCTCAGGAGGTGGGGCAGGCTCAGGACCCACAGCCTGCGTTAGTCACAGCCAGCATCTCTGCCCAGGATCAGCTGAGCTGGACAAAGAATTACACACACCTGGGCTGCTCATGCCCATCTTTCTGACAAGCTTCCAGGCAAAGACTGTTGAATCATAGAATCAGAGAATCACAGCATGATGGGGTTAGAAGGGACCTTTAGAGATCATCCAGTCCAACCCCCTGCAGAAGCAGCTCCCACCTAGATCAGGTCACACAGGAACGTGTCCAGGTGGGTCTTGAAGCCCTCCAAGGAAGGAGCCTCCACACCCTCCCTGGGCAGCCTGTGTGGGGAAAAAAAGGCAAAACACAAGCGTTTCACTATCATAAAACATCTGAGGTGTAACAAACAGGTGTGTCTGAGAAAATCCAATGTAATGTTCTGATTTGCTACCTGAGTGGACTATTCCCTCAGATCACAGAATGGAAACACAGCTTCCTCACATGTCCTGCTATCTCAGGACTTGCTGTTCTGGCTTGAAGCCTTGTTGCCTTTTCTCTTCATGCCTCTGGACTGTTTGCAGGTACAGAAAGATGCCTAATGGGTTATGTGATTTTCAAAGTCTGCACCATAAAGCTGAGATTCACTTCAGTTCATCTGGGGGCTTCCTCTCTGCTCGCGTGTTCTCACGAGGGGAAGAGCAAGAGGAGTCACTAACAGCAGTGGTTAATCAGCAGAACTGCAGTATATGGTCAGTCTGACAAACTCTATTGCTTGGAACACATTTCTCTGGAGCCAGTTTTTACTTGTGTGTCAAGCCAAATTTGGGGCTCCTTACTCCAGTTTTTCTCCGAGTTTACGCAGGCAGAGAGGGTTTTAGTAGCAGCTTGGCAAGGCCCGTGGAACCTGGCTGAGTCCCACTGCATTTCTGTGCTTGCTTAAAGCACCAAGGAACTATTTTCAAAAGGGAGAGTTTCAAAAGCTGGCTGCCAATATCCAGATTTACAAATAGGACTTTTGTTCAGCAGTTCATGATTTACATGGAATGGATCATGTTTTCTAACACAGCCACAGTCACATGTGGTACATCTGAAAACACAACCAGTTATTTGACAGTTTCCTTTCTGCATCTGTAATGATGCCAACGCTGGCACCGAGTCTTCAATAGCTTTTCTTTCCAGAAGTAATAACACACATTTGCACAGTGAATGGTATTCCCAAGGCTAGTACAAAAGTGAGGACAGAAGATTTCTAGATCTGGAACTGGCTGACCTGGGCTTCAGTTCACTTTTATGGCTTCCATTTAGAACAGGGATAAGTGGTCTTTATCCCTTGAATTTCACAGAATCACAGAATGATGGGGATTAGCAGGGACCTCTAGATCATCCAGTCCAACTTCCCTGCCAAAGCAGGTCCCACCTAGATCAGATCACACAGGAATGTGTCTAGGTGGGTTTGGAAACCTCCAAGGAAGGAGTCTCCACACCCTCCTTAGGCAGCCTGGGCCAGGGCTCCCTCACCTCTGCACTGGAAGAATTTTTCCTTATGTTTAAATGGAACTGTTTGAGTTCCAGATTCTTTCCATTACCCCTTGTCCTGTCACTGGTTACAACAGAAAAAAAGTGTCACCACATCCTCTTCACATCCACCTTTCAAATAGTTGTAAGTGTTGATGAGATCACCCCTCAGTCTCCTCTTTTCCAGACTGAACAGCCCCAGGTCCCACAGCCTTTCCTCAGAAGGAAGATGCTCTAGGCCCCTGATCATCTTGGTGTCCCTGCACTGGCCTCTCTCCAGCAGTTCCCTGTCCTTCTGGAGCTGGGGAGCCCAGAATTGGCCACAGGACTCCAAATGAGGCCTCAGCAGGGCAGAGCAGAGGGGGAGCAGAACCTCCCTTGACCTGCTGCCTACACTCTTCCTGATGTCCCCAGCCTGCCATTGGCTTCTTGGAATTTTCTCACATTCATTTAGTTAATACTTACAGAGTGAGATCCAGGCACACCACGGAAGTACAAGCAGACAGGACGTTTCTGACCAGTTCATCCACACATCGCTACTGAGCGGTGACCACGCAGATGATTTCCAGCACAGACCTTTACAGATTAATGCCTCGGTCAATGTAACATCTGTCTGCTCTGAGGATGTCACCCAGCAGTAGGTTTTGCACCATATCTACCAGCTGTAGAAATGAAACTTTTTTCTTCAGCACCATTGTACCAGCCCAGCCTGGCAGTGGTTCCTCCCCTGTGGATTTTGCAACACAAAAGCAGCAAAAGGAACAGCAAAGCAAACCTCAGGAGCAGCTGCTGTGGTGAAGGAAGGAAAGACAAGTTGGGGTGATGGAGAAGAGCACCTAAAATCATTAAATGGCATCAATGCTAGCTTGCCTTGTGATTTGCAGGCTGCTCTTGTTTTCACAGTGACATCCACTCACCGGGTTACGAAGGACCTACTGGTGAAGCCAAGAGATTGTAATTTTTAGATCATTTTACAGCACTGGTGACACAAATACAGGACCAGGCTCTGAAAAACAGAAATGTGGCTGGTCTGTGACACTCTCAGTTGTTTCTTCTTAAAAGGAGAGCACAGTAAATGCCATTAAGCATGGCCTGCCAGAAGAGCAGATGCCTCCAGGCAGCTGCTGGACAAGTCCTCAGGCATGACATTTCCTTAGAACAATCTCCAAAATCCCCCTCAGTTCCTTGAAGACAAGTAACCACCAGATGAATTAAAGCCTCTTTCTAGAGAAGATGCTAAGCCATTAGGACTTCATCTTGGCCTTCTAAGCTTCTAAAGCAACTGCATAAATGCTCTTGTCATTACAGAAGCATACAGAATAACTAGGGTGACATTAGGGAATGGAGACAGGAGAGTGACTGAGGTCTGGCCCAGATGTGGCTTGCTCACACAGCAAATGTGTCTTTTTTTGGCTGGAGGAAAAGAATCACTAGGATTCTGCTTCAAAACATCACAGTCCCCTTGTATCCTCTTCCTAGGTTAGTCTTGCAGAGCACAGAGCAGTGACCTGATGGCCACAGCACAGCACTTTGAGTAGAACTCAGAGGGTTTCTGCCTTCAGAGAGGAATTGGTGGAGCAACTTTTCTGCAGCCAGAAGACACATCTTAGGAAATTCTACTCAGCCATTCCCTTGTAACTGCACAAACATTACAGGAGTCCAGAGAAAGGGATTTAGAAAAACAAAACACATAATTCCAAACCTCGTCTCAGTGATTCCTGCTTTGAATAAACAACTGCCACATATATCAGCTGTCCTAACAGCTCTGAAATCTCAGCTTTACACACCTGCCATGGCCTTGATTTAGTACGTAACAAAACTCCAGATGTGACTTCCCAAACCGCCGCCTCGTCACAGCCACGGGGTTCTGCCCACACGGCCACGGAGAACCCAGCGCTCACCAGCAGCCCATCTGCTGCTGCAGGAAGGGGTCAGCCTTGGATAAGGCACTGCTGCCCACCTCCCACTGCTGCCCTCCCACTGCTGCCCACATCCCGCTGCTCCCCAACTCACACTGTCACTCATCTCCTGCTGCTGCCCACTTCTCACTGCTGCCTGTGTCCCACTGCTCCCCACCTCCCACTGCTCCCCATCTCACACTGTTGCCCACTTTCTGCTTCCTGACATTAAAAAATATATAGCTATATATAATCCTCTGCTCTGACACTTGTGCAAAGTTCAAGTCAAGCTCCTTGGGTTCCTTGTGGCTGGATGCCTCCAGTATTACTTCTCCAATGGGAAGACTGTTTTAGACTGAGTCCTCAAGCCAGGTCCAGCTGAGAGCAGGAGTGTCTGAGCCAGTGGCTGTGTAGGTCCATGGCCCTGGCTAATCATGGGCAAGAGACCCTGCTCTCATTTTGCCAATGGAGGCACAAATTAAATGACCACCAGACAGACCAGAGACTCTGGTCTGTGAGACCCAGACGTTTTGAGGAGTGCAAGAGAAATGTCCCAGCTATAGCCCCTGTAAAGACATCCTTGTGTGTAGCCTTACAGACCATGTGCTTGTCTGTAAGACAAGATCACTAGAGCTGCAGGAGACCTGCAAGATGCCATCTGGGACCCACCAGCTGGACAGCTTGAGTGGCTTATGGAGAGAAGCAAATTCATTTTAACCTGATTAAACATTTGTCTTTCCTTGACCAGGACTAGATCTCAGTGACCAGGGGACAGGACCAGTTGTGACTGAGGACTGAAGTGCCCTGCTGAGCACTGCCACAGCTCCAGGAGAGTGCCCCAAGAAAGTACATCCAACAAGGGATGAGCCCACACCTGGAGAGCTGTCAAAGACACGAGCTGTCCCAGGGCAATAACTGAGAGGAGTATGGATTGCTTAAAATGTCATGGCTGTTTGTTCTGCCTAACAACAGCCTCATTACCTGTGCCAAGAGATGCTGTTCGACACCAGCAGGCTGTGTGAGGCAACAAATCACTGTGCCTGGAGACAGGGAAGCAGCAGTTGGGAAAATGCAAAGGAGAAATGAAATGCAACAATTTTTGGAGTTAATTGATGACTATCCAAAGCCTCAGGTAAATGCTCCAGCACATGCAGTGTTGTGAGCAAGATAATGCTGAAAAATCCCAAACTGGAGTTCAACTGGAAGTTGTTCAGCATGGCAGCAGCACCCTGGGACTGTAGTCACAGTGTCAGAACAGATTATTGAAATGGTCCGTGGAGCCTCACAGCCTGTCACACAATTCTCTTTGCATTCTGTGAGTGTAGAGCTCATGAATAATGCTAACTTAAAGGCATTCTTGAGCTCCACTTAGGCATTGAACCCCTGCAGGCTTGACACAAGCTGGGCTCGCTGCTGGTCCTGCCAAAACGCCTCTGCCTCACCTCAGGGTGATGTGCTGGGATCTCAGACTGTCCCTAGAGGTTTATGTGCTGCTCTTTGTGCTAAGCCCATCATGTTCTACTAATAACTAAAAAGGATAAATAGTGCAATTTTGAGGCTAGTAACTTCTTTATGGACAGGAGAAATTACCAAGAAATGGATAGTCAGAAACAGCAAGAATTTCCTGACTTTGTTAATGCTGATGTGAACTACAGATGTCTACCTGGAAGATGGGTTATTACAGCCAATCCTGTGACACAAAGGAGAGCTGTGAGAATACGAGATCTGTTTCAGAATATCAAACAAATCCCTTCTTGGATAATTGCATTGGAGCTGCTCTGAAAGGAAAAACCAGAAAGGAAAGTCATTTTGGGTCATTTTGCCCAACCTGAAACCTTTTTGTTAAAACAAATCCCAACCAAGCAACCACAAGCAGAGGTAAATGTAAGGATTAAGAACCTTTGTGAAATGGAGACTTGGAATATTTCACTTCCAAAAGGAACATTTAGGCTTGTCTAAAATCTTTTGTTTTGGCCAGAGATATCTGTTGCCATATCTGGCATGAGTTTTCAGGTATGTTTTTGGCTTAAATTTGCCTTAAGCAGCAAATCCCAGTTTTAGGCTATGCCTTGGCCAAAGAGCAGGAAGGTAACGCTTCTCGGATGTGTGCACAGCTCAGCACCCTGCGAGAGCCAGAGCTGCTCTAGGGCCAGGCCCCTCAGGTACGTTCATCACTTTCCACATGAAATCTGCACCACAGGACTGGGGTTTCTTATCCAGGCAGGACCTAGTTCAACTACACCCCTGTCAAAACTCTTTCCAAATCAGACTTTGTCCTTCAAGGCTTACAATCTCCCAGCAGCATTTAGGTTTATAGGTTTCCAGGTTTAAGCATGTGCCTTTCTTGAACTGCCCAGTACCATCAAGACCTGGCATCTAGAATTCACATGAAGTTCTCAGCTTTCCAGCATCCATTCACCTTGCAACTCATCCAGAAACAACCAGAGCATCAAGAACTCAAAGCCTAACACAAGGTATACTTCAAATGAGACACACAGCCTTCACGTCATGGCCTTGCTGGCGGAGTTGCCTTTCTTTCAGCCTTCCTCCTGAACTCTGATACAGTGAAAAACCTTTAATAAAACAACAACAGAAAGCTCCAAGGAAAAACAAAACCCTCCTGACTACTGAAGTAATGATTTGACACTAACCAAATATAAACACAGGGATAGATTAGTATCAGCTAATGGTCTGTTCCAACGGCTGTTGAAATCAAAGTCAGCCTTCCCTTTGATCTCAGTATTTTCACTAGGTCAGCCTCCAAGTTTACAAGTCATTTACTACAACAAAAGATGTTTCACAACACGTCCCCCCATATGAAAGAAACCTATGTCTGGTAACATTTTCTTCTTTTTATTTTTTCCCTGCTGATGATGTAAAGTTCTCCTGTAGCCACTGCTGAGCCAGGCTGGGTTAGGGGAACTCACCTGGAGAGGAAGACCATCACTTCCAGCTTGAATTGGTCTTTCAAGCTACTCCCCTCACCCAGCTGAGTAACCATACATATTTTGGCAGGACAGCAATGCAAGTTCCTGTTTATATCCATTCCTTTTATGGCTCTTACCAATCAATGAATTGTAGATAATTCAGTTCTGAAAAGCAACCCCCCTTGGGCAGTGTTCTCAGTTACAAAAGCTTGGCAAGTCATATTTACTTACTGAAGGTGTCAGATTAGAACCATCTCTGCTTGCCACCTATTGCCAAGCTCTCCGTTTTTCCGTTCTTGATCCATTTTGTTCTAAAGAACAGAATTCACAAGTTCAGCAGTGATGAGAGGAACACCATTCAAGCAGGCTGAACAGTTTGCTAAACACAGGAGATGTTTGCATGTGAAACTCTAAATCCAGGCTTGCATCCCTTCCCTTCTGAGCTCTGCATTTAATTGACTGGGGTTCCTGCAGCCTTTGGAGTAAAGGCTCAGAAGAAGAGGCTGCTGCAGACATGCCTGACTGCCAGTGTAAAACCTCTGGATTTATACACTACAGAAGATTTGAAAGACCTTGAGCTGAGAGCCAATGTAACTCCATGGCTCCTGCACCTGTGAATCTCTCCCCAGCCCTCGTGTCAGAATAACTCTTCAGAGTGAAGTCTTTGTTTATCTTTTGCCTTTTCCTTGCCTAGTAGAAAGGGATCCTGTGCTGACACCCCATCTGCAGCCCTGATTGCTGCCCATCAACCAAGGAAACCATGGCAGCAGAACATTTGCTATCTCACACGTGGTTTATGACCTTTTGTTTTTTGGTAAAACAAAACTGATTTTCTTAAATGAACACTAAGGAAGACAGGCAGTAATTTTAACCACTTAGTTGCCTCATGTCCAGTAAGATCTTAATCCATTTTTTTTCAAACAGGGATTTAGGATCCTAAGGCAACTGATTTTTCTTGAAATTACTACTCAAAATCTCAATGTGTGTTTAGTAATTGAGAAGAGGCTCTTCCTGACCCCTCTTCCTTTCTTCTTACAGGAGGTTCTGGAGCAGTAGCTAATCCACTCCTGAGAACATGGCCCATTCTTTCATAGTTTGCAGTTCACTCCATGCCTACCACACAGCAGTGACTTAAGAAGATGAGATGGAGTTGTGGAGAAAGGGCCAGATCCACAACACCACAAGGGTCAGCAAAGTCCCCAAACACTTGTTCAGCTGCTGCCTAAGTCTGGAGATACTATACCTCCTTAAAATGAATTTTCCAGCCTGCCATTCCCTAAACACGTAGTGTTCAACTCTGTGCGTGACCAGCTGTATCTTGGGAATCAATGATAGGTCAGGACCAAGTATCTGAACTGGGATGAGGCCGTACATCTGCACACCTCTGAGCATTTGCAGAGGACCACAGCACCATGCAGCTAACACGAGCTTTATTCTGCTCCTCCTATTCTCAGCCAGCCCTCTCAGCAGAGTGCTGCCAGGCATCACAGCAGAAGTGAGGTTTTGAGGAGCATGTAAATATCATGTAAATATTTTGGAAATGGTTCAAGAGCTGAATATCTGAGTGATGTAGGTTGGTATCCCAGTCCCTCCATCTGTCACAGCAGCATGATACACAAATTAGGGAAGACAGAAATTACCTGAAATCTCTTTCACCAAAGTCTGAGGCATGCTGGACGCTTACATCTTATCTCTGATTAGGAGAGACACCCAACCCTCCTGATTAGTACAATCAGTCTAATTTGGCAGAGATCACAGAAAAATGGTGTCTCAATGTAGTATTTGTGTTGATAGTATAATAAGGTAGATGGGTAACACAGTCCAAACTTGCCTTTAAGCTGGTGGCTGTGATATCTGTCTTTAAAAATCTTTCACGATACTCCCAGCCTAACCAGTTATCACATTCCTGGCTGGTTTCAAAGTCTCCAGCTTGAGTCTAGCTGTAGGTAACAAGGTTAAGAGGGTGCTAGGTAGCACTGACCCCCTCACTAACAAGCTATCATAGCCAGGATTTTGGTGTGACAGCTCAGAGAGGGGAGGAGGGTGAACTACTTACAACCTATGGGCTGCAATGGTAGAAAACATTCAGGTTTTGAATGCCCACGTTTCCTCTTGCCCATTGGGAAGAGGATGCTGCAAGATCTATACCAAGCCTGTTGGAACATGAGAGTTATCTTGTATGAAAAACATAAAGTATTTTTATCCTGATTTGTCTCCTGAACTTTTCTCTGACAGAAAGGCCCACTGTTGAATGGACAGCAAAGAGAAACTGCAAGTCAGAGCTCAGTAGACACAACTCTGATTTGATTTCTTGGGGTTTTTTTAGAAAAAAGCTGAAAAGGAAAATGTCTTTTCATGCAATTGGAAGGTGCCAACTGTTCAGGGGTTCTTTAAACAACCATTTAAAGTTACATTTTTTTCTGGTCTGCAGCATCTAGAAAACCCCCAAAAACACAAAGATGAAGGGCCAGTCCACCGGAACTGATGCAAATGCTGGAGACCCATCAGTACAGTTTCCAAGTTTCCAATACGAATCTGAAAGTATCCTAGGAAAAATGCTCACTAATGAGAGAACTTTTTGCGATTCCGTCAAATATCTTTGCAAAACCATCCCCTCATTTCATGAAAAGATCTATTTCCGAGACACTGTTTGCAACAAGCACAGAATAGTTCATTCACAGGCAAATTCATTACTGGTGAAGTCTTGGCTTTGTGCTTTGTGTTACAATCCAGCACTTAACGCCCCAGGAATCCTCAATCACAGGTAATAGGTATTTAAGCAGTTTCCAGTAGGAATGCAGACACAAACGTGAGAAACATTTCCAATCTGTCAACGTTTTCACAATCTACTGCTTTTCTTAATAACGTGGACAAAAAACCGCAGCGGCAGCTGATCAGAAACCTGTGTTCCCCTTGGTGAAACGATTTCAGGTTTTGCAAATTGATTTCACTTGGATGCAAAAATGAAACCAAGAGGTTCAGAAAGTTTTGGCTAACGCTTGCCTGAGTCTCTTTCACAGCCCTGTTTTAGAGCACAACCCCTCTCAAATCCCAATCTCCCCTTTGCCTGCTTTGTCATGCAGGCAGCATCCTGACCCATGAGCTCAGTCTCTATTACAAGGGAACAACAGTTTCATTTTCCTTCAGAAGCAAAGCAATTTCAAAGCCTTGAAATGTTTCTAATTACGTCTGTTGTTTATGAGTGTTACATGATCAGTGGAGTATATATAAAGAATATTTGCAGTTTCTAGAAGTTTTTGAACCTCAGCCAGAATTATCCCCACAGACTCGCACTGCAGCCTCTTTCCTTATCCAGTAGTTTCTCTGATGTCACCTGGATCTGAATTTCATCCTCTTGAAGCTCTGGAAAAGAATTTTTTGCATAGTACTTTGGTTGTGATTGAGGGGGAAAAAAATAGTCTGGTCAAAATATTTCAGCCACATCTAATTTACTACCCACTGTAAATGCCCACGGAGTGAACTCATCCTTCTTATTTGCCAAACTACTGACCCAATCACTTTTTGTACTGCTGGATCAATTTTGGTTTAAATTACTTTTGTCTGCATAAATTACATCCCTTTGTGAACACCAGGGCTTCTGCCTCCATCTACATGAAGCTCACAGCGTTTGAAAAGTTGATCCTTTAGTTTCAGCAATCTCAGGGGAAATAAGGCATTTTAGAGATGCAATCTAAAGTCTCCATCCTTTAAATGCTCTTGCAACTACTTGAGTTGGGTTTGTTATTAGACTCACTGAACATGGTAGAAATAATCACGTGAGCACAGTTGCACAGATCTGATCAATGTCTGCAGGATCAGGGCACAAATGCATCACGTCTGTTCTTTGGGTTGAGCAGGGACTTGATGCTGCATTCACAGCCAACAACGCTCAAACCACGGCTGCCAATGGGAGAGAGAGAGGCTCATACAGGAGATGAAGCTATGTCCCTTTTGACAGGTTGTCAAGGAAGAAGCAGCTCTGATCAGCCCAAAATTTCAAAGCAGAAATCAGCTGCAATTAACTGTTTCCACAGCTGTTTCCAAAGTCTAAAGTAACGGCAAAATGCATCTGTGCCTCTCTGAAATGTCGGGGGATAAATGACATGTCGCAAGGTTGACACATGAGACACACATAGTGTCGCCTATCATAAGCTCATTAACAAATTAATAAAGCCCAGCTAGATCAGTGTGCACTTGCAGCTAATCACCTTGCCACTCACAGTCCCCACCCTCCCGTGATGAAGGGCCAAATCTCACCCAAATTCACACCCACTCCCCCCCAAATCTGCTCTGATCTTGGATTTCCCTATAAAGCATTTGACATCAAAAATAATGAGACACTCTTTCAAGAGTCCTTCCTTTTCATACTCTGAATGTTAATTTGAGCCCCATCACTCAGGGAAAAGGACAGTGGCATACCTTCATTTCTCATTAGCTTCAGAGTCATTAGACAGATCCTTAGATCAAAACCTTACAGAACTTAAAGCACAGGACGATCCTTGCAGGACCAAGAGGTAGACATGGCCTAAAATCCCAGTCCCAGACACTCTTGAACACTGGAGCATTTGAAAGTTGGCTCCACAGCTGTAATTTGCAACTGCTGTCTAGATACTTTGCAGAAATGAGCTGGCAATCTCATAAGCAGCCCCCGTATTGCAGCATATCTGGCTATATATTTTCTTACTCCGGTGGGAAATGCTGCAGAGAGAGAATCTCATCATCACTCCTGCTCATGATTTGGACTAAAATGTGCAGAGAAAGGGGGAAGTACCAAAGCTGTTCAATCTTTCTCCAGTCAAACATCAAGGTTTGCCTGTGTTGGGCCGCAGTCTGTGTGGAAGAGGTTTGTCAAAGCAGCTGACCCAATAAACTACACTTTCACACTAATTAGATTTTCATTATCAGGATGTCAAGAAATAGAGCCCAGTGTGCAAGTTATTCACTGTCTGTGGGACAGCTCTTGCTGGATAAACGATTGCCAGCCAGCTGTGAAGGAGGCCATCCTGCCTTCTGCTGGAGAAGTTACTGCTCCTCCTGAGCCATTCCTGGGTGTTTTGAAAAACTGAGAGTGTTTTCATGTCTCAGGGTTTTCAAAATACAGCCTGTATTTATGAAATACGCAGGGACAATGTTTCCCTGCAAATGGCAACTGAAAATTAAGGCTGACATTAATCCTGGTACTTTAGGGCTGGTCGGGAGGGGGGAGGATTCTCTCTGATTTGTGGGTCTGCTCAGGAGCCGAGACAACAAGAAGGCAGAGGCTCAGGCACTTTCTTGAACAAACATATTTACTGCTCCATCTCCTTGTTTGCAGCCGCTAAAACTTAGGTAATCCCCAGGCTCATGATGTCAGCACTGGCTGAAATAATGCCCCTTTTAATCTTATGTTGGGGCAAATTCACTTCATGGGGACATGGACGGAATGTCTCTGGAGGTAACACTGCTTTTTCTTGATGGATCTGCCCTTGCCTGTGAGAGAAAAGAAGGCTGTAAGGGCTATCCTGATGAAAAAAAAAACGTATTATCTCTTGGAGGCATGAGTGCATGGCAACTGTTGGGTATATGCACGTGATGCTAGAACCCTGCTGGAAGGTGCATTGGTTTACCCAGAGGTTGTGAGCAACTCTGAGATCTGCCCAGAGCTCCAGAGAGTATCACGGTGGCTGAGTCAAAGCCTCTTCCATCCAACAAAGCCTCCTTCCTTTCTGGGCCAAGTTTTGCATTCTCAAGACTCAGCAGGGGAAGCAAGTCTTGGGAAAGCTTAGCTGCAAATACTGCACCTAAAAATAGTTATTTTGATCATTATCACTTCCAGTTACATCCAATGAAAAAGCTGCTTAACTGTCCTTCTTTCCAAATCTGCAAGGTAACAGCTGAAGTTTGCTGCCATTACAGCTCACATACCAGCCCCACCAGTGCTGCTTCAGGCAGGGCTTGCCAGGCTATAGCAAGTATTTCTAACCAAGTCTGTCCAGCCCAGAGCTGAGTATGAATGGAATAAAGGCACAAGCCCAGGAGCACTAGGATGAGCCTACAATAAACACTACATTGAGTATGGAGAAGGCATTTGTGTACTGGACACAGCCTCAACAAGAAGGTACCTGGCACACAGACCACTGCATTGTTTTAATTCTCACTCGTCGGGGCAGGCAGCTCTTACTGGTGACGCTGGGGCTGACGCTGAGCTCCCTCTCAGAGCAATTCCCTTTCTCTGCACACAAACCCTGCCTTTGCTGGGGAGGGAGCACTGCCAGATGGGACAGCCGAGGGGAGGGAGTTCGAACTTCTAGGTCAGGCTCAAGCCAAAGTATTTGTAAGTTTTAAGGAGGGCCCCAAGTTCTCCAAACATAACTCTTGCTGCTGCTGACACTACCTATCCCCAAAGGGTTACACTACTCTCAGCTTATTTTTAACTTAGAGGAGAAAAATGTTCCTTGGCAGCAGTTTTCCCAGACTCATCCTTTGTGCAACATGCCCAGAGCCATCGCCTCTCCCAATTTAGGTCTGTGCAGGTCCTGGGGAAGCCAAAGCCCTGTTCCGAGCGCGGGACATTAACTGCAGAGCACGCTGCAAGCCCAAGTGTGGGATGGCCAGATCGTCCCCTGGCAACACATGAAAGGTAATGGGTCCTGCAATTAGGGAAGGCAGCTTGTAATGAAGTGCCACTGAGGGCGGCGCTGCCCAGCAGGAGCAGCCCCGGGGCGGCAGAGCCCACGCTCAACGGCACATAGCACAGCGCTGCTATTTTTATGAGACCATAAAATAGTTGCATTCGCTACGTTGTGCTGCTTTGCAACTACATTTTTATGAACCTAAAATAGCAGCTTGCAGTTACTGCTCGGGATAAATGGCTACCACGTCTGCCTATCACTTCAATACCCACCGTCAAAACAGCTGCTGCTAAATACAAGGAAATGATGTTTTACTCCCCTCTAAGGTTTGCCAGGAGGCCCAAGTCCATCATTTCATCTACTCTTTGCAAAGATCTCCACCGAGTTGGAAAATGGGAACTTATTTGATGCCAGGGTAGGGAGGGAAGTGATGTTCTGCAATTGATTCCAGCATTTAAACTGTTTTTATGAAAGCAGTATAGTTGTGCTAATCCCCAGTCCTCCAGAAGCAAAACTACCTAAAAGCATGAAGTCTGTCTTAAAAATCACGACGTTTTAACCTAAAATAAATTTGAGCTTTCTTAATCAATCCCCCTTCCCACAAACCCAAGCTGTTTTCCATCCAGGGTTTCACATATTGGTAACAGCTATTGCTGCAGTTGTAACACCACGGCTCCAAAGTTTCGTGTGTTCCTGACTCCAGTAATGGGAGTTTACTGAATAGCTGGAAAAAAAACTGTAACACACTGAATGTATGTTTTGATGGTGCTTCATGTATTTTCTAGTGCAACACTACTGCTTTAGAGAACAGCAGTTATGACTTGCTGGGACGACACCGAGTGGAGTCTCTTAATGAGGCCTTTGCAGCTCCTTTCCCATTTCCATGGCATCACCCTGCTCAGCATCACATTGCTCTGGTCATGCTGGCCTGGGCCGCTGCTCGTGTTTTCCTTCACGTTGCTGTTATTTCCATGCTCCCACACTAGTGCTGGCAGCAGCTTCCCTTTGCCCTGACACCAGCTCGGCGGGTGCCTCACAGGAACCTCTGAGGCTGTTGACTTTGGGAGCGGCCCGTGGCAGCTGGCGCTGAGCTCTGCAGCCCCTCTGCCTGCTACAGGGTCTTGTTTTGCCAGGAAAAGGGTGTTATTACCCAGCAGCGGCACTCCCACTACTCCTTCCCTACCTTATCTCCCTCCTCACACCACAGAATCCTTGGGGCCTTGCTATATAATGGCCTTTGTACTGTATGTGTGTGATGCTCTCACCCTCCAGCAGAGCCAGGGACAAAGAAACAGGGCATGGTCATGGATCTGCCTATTGCATGCAGCCCTCCAGACTCTGAAATTGTTACCATGGCCCTCCAAAGATGGTTTGGGCTTGGGCAAAAACACCCATGGATGTAGAGTACAACAGAACCTGTCATCTCAGTCAGGACCTTGAGGCATCATCCCTGCACAAATGACAGTCACCACAGCACCTTCAGCTAGAGGTAACACTGATCTCACCCAGGAACCACTGGCCTCCTGGGCAGCCCCATACTGTGCATTGTGTCTGCACTGTCCTTCCTCCAGCAGCAGGACTTCAGAGGCAGCCAGGGAGAAAGGAGAGATCATTTCAGACACCAAAGGCAGCAGAGGGACTAAGGACAAGGTGTACACTAATGCTGCCTCTTCACAGAGACAGTTCTTCAGAGGTACTGTCTACAGGGCACTTCCTGGAGCTTTGTCACTTGTTTGAGGATTTTTTATGCTATTTTTTAGATGATTCAGAGCTCTGGGAAGCCTTGTGCATAACACTCCCCTTGCTCACACACTGTAGCACACGTGCACACATCCTGCCCGCTCCAGGACCCAAGCCAGGACAAGAAGTGCCCCCATATGGACACACTGCAGCGTCAAAGCCGTGCTCTCCCCTTGCACTGCCATTCCCCTCATCACACCCCAACATTTCATCCCTTAGAATAAAACTCTGACCTGCCTGGGGCAAAGATCCTGCCACAGCTCCAGAGCTGGGGAACAAAAAAAAGAGCCTACCCAGAGCAATCCAGAGAACAGGAACTCCACACCTCCCCTTCCCCATCATCACTGACGGAAAGAGCAGCTTCTGGTGAGGACTGAGGGGCTTAGGGAGCAGACTGCCCTGTCAAGGACTTAAAAAGACATTTTCTTCTCAGAAAAGCCAATAGCTTCAGTTCTCCACTGGCTTATCACTGACTTCAGCAGACACCTGTGCTTTACCTTATTGGAAGAAATCACACATCAAGGACCAACTCTAGGTGGTCCTGCTCTGGCAGGGGGGTTGGGCTGGATGATCTTTTGAGGTCCCTTCCAACCCGTAAGATTCTG
Source organism: Urocolius indicus (assembly GCA_013401255.1). NCBI lineage: Eukaryota > Metazoa > Chordata > Aves > Coliiformes > Coliidae > Urocolius > Urocolius indicus. The sequence goes on along the minus strand of WBNH01008867.1, from coordinate 70,778 downwards.
TGATTCTGTGACCAACCCAATGAGCCCACAACTGATTACTGTACATACCTTCCCCCAGGAGCTTCTTCCACTCTTGCCAAGGGCTTTTCTGCTTGCCCCAAGCAAAGCACAAAGTTGGCCTTCTATAAAACACCAAGGAACAGCCAGGATGCTTCTCCCTGGATGTTGGAGACTCCTGCCTTTCCATCCTCCACAACAAGGGGTGTTCAGAGCTATCCTTGGGGATCAACACCTGAGAGATGGGTGTCTTTGAAGGGGAGTGACAAGCCAGTCCCCATTCAGGACGTGGCCATGATTGGCATTTCCAAAGGTGGAGGAGTGTGCTGTGTCTGCTCCCAGCGGCGTCTGGCACGGCCGGTGACAAGCTGCTTGTCATGTCACTCCGAGATGAGAGGCTGCGACGTCAAAAGGGACCTTCTGAACACCGACGGCATGACACAAAAGCAGCAGTTCAAAGGCCCCAGCTTCCCTCCCAGGGAGACAGCCTGGCTGGTTATGACACTAATTTATTGTCAGATATCTTTCTCTTTTTTTTTGAAATTACAGTCAAAGGAGTTTGTGTTCGGATCCCTTTGGCTGGATTGGTAATTTCATGACACTTTACCTGGGCCGTAACAAAGGATACCGAAAACAAAGCTTCTATCATCAGGTCTGGTCCTTGTGACTTACTCTCCTGGCAATGGGCCAGATTAATTCAAGGTGTAATTTCACGGACTTCTGAATTTCATCAAGCTGAGAGGTTGACTCAGTTGACAGGTATCAGAAGAGGGGTGATCCTGGGTCAGCCCTAACCATCAGAGACACCCCCCCGAGGCTCTTCACAGCACATTCCTCTACCCCAGCCCTGTTTGCAGAGGGGTTTGTTGTTGTCTTTCATGTTTTCTTCTGAAATCACAGTGCTGTAGGAACTTTGCTGTGTGTGCACTTACCCACAGGGTGAGCTGAAAGCATTACAGTGGTGTAATGTCCCCCTGAAACCCAGTAATTTGGTGGCTTGTCAAGATTGGTGGTCTCAGTCCAGTGTTCTAGAGAAACACCGTCTACATTGCACTATTGGCAGCAGCACTGGCCACTTTGGAGAAAAGTCAAGTAGCACCTGAACTGCTGGTCTCAAAAGCATTTCCATGCAATAGCCATGTGAAAGATGTGTTACTGTGGTGTGAGAAGCTGCTGGCCCACCCTAGGGCTTTGGCCACTCCTCTCCTGCCAGCCCAAAGGAGATGGATGGTTGTTTGGCTGGACTGTGCCTGTCTGCAATTTCTAAAGAGTTAATGGAGCTTCTTGGCTGAAATCTCAGTGTGATGTTACTGTTTATCCATATTACAGGCTCGTGTTTAAACATTGTAATGATCCTGGTAATATGTTTCCAGCTGCTCACTGTCCTGGACAGCCAGTTATTAAAAATAAACTTGCATAAACACATTTCTTTTGCACAGCTCATCCGTTTTTGCCCACATGCTCACACTAAGAGGTCGTGGAGCTCTGTTTGTCACATCATTGTCTGTTCCTATGGGAATGACTTCCCTGGAAGATGATTATGTCCTGGGGCTGTGGCCAGGTGTGGAACAAGAGGGAGACAGCACAGGAGTAGGCAGCAGACTCAAGAAGGTTGTGTATGTGCATTTGTTGTGTATTGTTTACAGAGACCTTTTCTCCCACGTGCTGAACATCGATCTCCAGTTCGATGGCAGGTTTCAACAGTTGGGCTGCTGCCTCCTGAACTTCACTTAAAAGTTCATTGGGTGAGCAGAGAATGCAGGAAGATTAATCAAAGTGATCGGAATGGTTTGTCTTTCTATTGGAAAGGATTGTCTATGGAGCAGTATAGCAATGTATCATCGGTCTGGAAAGGTCAGTTATGAAGAAATATTGATTTCAGAAGTTTGGTTTGATTACATTGCTGTAAAGTGTGATCTTCAAACCCCAGCTGTTTGTGTCTCAGATCTGAGATCAGTGGGAAATGCAGGTTTGGATTTGCCTCTCATTTTTTGTTTCTTAAAAACAAAAAAGACAAAGCAACAGAAGAAAGTGTTTCTAAAGGCATTGACTGCTCAGAGTAAATTGTCACTTGACTGGGGTTGATGGTTGGTTTCTATTAAAAGGACACTGTCAAAATGCTTAGGCCCACCATTTATAATCAAGCTGAAGGAATTTCCTGATGAGTATGAAGAAAATGTTTTGCACCAAGATCCCTCCCTGGTGCCCACCAGAGTCATGAAGGTAAAGCTGCCCACAGCACCTCTGGGACTGGGTGGGTTTAGAAAGGTGGGTAGGATTTGATAGTGTGTGACTTACAAACGTCCCAAGGAACGTGTCTCACTTTTCACAGCCAGTATCACAGTGTTACAATTGTTTCGAACCAAGCCCGTTTCTAAACAAAGCCCTAGTAAAAGAACATTATTCATTAACTATCCAACAGCAACCTTCTGCTGGGAGAAGGATTAGACTCATCATAATCATCTCCTCCAAATCAGACACAAAGCACACTTCAGCTCACACACAGGAACACGGACGTTCAGACACCAAACCCCACCTGCAGAAGGGCTCTTCTCCCTGAAACCATACCAGGAGAGCAAGCTGTCCTCCCATTGTACCAGCACCCTAAGCACAGAGCGGGAGGAAAGCCCAGACCACGGGTCTGAGACTCCCACATGCAAAATAAAGCCAGCTCCAAGCACTGCCTGTGGGTCAGCAGCTGGCTGGAGATGCTCACAGGAGCTCACTGCTTTGTCGGTCTTCATTATGGCTACAGTGGGTTTGAGCTGCAAGTTACAGGTGTGACCTGGCCTGTTTTCTCCCTCTGTAGCAGACTCACAGTGTTGGGGGTGTTAGGGATGCATGGAGTGAAGAACCTTTCTGTGCAGGTTTGTTATTAGTTTAGCTGTCACTGACCCTTGAATTTCACCTGCAAAATCCAGAGCAAGGACTGATTTGGGACGGCAAAGGTAGTGAGACCACTTCATACACCTCACATTTGATTCAGCAAAACAGGACAGACTGTTTTGCAGTGCTGCCACAGAGAAAGCTCAATGCAGAGAAACAGTGTGCAGGGAAGCATTTGTAAAAAGTGAGGTAAGGCAAAGGGCAAGGCAGAACCAGGATCCATGACTAAAGACAAGAGCTGCCCTCCTTGGAAAGCTGGGGATAGAAACCTGAGCAGGCAAAATCCAGCTCTGGTCTGGTACTGCTGAAAACCCCTGGAGCTGCTATCACCAAGTTAAGGCTGAGTGTTCAATTGTGGTGGTTTCACAGGGTGAATGCATTTTCTTACTGTTTATTATTCTGCTTTTGCTGTGTAACCTGCTTCACTAAAAGCTTTAAATGAAACAACTGCCATTAAAAACCCATCAAACAGGATTTTATAGTTCTCCCCTTTGCTGTGAGGACATAACAACTTATAACAATTTATTTTGCACTGTGCTCAGTTCCATTAGAAGGCTGCTGGGGTTTATTTTTAGGTTTTCTCTCAGCACTGAGTTACCTAGCTTGTAACAGGCACGGTTTTGTTTTGTCACCTCAAGGCCTAATCATAGTGGGATTTGCTGACATTAAGAGTCAGCAAATATATCTACAGGCATCAGCTATGTAAAAATGCTTTCAACTGACACAGGGTATACAAAGGGAGAGAGCATTGCACCCTCTCTTCTGGTGCAAATGCTAGGAAAGGAGTAATTATCTCACATCAACATCCTAATTTCCAGCACTTTGATCAGAATGCTTTGAATTGTAAATACAGCCAAAAAAAGGTGTCACCTATCAGTTTTAATGAAAGGGATCTTTGCCCACTGAATGCCATGTGCTAAACCAGAGAAGTCTGAAGTCATCTCCTGACTGGCCCCCAGATGCTTTGAACGCTCTTTCAAAGTGGAGGCTGTTGTCAACAGCAGCCCAGATCACAGGGGTGAGGCGCTGGAGATTGCCACTGCTCGGAAGTACTGACTGCAGCCCAAACCCAGCTCTTGCCGGCAAAGCACAAGCTCTGCCTTTTGAGATGTGTCTCAGCCCCACTGAAGGAACCAGGCTCTGGCATCCGTCTGCAGAGCCATCCATGCTTTAGCATTCTGGAGCAGGTCTGCTGGGCTGGAATATGTGAAGCTCCACTGGAATACAAGGACAAACTCCTTTGGTGCTGAGATGAGGGAGTCCTGGCCCAGGCTGCCCAGGGAGGGTGTGGAGGCTCCTTCTCAGGAGGTTTCCAACCCCAGCTGGACACGTTCCTGTGCCCCTGATGGAGGGGAACCTGCTGTAGCAGGGGCTGGGGCTGGATGAGCTCTGCAGGGCTCTTCCACCCCTCCACCCCCAACCCCCCATTCTGGGATTTTATGGGCTGCAGTTGGGGACAGCTGATCATTTGCACTATGGGGAGAGAACCAGCTCTGCATGTGTGTTTGTACAGCACCCAGCACAGCACAAGCAAGGTCCAGGGCTACTGTCCTGGCACAGTGCTGTTGCCAGCACCACCCAGTGCACACTCTTGCCAAAACCTGTTCAGTGATGACTAAAAAGCAGATACAGTAGACCAAGGACAGAGCTACTACAAGGACTGGAGCAGCATAAGACTGTACTGCTCACACATGAGCAATTCAAGGACTCGTTCACTGACTTCAGGATGTTACAACAAGCAGAGAAGAGATGGACCAGATTCACACAGGACTAGAGAAAAGGCTGGGAACGGACACAACAGCAGTCTTGGGGCTGGGCAGGTAAATTTTAAAGGAGAGTGTTTCTGAAGTAGCACCACAAAGCTGCTCTCTTCCTTCTACTCTTCCAGAGCACTCACCATCTGCAGGAGACAGTCTGGTCCAACCCAGGAGAGCAGCAGTCACCTCTCCTGGGATCACAGCCACAGCCAACAATGGTGCTGCTCAACACCAAATGTCATCAACGCGAAGCACAGAACCACATCTTCAGTCATGTTTGTCAGAAGGTGGTAGCTGGCAAGTTTTCCTGCACACATGGCCAAGATGATATACACCCCTGGTACCATGGCAACCTTCTCCGATGTGTACTTGACACATGAATTATGCAAGCAGCTAAGGTTTTCAGTCATCTCCTCCTGCATGTTCGTTCGTCTGTCACTGTGACATCCCCAGCCCCAGTGTAACTCAGGGCTTTGCAGTGGGTATCAGTGGGGCCCAGGGATGCTCCTTTGCTGAGAACGGGGAGCATCCACAGCGCAGGAGCGGAGCTGCTCATCGCCTCCCGGAGTGGAAAGGCTTGTGCACAGAGAACTGCTTGGGCTTTTTCCCATGAAGCTGTGTTAATTAAAAAGATTAAAGCTATATGTTTAAACATTGGCTGACAGGTATAGTTCCCATCCCCCCTCCCCCACCCCTTGACATGATCACGAAGTGTTAACAGCAGACGTCAGTCCTGGGAGACTGTAAAAATTGTCATCTCAGAGCTATTAATACAGCACGGGGGAGGGGGGAGCTCTTTAAAGAGCATATAGCATTAAACCTCTAGCTAGATATTAAGGGGGTTTCTGAACCTGTAAAATTATAGTTATGTGCAAAAGACGGGAGGGAGGGAGGGCTTAATTAAAAATCCATACTTAGCTGGCGCAACACTGTACTTAAGGGCTCCAGCTGAAGCCTTTAAACAGGTAAAATACTGCCCCGAATGCAGAGATGTCTCCTGGATAAAGAGGCCCTTTGTATCTTTGATGTCCTGTAAGTGCCATTCTCTTTAATTTTCTCCTTCTTAACAGTCATAAAGGATATTTTAAATGCATGAGGGACAGTCAAGCTGCAGAGGCTATGGCACAAGTGTGGAGCACAGGGAAATGTTCCTGGAATGGACTCTGACAAGGGCAGCGGCCATTCACAAGTCAAAGGAGCCTGTAGAGATCCTAGAGGGGATGAATTCCTAAATAGTTTTATTTCCTCTTGGCAATGTGACACCTCCTGTGCGATCAGACAGGATCCTCTTTTCCTAATGGCTCTGCAAAGGGCTGGTCTGTATGGAAAGGCAAGTCCCAAGTCACTGGCAGTGTTCAGGTACGTGGCCAAGGCTCTCCAGTGGGAACACAGTCTGCTGGCAAAGGAGCAGCCCCCAACCCCCAGCAGCATCAGACAGGGGAAAACAAGCAGTTTGGGCTGGTTTAGAAGTTACTTTTCTCAAGTGCAGTCCCCAGTTGCAACAGCACAGTCGCTCTCTACTGCAAGCTCCAGCAAACAGACAAAAGCAACGAACCCACCAAAGCTGGATGTAAGTGCTGAATTAAGGGTTGGAGCAGATGCAATTTTCTTGTTACTGTAGTAGGTGAGGCATGCACTAATCATGAGTTACCAGCTCAAAGCCCTTTCTCCTGGTGGGTGGGAGGTGCACTTTCCCCTGCTCTTTGCTGACTTCACATCACCAGTATTCTAGGCCAGGCTTACATATATATATATATATGTGTGTGTGTGTGTGTGTGTATGGTAGAATGGTAGCTGAATATACTCAAACATAGGAAAACAAGGCAACATCAATGCCTACCCGACTTGCACAGTCTCAACATACGGTAGCAGAAGCTTTAGGACCAAATATAGCTTGTCATCCAGATTTTGATACGTTTATATTAGAAGGTCTTGTGCCTCCTACATGGCTAAAGGTGCAAGTGTACATGTGACCCAGCTTACAAAGGAATTCCACTCATTCATTTATTCTTTGGAAGTGGATATAAGCAGCCCATAAACTATTCATGGCTTCTAAACCAGTCTGGTTTGAACTGAGAGGGAATGCTCAAATGGAAGCTGATGACTGCTCCAACTTCAAAAGATGGGACTAATTACAAGAAACAATAAACAACGTGGTTCACACGAGACTGCCCAGGCCAGCACGGGATGGGAATCCCCAGATCCAGAAGGGATCCCTGAGACAGAGACTGTCTTCATCTGACTCACTCACCTGGGCAAAGCTGGTAAACTTTGGAGTTGAGACTTCTTATAGCACAATGAAAATCAGGTTAAGGCCTCATTTACATGGGGCTTCTTCATGTAGACAGATGTCATCTTAAATATCGTATGTCTGCACAACTCTGGGCCCCAGGGGTGGGCAGCAGCTGTACCCAGGAACTAGTCTGACCCTTAGAAGCACAGCATCAAGAAGTCTTTATCTAGCAATCCACAAGATATGGGAACAACTGACAGTATAACAGCACTCACTCACACCAGTCTTCAAATATGCCTTTGCCTTAGTGCAAGAAAGAGGAGAGTCAGGGTGGGCTCTGCATCACCCTGTGCCACATACAGTCATTTACTGTATGGTTGGTGCAGATGGGCCTGGTTAGAAGAAACCCACGTTGCCTTGCTGTGAGGGTATTAGTGGTGTTTTGAGCAGCTCTTTCTAATAGCATTGAACACAGCTCCCATAAACACAGAAAGCAAGTTCTCTGTGGGAAATGCTTGATTTCAGAAAGCAAAAGGCAAGAGCAGGAATTAGGATTCTGAGGCACAAGGGGAATCATGAAACCTGGGTCTCATTCCTATCCTTTTTATTACCTTTCAGAAGGACCTTGAGCAGATGCTTTAACCTCTGTATCCTATAAACTGGGGTAATAACGATGCTGTCATATCCTGGAGGTGCCCAGAGACCGCAAGGGTGAAAGGCAAGGGAGCTGAGGAGAGCTTTTCTCATTACCTCCAGCCTCAACAACATATCATAAAGCAGTCATTTGTGCTCATTCTTCAGAGACTGCCTCTGGCATTGCTTTCCTTGCAAGTCATTGCCCTTACCCTTCCTTCACAGAGCCCAAGCAAGGACTATCAGCGGACACCTTTGCAAGGTGCTCATACACCCTTCCTGAAGCTGTCAGCTTTGCCAGGTGCTCATACACCCTCCTGAAGCTGCCAGCTTTGCAAGGTGCAGCCTGGCCACCTAAATGACATGAGAAACAGCGGAGGAATGATGCCAGACCAAATGCTGCCTATGTCAAGGTATTCGAAATCCTGGAGAAGAAAAAGGTCCTCGTGGTTTACTAGAGAAGGTCAGACAGAAGTTATGTTTGTGTTTTTCAGCATGATTGGATTATAAATATAGTCAGCAGAGGCTTAGGACACGGAGAGCTCTGGATTGTGCTTGGATGTGTCACTTCTGACACTGGCAGGTGATGCCTTCATAAACCCAGCATTGCTGTCACCAGCCAGTGGTGCGCAGCAGAAGTGCAGTGGGAGCAGGCAGAGGATAAAAGACCTGAGTTAGCAAGGGAGCCAAGGGGCAGGGAAAGCAATTACAAAGTTATATATGTTTGGCTCTACCCTGTGTTTTACTCCAATAGCTGAACAACATTAGATTGTATCATTAAGCTGCACCCACAGACAAAACAGGGGAAGAGCCGCCAGCTCAAGCAATTTCATGAGGTCATGACGCAGTCAATACATCTTTGATGTGCACAGGATACAGCTGCTCTCTGCGGCCCACAAACCTGTTTTGTCTGCTCGACAACTCTGGAAAAGATTTTCAGAAGTATTTAGAGGATTTATGGCCACACATTACTTTGAAATGAGCTCTCTGCCCGCGTGTGCCAGGCTGGCTGCTGTGCTCTGATGAAGGTGTTGGTACCTCGTGGAGTTTGTGCTCATCAGTTAACAGGATTTACGCTCCTAAAGCTCTTAGGTGCATGTAAATCTTCTGCAGGGCAAGCAGATCTGATCTTCTGCTCAGATCCATGTAGAGAAGTCATGCTGAGTCTCAGAAGTCAGTAGGATTTCAGGTCACATTAATGGTATTCTATTAGCTCAAAACTGGTATTGAGAAGGAGATTAATTTAATAGCAATTCAAGTTTACATTTCCTATCAGGATTCTAATAGCAGGGGATAGCATTTGAGTGACTTCTAAGGAATCTTTGACCTATCAATGGCAAAGGTACTAATGGGCAATATCACAAGTGATCTGTTTTCTGCTTTCAATTCACCACCCGTCACCGCCCATCCATTGCCTAGGAGGAATCCTGCAGGTCTAACAGAAAGTTGATTTACTCAGAAGCGAGGTGGAGAGATTAAATGGAAAGGCAGAAGTTATGGATGTTAGAGGGATGAAACTGGTTAATTTAACGTGTCACTTGCAGAAGACACAGGTGGCTGGATACTCTCCCACTACAGGGATGCTCAAAGCTGGGGAAATGGAGATCTCTTGATGAGACCTGAGCAGGTGGTGGCTGCCATCACCGTGAGGCAGCAGTCCCCAGCCACACAGCTGTGTGACAGTGTAGCCTGTGGCCAGAACAGCAAATGCCAATGTCTCCTACCTGCCTGACCCTTGCCAGCTTCAGAGCAGTGAGGGCTGGAGTATGCTGCCCCTTCCTAAAGAAGTTGTGTTACAGGAGTATCCTCACTATATAGAACCCTGAATGTTCTGCGATTACTCCAGACTAGCAGTATTTCCTATGCTGTGACCAGGAAGCAAAGGTCTGAGGAGAAACCACAATAAAGAAAGCTGACAGAACCCCTGATATGAGAAGAAGTTTCTTGCACTCACACCAGACCTGAAGTTCAATTACTTGCTCATTATTGAACAGAGAGACGCATCCTTAATCCACTCTATCCCTCCCAGCAAGAAATGGAATTAGTTCCTAGCCTGCCATCATGATAAGACTCATCTATTAAGAATGGAGATTTTAAAACAGTAATACAGGAGATTTCAGAACAGCCCAACATTTGGGTTCACTCTAAATCCTACTTGCAAACCAGCAAGGCAGTCTCATGCCAGCAGCTCAGAGGCCTCTTATGGGCACGCGATCACATGCAGAGGTAACAGTGAGAAGCAGCGAAGCCACCCCGGAGGCACAGAGCACACTCAGGCACTGAATGCCCTGCTGTTTGACTTGCACTAATATTGTTTAATTATATTGCTACAAGGCAAGAATTCCCATTTGACAGCAACTGGGAAAGTGCTTAAGGTGATGATATTGTTCTGCTTGGGTGGCCTCTGCCTGAAGGTAATCTTTCAAAAGCAGCTGCTTTAAGTGGTAGTTAAATGGTACCAAGGGATTCGCTTGACACAGGTGTCATGTTTAATCTTATTCATATATCAATAAAACCGGTACCATATGTGCAGGTTGGTTGGCAGCACTGAACCTCTGAGACAATCAATATTTCCATTAACAGACTCATCCTCTCTGGTCAAATCCACTGCAGGCTCCCAACTTCAGGCACTCTCAGCCCACCTGCTTCTAATCTCTGCTTTCCAATCCACTCTTCAAACATTTCTTCTCCAGAGAATGCACTTGCAGGCAGCTCGGTATCGCAGTTTGGCTTTTATTTGTGCATGCACTTCCCCCAAAATACATTAGCACGTAGCAGGGAAGTGGTGGCAGTAAAGGTTTAAGTAGATGCTGTTTCTACAGTGTGTTTATCTAATACATTTCAGCAAAAGCTCTTGGAGCACTTTGCAACCTGCTCTGTCATTGCAGTCACAGGAAGGTTAATGGTGGCTGAGAGAGGGAAAGCCAGTGCCTCAAGTGCACTGAGGACGGCCAGAAGACAGCCTGGAAGGCCTGATGCTCAGCATATGGCAACACAAGCTAATGCATGTACAAAAGCAGCGTGTTTGCAGCTCGCTGGCTCTTCCACAGCGGCTGCTCAGATACACGCTGTGCTCCACAACACCAGGCGGCTTTTGTTCGCTCATGTTTTCCCTCTAACAGCTTTCCCCAGGATCAAGCTCTACTGTTTGCAGCAGCACTTTGGTGGGATTTTATTTTGTAATATAGCAGCTACAGTTCATGTTTAAAACTCATTCTAATACCTGAACTTTAAAAGCTTGGAAAAACGGTCCCTTTCTCACTTGTCACACATCAGCCTGCTCCCTTCACTCCTGGGAAGGGGTCTGGGAGAAGCCGTGACGAGGACAGCCCAGCACAGGGAACTCAAATATAGCTTTCATTTGGATACCAGAGGGACAATCACAAGGGTCACTTTTCTGACATACTAATTTAAAATGAGGCTTAGCAACAGAAGAATACAGCCCAAGGCACTACAGATTGAGGTACAGTAACAGTCTCTCACCAAGCAGAACAGCGTGGCCTGAATAAGCCAGAACAATGAAGAGCAGCAATCCTAATGGCAGTGCATTGGCAGAGTTGGATGGGAGAAGTTAGCACAATATCCTATTTTTTCTGTTCCAAGACTGCTTCTCACTTGGGTGAGTACAGAAATTTATAGCCTAAAAATACACTTCATAAGGTTGCTCTCCTTGGCCCCTGCATTTGTTTCACTTGGAGCACGGGGCACTCGTTCCATGGCGGGGAAGGAACTGGGCAGAGGAAGACGCACTGGTGGATGTGTGCTTGGATGGGATTCATCTCCAGACAAGTCACCTGACAAACCAAATCCCTAACTTAGCATGAGAGACAGATTTAACACTCCCGAATGAAATGTTAATGCAGGAACAATCCCCTATAACATCCTCACCGTAAATAATTTACTTTCCTTCCAAGCACTGAGGGAGATTAATGGACAGGTTTGAAAAAAGAGAAAAAAAACCACAAAAGAAAAAGCTAGAAGTTAAAACCTTTGCAGGCCCCAGTGTCACTGCAGTAACAGGCAGCACATGTAAACACTGCAGGGACTGTATCCATTTAGGAGAAGCTGGGAGACCACACAGTGTATGAGAGGCACCACTCCGCAGGGCTGCCCCTTCTATTAAGGGGCCACTCAGAGCTTCCATTTGGAGCTGGGACAGGCAGGGCCTTCACTGGCCACTTATTTGTTATGATGAACTCGCCAAAACGAAGAGATTAAAATAAGTCCAAAGTGTTTCTCAGACAAATGGTAAATGTCACCTACAAGATTTATAGCACTTCTGTTCCCCCTCTGAAAGCTTTTAGTTCAGTGGCAGAGGTTACCGAGGGCCTGTCCACTGGCTGCCGGCTTTATAGTTTTAGCACTGGACGGAGAGTAATCCAAAGTTTCAATAATGAGTAATAGCACTTTCAGCTCACCATCATCATTTGTCCTACATCCATTATTGTCCTAAGAGACCAATCTTGCTGATGTTAATGGTGTTGGCAGCTGGCGTGTCAGCATTTCACACCTCCGCAGCTGCTGGGCTGCGCTGGCAGCCTCTCCTCTTCCCCCCCCTCCCCTGTCCAGCCTCCCCATTGCCCTGCATGCAGGGACAGAGCCCAGGCAAGGTCCTCACTGATGGCATTGGTGGGGGGAAGCTTGGAAAGAGAGGCCTTGCTCAAGTAGGGTGCTCTGCAAAGTGTTATTGTGGGAGAGTTTCTGCTCTACCCTTGAGACCACTGTGCTGCAGTGCAACAGGAGTGGTTGCTCTCTCCTCATGAGCATTGCTGCAGTACCTCAAACAAGTATTGCCTCCTCTTTCCCTCCTTTCTGCCCCATCTCACTTATCCCTCTCTCTGCTCTTCTCCCCTTGTTCCAGAGCATAGAGAGGATGAGACCAGCACATGCTCATTTGTGAGGAGTTTGCATCCATGCCCAGGTGTGGCCCTGGGGCTGGAAAGAGACCGTGGAATGGAGACAAGGGGGAAGGGCTGCAGACACACAGAGCTGACACCCACTGCACTGGGATACAGCTTCCACAGGGTCACAAATAGCCAGAGGTGTCCTGCAAGCCTTGCAAGGCGCTCCTCCCTCCCTGTTCCCCCTAAATCTACTTATGCTGCAACCTTCACCAGTCACACACAGCCTCCAAGCTCTGCTTCCAGTGGATAATCTAAATGTATGTATATATATAAATCTTATTTTTCTCTCCTTGTTCATTTTTTAAGGAGACTCTGGATGTTTAAAGTAACATCAAACATCCCATGCTGCAAGACCATACCGGGCAATACCATGCCCAGCAATCCTCTGGCTGCTTGCAATGTGCCCTGCCAAAGGGACAGCAAGGACAGCAAAACAGGGTTATGCAGGGCCCAGCAGATCTTGCCAAGTGCAAAGGGACATGCCAGGCTTCCCTAGATATGGCTGATCTCTGCAGTCACTCAGCTAGCTGGAATTCCACTTATCCCTCAGTTAACATGTCCTCATGTTTGCATCATAAACTGCATGAGTTGTCCTCACATTTGCCTCAATTTACATCCATAATACTGCTTTGAATATTCTCACATCCCCTCCTTCTGCACTCCTCCAGGTCAGGGGGACACAGCCCAAATACAGATGTTCAGCAGAGCACTCAGGCAAGAATAAGCAGCTGACACAGATCACAAACCAATCAGGTTGATATACAGGTGCAAACAACTTCAGGTGATGGGCCAGCTTTCTAAAAATCATTAGAAAAGTGAATCCTCACAGCATAAATCATCAGCCTCCTACCTATCACAGGGCTGGCTGGACACAAACAGGACAGCTCTGTTTCACAGATGGAGAACTTAATCATCTCACTGCTGCTCTGTGTAACTACAACAGTTATGAATCTTTTTCTTTACCAACATCTTTCAAATGCAGACCCTGGATTTGACTTGCTAACCTCAGCAGCACACAGCCCTGCCAGACACTGTGGTAGGCAGATTTTTTTTTTAACCAAGTAATAAATTAGGTGATTGCCTCAAGTACAACTCAAAAGCTTGACTCCACTAAGTGTTGGTGAAGACCCTCTGCCCAACACTGCTGACCCCAGAGTCAGGCCAAGGCAAAACTGGTACTAAGTTAGCACAAATTTGGGAGTAGGGTGTTAATCTTCCAAACAGAGCACTTGAGCATCCATTTCAGCTTTCCCTTCCTACTAGGAAAAGCTGAGATGCCTACATGGCCACAGGACTCCAGGAACTAGGGGTTTAAAGTGAGCTGAGGACTTCAAATGGCTAAAGCACCATATTATGAAGTCTGCATTGGACCTTGCTGACCATGGACAGAAAAGCCTTTGGCTACTGAAAAAAAAGCTGTCCTTGCACAAGGTATAACACATCCCCTCTGCTCTTTGAGATCTTGAGTTAATGTGGTCAGAAGTCTGGATTTTTCCTTGTTTCAGTGATCTGACATCCCCCAGCTGTTTTAAGACCAGCTAGCAGTAGGTGAATAGGACTTCCTGGTGGGAAAGGGCTGCACATCTCTGTGTGAGTATCAAACACCAAAATGTCTTGAATTAGAAACTACTCATCAAAATTAGTCATTTTGGGTACTGTTAAGTTTGTCTTCATTTGTATTTAAACAATAAGGAAAATTTATCAGGAATAATAAGAATCACATATCTCCTGTCCCACCAGGACCTTTTCACACAAAATGTTGAAGTNCAACCTCCTGACACCCACCAGTGAGATATTTGTAGCTATTAATGAGCTCCCCCCTCAGTCTCCTCTTCTCCAGACTGAACAGCCCCAGGTCCCGCAGCCTTTCCTCAGAAGGAAGATGCTCCAGTCCCCTGATCATCTTGATGTCCCTGCACTGGCCTCTCTCCAGCAGTTCCCTGTCCCTCTGGAGCTGGGGAGCCCAGAACTGGACACAGGACTCCAGATGAGGCCTCACTAGGTCATGCAAGTTCCTTCCAGCTTGTTAAATGTTAAGAGAATTGAACACAGCACTAATAATCTTCTGGCTCTGAGGCTGCAGACAGCCCAGTTGTACTGGGAAAGCCACACTGCAGCATGGGCTCCATCCATCCATCCATCCATCCATCCATCCATCCATCCATCCATCCATCTTCATAGCACAACCTGAATCCCTTGAGGGCTCTTGCCTGGTAAGTTATTCAGGATGTTTCTAGTTCTCCAGAAAAGCTGACAGTTTGTCACTAGAACTGGGGAAAAACTTACAAAATCATGGAAGTATTTGCAGAATGGGAAAGGCATTTCATTCCACTGCTCTGGGGCAATATATCCTATTAGCCAGGGATCACTGATCTCCAAATCCTTGACTGAATCACTCTTCTGCTCATTACAGCCTCATCCCCTGCTTCCTCCCTGCGAGGCAACGCTCTGCCCGGCAGATAAGCAGATGGAGGAAAACCAAATACCATGGAAGACAAACTTGAACACCTCATTCATGTGCATGAGATACACAGCAAGCTCAGGTCATGGGCAGCTAACCCTGCTTTACTTTGCTTTCCTCTAATGTTATTCTGTGGTTTTGTCAAGGGGTTTAGGTTTGTTCAAATTCCTCCCTGCACCATTTATCTCTATTCCCAGGGGCCATAGTTGGACAACCACAATTTGATAGGCTGAGATATCTCTTAAGGGGCCGATCTTATAGTCCCATGTGCCACTAAACAGCACCTGATGTTCCAGCCGCGTGAGGCAATGCTGATCTTGGCGATGCCATCCCCTGCTTTGCCATTGGAGCAAGGGGAGACAGTAACCAGTTGGAGTTTGTGCAACCATCCCCAAAGCTAGTGCTTCAGGTGGGAACATGCTCAACCAGTAGAGAACATCTTGCACAACACCTGGAAGGACAGGGATATCTTTCCATATCCATTTACTCAGACCATTGTTACAAGGTGCTTTTAAGTGAGGCAAAAGATACAGCCAAAGATTTACAGCACCCTAGAGTCACGAATACGGGTCCAGACTGAAGCCACAGGGCTTGCAAAGGGAAGGAAAAGAAACTTCACCAAAAGGATGGGTGATGTAAAGCAGCAAGATTTATCTCTGAAAGAAAATATGCTGATTCATGCCAGTGAATGACTTAGCCTATTTAAAGCATTTGACCACAGCTTAACTATTGAACCAGTCTTAAACATACTCCTTTCTATGGTATGATTGGGACACATGCGACAAGAAGAGCCCTTGCAAGGTAGCTGAGACAAATCCAAGCAAAGTCTGTAGAACAACTCTAAGATCCTAACAGACTGACTACAGAAGAGAGCCCTTTGCTGCTCCGGTTAGCTGCAGAACTACCAGGAAGACACCTTGGAGAGTCAGTTTCTGCTTTGCCAGTGGCTGCCTTGTGTGCCTCTGCTCTGTGCCTCTGGTCCTTCTGTGCAGCTCTGTCACCCCTGGTGCGGGTGGTACAGAAGCCAAGCAACCCACTGCAGCTTCAGCCAGACCTCATCAGCTAAGCCACAACAGCAACACAGAGCAGTGGCTGGAGAGTGGGCTGCATCCCTGGTGAAGCAGGTCAAAGCAGCAACTATTGCAATACTTCCCGATTACCCATTTAAATAAAGTCTTCCCCTTTGCTCATCAGCTGTGTGCATACAGGTATATATGATGCTACTGTATGCAAGCCCAAATGCAAAGAAAAGCCCCCACTGAAGTCAATTAAATTCTAGTTAAACCACACACGAGCTGCAGAATGTGCTGGGATTGCAGACTGCAAACCACACTGCGTAGCTGACTCTGCTGTTCCCACTGGATCCCCTGTAAATCCACCATCAATTTCGCCTGCTTGGAGAAATCTAATCCCAGGGCTGGAATCAGCAAGTCCTTCCCTCCCTTCCTCCCTAGGCCACCCTTTTCCCCTAAATGAGATAAATTTCTCCCAGCTGTAATATTGCCAAATACAGTAGGGTTATAGTAAGGAAAAGCTTCATCTCAGAAAGCATTGCAGGTTACTACCTCAGTAAATCAAAGAAGAAAAAATAGACCTTCCCTTTCTGTATGATGCATGTTTCCTCATATTTCTTGATGGGATTGGGAGAAAAGGTTAACAGGGAGCAGACAAAGCTAATGATTTAGTTAGCACGCTCATTAGCTAACTAGCAGTAGAGACGAGACAGCTCACAGCTACAGTAGTCCACACTTAAAAGATTCACCCAGGCTCAGCTGAAATCCCTCAGTCTGGAGTATACTTGAGGTATCCTACCCGCAGATGCACCAGGGCAGGGTCACACAGTCCTTCCCATGAGCTGGTCAGCACGTGGCAGGATCTCAGTACAGATTGGTGGTACACAGCTGCAAATACAGAGTTGTAGGGCATGGTCATTGGCGCAGCACCAAACCAGAGTCTGGCATTTATGAGAGGAGGTAGGAGCTTTAACCCTAGTGCAACCTGCGCCTCGTGCTGCTGCAGCTCAGTGCACCTTCTGTCAGCAGGCGCCAGCCTGAATCCTGCTGCTGTAAGCCAGAAAATAGTCTGTGTTGATTGCCTCATCAAGGAACATTTATCTTGCAGGACAGCATCTTTTTTTATTCAATGTTTAGCTTTCTTAATACAAAAGTTTCCTTTTATCACCTCATCCTGTGGTGAGCAGCCAAGTCCAGTTTCCCTTCTTGCCCTGGTTCTTGGAGCAACACATCTACCAAGCTTCTCCGATTTTAACTTTCCTCTTTCCAAGCACCAGTCACCATCTCAGCTCGTGCTCTCTACCAGCACATGCTGTAAGGAAAAGCTTCCTTCCTGCTGGGTGATTTACTCCAGAATCAGCTTTCAAATCCTCATTAGCTATGCTTTAAAAGCAGCAGTAGGACCCAGAGTTTGGCTGAGGGCTGCAGCTGCTCACCTTGCAATTCCATTCAGTGGTATCCTCATCTGTAGTCACGTCTTCTGTCACTTGTGTTGGGTTTGTGTGGAGCAGTTTTTGTGTGGAAAGGAAGGGAGCTGCAGTGGTGATCCCTGGAAGGAGACCTCAAAAGTCCCTCTGGCTCTGAGTCAGACTCACCTCTGGCCTGGCTGGGCCAACCTGATGCCTCTGCCATCACTATTTAAGAAGGGAAACGTGCAGCAGAAGAGACGGTACAAGGAGGGGGAGATGATGAAGGTGACCGTGCTGATCCTGAAGTCAGCTGAGGGAGCAGCAGCGCTGGACTGGAGACTCCCACCCTCCCCAGCCCACAGTGAGACTGGGGGGGACCTGCACCCACGGAGGGCCCCAGCAGGGCCGAGTCTCCCACAGCTCCGGGATGGATGGTTGTAGCCGGGATTGATGGCAGTACCCGGGAGGGGACCAGGGCCAAGGGACCACCCACACGGGAGCAGATGGCAGCTGCGGCCTCAGGACGTGCTCACGGCTCAGAGTCAGGGCAGGATGGCTCGGCTTGAGGGAGCTGCGCTAGAGCAGGGGGTGGCGAGGAGTCCGGCTGCCCTGAGGGGAAAGGAGCGGCAGGAGCTATGGGGAAGGACTGAGCGCAGCCGCCACTCCTGTCCCTGCGCTGCTGAGGCTGTGGCTGTGGGCACAGGGAGGGCTGAGGGGCAGGCGGGCTGCAGGGGCATCGTCCCACTCTGTTATTTTCTTTTTATGATGCTTTTGGTTGCTGCTGGGTTAAATTAATGTAGTTTTCCTCCCCAAGTGGAGCAGTGCTGTCTGTTTTGGCTGGGCCTGTCGTGAGAGAGGGAGCCCTCCCTGTCCTCGGGCCCTCGGGACCCTCTCCCTGCCCTGCCACGGCGGGTGAAGGGCACAATGAGCGTGTGGCTGTGTGGGCCTTGTGCCCAGCGGGGCCTGAACCCTGACACTGCTGCGGGGCTGGATCAGGTAAGGCTGGCTTGAGGCAGACCTTGTGAGCAAGCTCCACGGGTGTAGCAGAGACTTCAGTACACATTCAACAGTCCTGTATAAATACAGAATAACCTTTAAAGCCAAGAGGCAGCAGCTACTGGGCAGCAGGAACATCGTGCTGTTTCTCTGAGGCTTCCAGGACAATAGAAAAGGCACAAGCCTCCCTGGGGACTTTTCCAAAATTCATGTCAAAGGCTGAGGGGTCTCAGCTGGGGGTATGGAAGCACCCACAGCTGTTAAAGCCAAGTTAGGAAGCCCTTGCCTCATTTTGGGGATGCTAGCCTTAGGGCTGCTGGAAGTTCTGGTTTTCTATATTATTTTCTAGGGTCTCCACTACTTCACTGCTTGTGTACAGAGCAGCCAAGCTCATAAAAGCTCCAAATGGTGTTATTCTAGATTTTTTTTCTAGGCAGAGCTCCTGGTTGTTGTTCTTCTTCTGGCATTGCTGTTCATAGGTGTGCACAGCACTGCAGAAACCTGCCTGGCTCTCCCCTGTTTCTGGACATGTGACAACTGTTTCAGCAGCAGGTTTTCCTGCTGCTCTCTAGTGCTCCCTGATAATTGGGGAGCTGCTCCAAGCATATATTTGCTGCCTTGATGAAGGTCATCTTTTCATAAGGTAAGCTTTCATGCCCTGCATCTGCTGGGTCCAAATGGCACTCAGAGGTGCTTGGCTGTGCTGGCTGGAAGCTGGTAGGGAGGGATCAGCCCTCAGAGCTACTTCTCTACGCCACTGCCTGCTCTCTGCTGTCCCACCTCAGTCCCTAGACCTTGTGTTTGCATGGCAAGCAGATAGATAGGCATGCAGCATCTAGTGCTTTCTGATTTATTCTGCAGGAGGGAAGAAAAATAAGGACAACTAGACTGAGATGCCCAAAGAAGCACCAGCCTAGGAAAATGAGGTTTTGCATGAGAGCACAGCATCTCTTGCACGTTTTCTCAGCTCTATAAGGACAGCGTGTCCTTCCCACTGTTAAGCCTCTTCCCTGCTCCAGTGCTCAGAGCAAGAGTGGAAGATTGGGAACTCAAATTCTGTAATTCCCCTCATGTCACACTCCTATTGCTGCAGAGCATGGCACTCCCTTCCCTGGGGCATCCCTGGCTGCTTCACACCACTGCACGCCTGCCTTTACCTGGTGTCTGGGCCAAAGGAGGAGGAAGTGATCTTGAGGTAGAGGAGGGGCATGGCTGACATTGATTAACCTGCCAGCTGCTTTAGTAACCCCCAAGACATAACAGCCAGAGCTAACGTCAACTTATCAGCAGCATTACTGAACCAGTGACCAAGCTGATAATAAACTGAAACCAGAAGGTGACAAAAGTGTTTGGATTGGGTGAGGTGACTGGGAGAGTGCAAGGGAGGGAAATGGATTTGAGGTGGCCTACTCAATGCAGTCTCTTGACTGCACTGCACGTCCAAGCATGCAGCAAAGTATCAAGCCATGCCCCTTTCCCATTGCATGCTCTCAACCTTATATTTGCTGACTGTCAGTAATAAACTCTGGTGTTTTAACAGCTTAGTTTATAAAAGATTTTTAGCTTCTGCAGCAATAAGCATCATGGCCTCTGTGAGCATCCAAGGCTGTTCAGTTGGTGGGGCTCATCTAGAGCTCTGCGTAAACCCCCAGCTGCTTTACTGGGAGAGGAGGGGGCAGAGTAGGGAGGTGAACTACAGGTAGGCTGGGGCTACTGGCGGGTGTCTCCTCACAAGCAGCAGCTGATGTGCAGTTTGTGCTGCTCTTGCCCAGGTGTAGGATGTGTCGCAAGATCTGAGACAGTAAACTCAGAAGAACCAAACTCTGAATGAACATTTCAGCTGACTCCCTAGCCAGGATCTCTCCAAGATGAAACTCTGCATCAAGACAGCGCATTGTGACTCCCCTGCTTCTGGCCTTCATCCACTAGCTTCTGTCTGACACAGCTGTGGCCCAGGCAGGTAATACCACATTTATTTCTTCTACTAGTGGGTGTCATAAGGCACTTGATCCAGGATAGTCAGGAAAGAACTAACAGTAGCGTTAACCTTTTCTCACAGTAAAATAACCTTTTTAAATGTGCAGTATTTAAAAGGGTGATATTAAAAGCCTGGCATCCCAGTGCAAGTAAATCTTCCTATAATAACTCTCCCCGCTGGACTCAGTTCCAAGGAAATGCTGCATTTTCAGGAAAAGCTTGTCCAAAGGTTATTCTTTCTTTATGTGCCTGCCCAACTTATGGCTTTTGTCCACATTCCTTCTCCATAAAGATCATGGTGACACACTTTAATAGGGAGAGATCTAAATGCCCATTTTCAGAGCCACTGCCAGGTTCCTCTGAGCCTGCTGTGCTGTTCAAGGGCAGTGTCAGAGTGCAGGGTGCTGGTTTGGGAAGAGCTGCATCTGTGTGATGTTTTACTCCTGCATATTCAAAGAGCTGATTGATAAGGTGCCAGTAGGTGGGGCTGAAGAATGTATTCTTTATATCTCAGGTTTTGTAGGTGCAGCAAGAGCACAAGTGGACAGGCTTTGGCTGTTCTTTATTTGTGGTGCTTAATGGTCTAACATAACAAAACTATGTTTCCTACCCTAACCTTCTGGCATGGTTGATGAGAGGTGCTGAGCTGTATGGGATGGAGGTGTATGGGATCCCTGTGCTGCAGTGGGGCATTTGGGCTGAGGATGAGTTGCTGGCAGTGGGTGATGCTGCAGGTTCCCTGGGGCTGATAGCAATCCCTACTGCTGAGTGGGGCTGCATCCATCTGGGGAAGCACTGGTGGAACTGGGAGAGATATTTGTGGGTTGCTGCACATATAAATGCATGTTGAGAAAACAGCCCAGCTTCACAGGCAAGCTCACAGCTGCTGCCTAAACCCTTGAAATACAGGGCTTTTGTTTTCAGCATTAGAAATGGGTGCTGAGGGACTCACTACAGTTAATTTCCAGTGCTTCCTTCCAGAGGCAAGGGCAAACTACAGCGTGGAGTCCCTTTGTCCTGCTGCTACCTGGAGTATATAACTACCCATTGAGAAGTTTTGGATGAAGTGTCATCTTGTTGGCACATGCTGGCTAAAACTTGGGTAACCAGTACCATCTGTTGGAGCACTACCTCATGGCTCTTCCTCTCATGTGTCTCCCCTGCTTTGGGATTCTGCAACAAGCTTTGGCTTCTGCTCTGTGGTGGAGGTAGCAGGTTGGACAGTGTGGTTTTGTAGCATTAATCTGGTTGTAGAATCACAGAGTCTCAAGGGCTGGAAGGGACCTGGAAAGCCCATCCAGTGCAACTCCCCTGCCAGAGCAGCAGCACCTAGAGCAGGACACACAGGGACTCATCCAGCTGGGTTGGAATGTCTCCAGAGAAGGAGCCTCCACAGCCTATCTGGGCAGCCCCTGCCAGGGCTCCCTCAGCTCAACAGGGAACAAGTTTGTCCTTGTGTTTCTTTGGAACCTCTTCTGTTCCAGCTTGTCCTCATTGCCCCTTGTCCTGTCATTGGCCTGGCTCCAGCCTCCTGACACCCACCCTTGATGTATTTGTAACCATGAATGAGCTCACCCCTTAGGCTCATCTTCTCCAAGCTGCAGAGCCCCAACTCCCTCAGCTTTTCATCACAAGGGAGATGCTCCACTCCATCATCTTTGTGTCCCTGTGCTGAACTCTCTCCAGCAGCTCCCTGTCCTTCTGGCACTGAGAGGCCCAGAACTGGACACAATATCCCAGATGGGGTCTCATGCCATGTGACTGCTCTGCACCATGTTCCTCTGATGGACAGAGACTGTGCTTTTTTATACATAAGAAAATTGGATTTAGGGTGGGTTTGAGAGTATCAACTTAACCTGCAAACACTGCAGGACACTGTCCTGGCTGCAACCATGCCTCTGGGCACAGCACAGGTGCTGCCCTTGAAGAATCCCCATAGCATCCCCCTCGTTATGCATTCCTGAGAAAATCAATTAGATCTAAAATAGATCTCATTTGAGATCCAGAGGCATGGGCATCTGCAGCCTGTTAGGAATAAAGGCCTGTTACTTCTCAAACTTCTCATCAGATTCATGTTTCACAAGCAGATTTGTAACCTTTCTGGAAAAGCTGACAAGACCAACTCCAGCCTCATTCAGTAATGTCTTACTAAATTGAACAAGTCATAAACCACTTTAAAAAATGAAAGTTAGGACTAAAGGTCTGAATGCAAGTGACTAAAATCTTCGCAGAGCATCACAAGGGAGGCAGAGGAGCAGACTTGGGAAGGGATGGAACTCAGTGCCTCAAAGTGATATAAGACCAAGAAATGGCACTGGAGATTAATTTATTACAAGGATAAAAGCAGATGCCCAGAGACTGTGAAACAAGGAGGACTGAGTAAAAAGAAATGAGACTGAAACTAAGGCAGACAGTAGATCTACTTGTGTAGGAACCGGGGAAAATGATCCAGGCAAGTGTGTGCTGCGTGACTGCTTTGTACAGGAGGGGCAGCTGTGTCACACCCATCTTCAGGACTGAGTAACTGGAAACAGTAAAAGCCAAAGTAAATTCTGAGAAAGGAGGAGTACTGTCTGTGCTCTGGTCTGGAAACATGAAAGGCAGTAGGTGAGAGAACCCTGAGTCAGCCTGAAAACTCCTGAGGTCAGCTTTCTGATTGAAATATGTATTTTTAGACACAATGAGTTTATGTTTATTTAGTCTCTGCTTGGTTTCTGAGCGTCTGGGACATGCTCTTCTTTCAAACTGCAAGGGACAGGAACGTGTAATTCCATTTTACACAAGATAATACTCTTGTGCAATTCCATGAATGCAGCATCTGGAGCTGTAAAAGCAGTAAATGCCAGAATATGCTGTAATTAATATCCAGCATAGGTTGCACCACTTTTTGATTCTACAGTATGTTGTTCAGGAAACAAAAGGCAGAGCAGTTACACAGAGAAGTTCACCCAGCAGAACATGCACAAATGCAAACTTCTAAGCAGTGTAATCCTTAAACCACCAAATCCCAAGATTTCACCTGACACTTCTTTTGCTCTGGAGGATGCTGCACTGAGGGATAGTTTTTGGAGGGCTGGTTTAAGGCTCATCGCAGCATCTGCACTCCTGCATCAGCTCTGTGCTGGTGGAATTAAGCTCAGAGGCCTTTACTTGCTCAGATGAACACCTGTGAGCTTGTGGCAAGACGCAAGAGGAAAAGACAAGGCTGGTGGAGCTGCTTTTAAGAGAAGTCAGGCCACCAAAAGTAATGAAAGTTGCTATAATACCTTTCTTGTGCTGTGGATTCCCCTGAGCAGAGGGTTGTGGAAGGTGCATGCAGACACCAGGTTGCTCACACCTTGCCAAATGCTTCCAATTCCCAAATGTAGATGGAGTAGTAGTAAACCTGGGACGTTCTTCTCTACTTTTCCAACTTCCCACCTTCCTGCTTGATAGCTGTTTGGTCATTTGTGCTTTCTGAATGTTACCTTTCGAGGATCAGGGGAAAAAACAAAGAGTTTCCTTAAAATTGCCCCCCAGTTCTGCCTGCAGTCAGGTCAGGAGGCAGGGGGCTGAAATCTTTCACAGATCTGTACAGTCATTTAGGAGATAAAAGAAGCAGGTTTTGAACCTGTCTGCCAGTTGCATCATAAAATAAATCTGCCTGATTAAGCCTTGAGTAAATATTTCCAGCAAGTCCTAGCAATGAGGAACATTCAGAGCAAGTTGGTGGCTTTGGACGAGCTCAGGCCCATGTTTCAGCAGCTCCAGCTGTGCTGTGGCAGCAGTGAGACAGGGCCACCAGACAGCAGCCTGGCCCACCCTGCCCACGGGGCAGGGGCACATGTATGTGTGTGCCACCAGACCTGTGTGCAGTGGCATGCAGAGCAGCAGCTGATTCCTCACAGTCATGTTCAGTTCCTCCCCCACAGCTTTGCACACTAATTCACATCAATGACAAATCCACGGGATTCATCTGTGTTCTCAGGGAATGAATGCTCAGTCAGCTGGACTAATTCTTCCATTCAGGTCAAATTCATCAAATCATTTCCTAGCCCATTCCCCTTCACACGAGGGGAAAACAAAGTTTAAGGAAGTAGGAATGCTTCATTTCTACTTTTTTTTTTCCAGAGCCTTTTGTTTCAAACTCACATTTCTGTTGGAAATGTCACCGCCAAAATGCTTTAAGAAATAAGAAGGAAATGCTGCAGTTCAGGTGGAACCAGGTTTTGGTGTCTACAATATGAATGTTTCTTTTGCTTCTCATTCAACCAGTGAACTGAAAAATTAATGAGCCACTAATTAACACAGCTCTGGTGTTTACTAATTTGTGCCCAAGATTATGGGGCATAGTGATGGGGAGGGAAAATGGGAACTCTGTCTCGGCAAGCAGAAGGGGGAGTGGGATGGAGGCACCTGTGGGCTGGCACGGCAGCAAGGGAGCAGGAGATTTTTGGAGGGTGAATAGAGGTGGATTCACTGATGCAGTTGCTTCTGGCCTTGCCGTCTGCCTCTGCAGATATTTGACTCTCCTGCAGTGTTGAAGCAGATGGAGGTACCTAAAAGATAAGGGTGAGATTGCGTTTGGATTTGGGCTCCTAAAATGAGTGTGGGTTTGATCTCTGCATAGTGAGAGCAGCACAGTGAGGAATTTCCCATTTGGTTTCAGAAATGCTCATGGCTGGCTCAGGGTCTGGGACACATGTCTAGGACACCCTACCACCCATCCTGACTAATAGCTCTTTATCAAAAGGCCTCCCACATTTAGAGGGAGGGCGGTTTGAGCTGGAGAGGTCAGTGCTGGGCAGTGCAAGCATCCCATTACAGGGCAGTGGTGCAGTGTCAGCCACGCTCTCCCCTCATGGGCTCATGGGCTGACCCTGCCCAGTCCTTCCTCAAGTGTATTTGGTTGCTTGTTGCAGCAACAAAACCACACTAAATTCCTCAGCCATTTCTCCAGGAGCAGATTTGTGCCCATCTCCTGAAGCACGGCGTGTGTGTCTGGGCATGGCTCTGGGCTGTGGCTCTGGGCTGGGGCTGCAATTAGGCTCCGTAATCACAGGGGCAGAAACGTCTGCACGGGACCTACCACAAAGGCTGCCTCAGCCTGAACACGGGGGATGGTCCCAGGAGTGATGAATCATTTGGTGCCTGGTGATTATTTTAGCTTCTGCTTGATGTGGGCTGCATTCCGTGGGCAAAAATGGGAATTATCTTCAACGGCTGCCCTTTGCCCATCCTGTGCACAGTGTCAGTTCTGTGCAGGGGGCAAAATAACTCAGACAAGGCCATGAGGAATGTTGTTGTCTGGAGATGTGAATGCCAGGCTCCTGCATTTGTGTGCTGAATGCTCCCTTCCTCCTGAGGAGTGGGAAAACAAAAAAGCTTTGGGTTTTTTTTTGCACAAGAGGGCACTGTCAAATCCCACAGCCCATCCCTTCTGCTGTGGGTGCCCTGGTCCCAGTGGCTGTCACCCTCACAAGCCAGGTCTGCCAAGGCTCACCAGAGTTTGTCCCTTGCAAGCAAATGTGCAAACAAGGAACTTTGCAGCTTTTGAATGTGAGTGTCAGGGAGTATTTTGTCAACATTTATTCACTGTGTGGCTTGGAAGTGTTCGTGACAGCACAGAACTGCTGCTAATGAAAGCAGCAGCCAGACGTGCTTAACACCATCAGGATGTACCAGGCTGGTGGGACAAGGGAGGCTCCCTGGTGAGGGGTAATTAGCCCGTTGCTCACAAATGAGAGTGGTGCTGTAGCATTCAGAAGTACCACTGGGACAACCGCATTATGGCTGGTATCAACCTTCCCACACACAACCTGCCCTTCAGGAGTGTGACATGGACTGTGGGAATCGCTTGCTGGGTCGGTTATTCTGAGGGCAGGGGCCTGAAGGGGCTCTGGAGTTTGCCATGGTGGGAACATGGGGGACCTGTTGCTCTTTGGGCACAAGCAAACCCCAGGAGTGGTAGTAGGGTGCTTGTCCTGATGTTTAATTATGCCAGCACCCCTTTAGCATGACTGCAAGCTCTCAGCTGTGTGATCCATGCATCTCACTTCTGAATGCAAAATCAGGAAAAGAGGAAAGGTCAGTCCCTTTTGGTTTTGTATCAGCTGAGCCCCCTCGTCGAGCTGCCTTTGCTTCTGAGGGGTAAGAAGAATCCTGCTGTTCAGGAGCTGGGATCTGCAGCTGAATCGTGCAGGGAGCCTGGCACACGTGGGTATAGCGTAGCAGTGGATATGGCAGCTTCTCCATCGCTTCACATCCTCCAGACAGAATATTTCAGTGGTATAAGAAACATCAGCCTCCCATGTGAACTAATTATCTCATTTACATCAGCTGCTCGGGACTGTTAGATTATTTGGTCTTTTTTGAGCTACATGATGACATTGTTAATTAATGTTCAGGTCGTTAATGATCTGGATCAATAATAGAAAAAAGTGGCCAAAAAAATAAATCATGTAACACTAATGCTGTCGGGTCAGGAAACTCTGCAGTTGGTTTTACCTTGAAGCACTCTCAGTCTGTCTCCATAGGCACTGTAGACAATAGGTCGCATGTCTGGAAAATGGGGTTTGTTATATAAAAAGCATGTAATTCAATTTTTCCTTCTTTAAATATGAACTTCCCATATTTTTCATTTCCAAAGGCAAAAATATCAACCCTTTTCTTCATCATTCATTGAAAATAAAAGACACACAAGAGCTGCACGTGTCAGGGGAGGGTAAGGTCTTCTTACTTCAGGATAAAATCCCCATGGTTTAAGTGGGCACAAAGACAAGTAATATTAACCTGTTGGTCTCCATAGGGAGGAATGTCCTTCCATCATCACTGGACCACACTTGGCAGCAGTGGAAGGCAGAGTCAAGGTGTTCTGGAGGTTTTTAGTTATGTATTTTCACATCTTACTCTCTTTGGACTCTTTAAAGTGCTGCTTTATGTCTGAAGCTTTGGCTTTATTTAATACCTGGTTTTGGAACAATTACAGTGTCCTTCAGTTATATTTGATCTGTAAACTTCTTGCCTGTACTTAATTGATGTAAACAGAGTAGGTGTGTATGTGGTTTGGTTTGTCTGGGCTGAAATGAAGCGTTTCGAGGCTTGGGGTTTTATTTACTTGTTCCCCATGCCTTACAGTAATGCAGTATGTGGGTGTTGTGTGTGTTCCGAGGAGCAGCCAGTAACACCTGCCTTGCACAACCAGTACCTGTGCTGGATGGAGCAGAGGTGGGAAAAGGATTGCCATGGAACACGGTAGGAGTTTCCCTCTAAACAGACATGAGTGTCACCATAATGGCCTGGCACACCTGAACTCTGAATGCAGCTGTAGGGAGGCCTCTGAAGGAGTTTCTGATTGCCTTTTCTGTTCAGGTTTGGTACCAGAAGTTGTGTTTTGTGGTAGATGAGCTGCTGCCTCTTACGCAGCTGTGCCAGCAAAGCCCTCTCCATGGAGGGTCTGGCATGGCACAGTCCTTCATCCTTTTTGGCAGTGCAACTTTCAGCAATGCCACATGATGCTCTTCCCCTGTGCTCTCCCCTCCTCTCCACCAGAGGAGACCAACCCCAGCACTGCAGGTCCCCTGGGTGACATGGGGGACCCAAATCTGGCTCAGTGATGTCAATATAGCAGGACCAGGCTTGGGAATGCAGGAAGGTGCCTTTTCCAAGCTAAACCCACCAGCATGGGTCCCTGCCAGGCAGTCCCCAGCCGATGTGGGCCATGTGAGCTGGAGTAGCCCTGTTAGCCTGGCCAGCAGCTGTTCTGATGCTCAGTTTTGCAGGTTCAAGCCCAGATGGACTTCCACAGTTTGCCATAGGGAAGGGCACTATGGGGAGCCTCTGCCCTGCTGAAATCCCCTTGGAGACAAACCTCTTCTGTACAGGGAGAGGGTATTTCAGTGCCTAATTGCTATCAGAAGTAAATGTCTGAGCATCTCAGCTCCCATCAGTGGTAAACATCAAAGCCTCCTGGACCTGCCTCAGAAGCTCTAGCACACTGGCTTGGGGTAGCACAGCTGTCCTGGGCTTGGTGAGGTCTGTGCAGGGACAAAGGTGGATATTTAAGACACAGCACTGGTTAGCAAAGGGCAGCCTGCACCCCTGCCCCCTCTCAGCTGTCCACATCTCCTGGTGCTTCACCATTGGTGAGTTGCTTGGTGTTGCTTGCAGCTGTCTTCAACAAGGAGTTCCACGGGTAGAAAAGTTTTGCAGAAACTTTAGCTCTTGCTAAAACTCCCAGCCTCTCCTGTGGAGCTGGATATGCATGAAAGCAGGGGATGGTCCCATTGTCCCTGCTGGATGTCAGCACTAAATAACAGTCCAGCCAGTTTTAAACTGCAGATTCACATGTAAAATGAGATTCTTTAGACTGCACTGCAATTTGGTTAACTGAGCCCAGCTAGTGCCACAGAGGCCTTCACACGCTCAGCCAGGGCTGTGCACACAGAGGAGATTCCCAGTGATGAGCTGCAGGGTTGGTTTGGCAGTGTCTGAGCAGAGACTTCTGTCCCAGCTGAGGGCTGCACACAGGTCCCTGTCTCAGTCTGGCATCCTGGGACAGGAGATTGAGCAGAAGCAGTCTCCAAGCAATCTGCACAGCCTTGGAGAACCCATGGAGGGGTGACTAGGAGGAGATTAATGGGCTGCCCTATAACCTTAAACACATTCAAACTTACAAGCAAAATGTATTCTTCCATAAATACAAATCAACCCTTCCTCCCCCCCCCCACCAAAAAGCCTAACCAAAAAAATCACAAGTGAAAAACATTTGGTGTTAAAGACACTCCTGATGGGATGCCTCATGTGCCCCTGGGCAAGCAACATAACTGCTCACGTGATGCCCAGTGACAGAGACACCTCCCTGGTCAAGCAGAGGGGCAGCAGAACTGGATGGACAGTCTGTTGGGTTTCTTGTACCTGGAAATTAAAATGTCTTGCAAAGGTTGTGCTGCAGAGATGAGAAATAGCAAAGGGGGCAAACAGCACAGAGCCCAGTGTGTGGGTGACAGTTTCTGACCTGGCATGTGGATGCTTTAGCTAACGCTTCATGAAGCTGGGCTGGGACTAGAAGCAGTGTGGATGCAGCAGGGCTAACCCAGCACCATGCTGTGACCCGGCCTGGGATGCAGGATTTGGGCTTGATTCCTGCTCAGAGTGTATAAAAATCACTCCTTACAGCACTGAACCATATGAAGGTACCAGTTTGCATTGCTGCAGAGACATTTGCTACCTCACACTCCATGGTTAGATCCCAGTTGGTCACATTGAAGAGACCTACACAGAGCCTGGGGCAGTAACCCAGCTCCAGGTTGCCTCTCAGCAGTGCTGCATCCCTGGTTGTGATCATGGTGAGCTCCTGCCCAGCCCTTTCTTGGGCTCTCAGATCATCAAATGCTCTGGAAGGCTTGAAGTATTAGTGCTGCAAACCAAGAGACAAACTCAATATTGCAGAAATCACCTTGATGGGAAGAACAGGAAGTTCTGGGTAGGTGAGCCAACTCATTCATTAACTGGTTCCCTAATTAGCTTTCAGGGAAGCCTGGGACAGCTATTTTTTAAATACATGTACAAAAATAAATGGCCCCTTAGAACAAACCCCTGTGGCACAGTCAGAGCTCGGGCCAGATGTGTGTCCATGCCGCGCCTGCACAGTCGCTCTGGTAGCAGCTGCTAAGTGTGGTATCAGATGAAACCCGGGCAGGGGACAGACAACCTTTGCAGGAGTGACTTCCCTTACACAGTATCTCTTCATGGCTGCAAACAACTCTGCTTCTTTCACCCTTGGGGGAGGTGGCACTCTTGTGCTTACAAGCCCGAAAGCTCCCAAATGTGAGCGAGAAGATAAGGCAGATGTGCACCCTTGCTGGTTACGGCTTCTTCCCTGTTGCAAGACTAGTTTTCCATCAGCCTCTGCAGCTCCTCTGGGTTTTCTCACATGGCTCAAGGCATTTTTGGATAATGTGAGACTGAGGTGGTGGTGTTAGTCTGGCCACAGAGCATCTCAGCTCAGGCGTTGGAGAGGATTCAGCGCTCATCAGGAAGGGACAGGCAGCACACAGCAGCTTGCTGAGCCACCCCTTCCCCTCTGCAAATATTTATGCTTTAAGCTTTCTCGCCTAAAGGCCTAATTGGAGTCTAGGTGAGCGGGCACACTAGAAGGGAGCCTAATAGAGACATTGCAGTGCTATTAGCACAGATGGTTGTCATATGTATGCAAATGAGGAGCAAATTGAATTTGGTGTCCCCTCTCACCAGCTGTCCTATCAGCACTGGCTCCTGCAGCAGCCAAAGACACTGCCACTGCTCTGCTAATCTGTCATCGCAGAATAATTACAACTAACACATTAATCATCATTTGTTTCCTGGTACAAAGGAAGTATCTTGTTCTTTCAAGTGCATTCTGGTGGGATGGGGTGCTCCAACCTGGGAAAAGAAAAGAGAAAGGGGATGAAGGCCAGGCAGCTTCATTAGTGCCAGCGGCCGCAGCCTCATCAGGACTTGTGTGCTCCTTCTGGCAAGCCAGACCTCACAGGGGACCGGGAGCCCCAGCCGCCTGCTGGGACCTCCTGGGACACCCACTTTGCTCCCTCATCCTGCCAGGACACATGTTTCTCTGCTTGGCTTCATCTCAAAGCGATAGTGTCACTGCTTTCCCAAGCTGGCAGCTTCCAAGGGGGTCATTAGTGCTAGCATAGACCTTAGCTGCTCCCCGATAAAGCAGCTGTGATGGGTTTGCTGGGCCAAGGAGGCCCCTTGGGATGCTGTCACCCATCAGGCAGTGGCACTTTAACTGCTGCCTTGAGTGGGAAGAAAAGCAGTCATTGCAGTCTTGCCACTCATTTTGACATCTTGATGAAAACCAAAATAATTCCTTCTGTGTTTGGTTTGGTTTGGTTTTGTTTTTTAAGGGAAAATGTTACAGCTGAAACATTTTACAGACCTCTGGAGTCCGGTCCCACTGTGCTTTTGGATAGAAGTCTGTTCTCTAATACTTTTTTCCAGTTTTGTGATATTTATTGGAGTAACCCATAGTTCTCCTTACTTCTCCATTAGCTTAGTGTTTGGACTGTTGCCTCTGCTCCACATGTGGGCTCTGATACTGTGATCTGAAGTGTACCAATGACAAATGTTAGTGATGTCTATGTAATCAGTCTGTACAAGCTCAAAATCTCCTGTATCCCGAGGGCTGGAGAGGTGCTGAAGGAGCCAGGGTGAACAACTGAGCCAGCTGGGAGCTCCGTTACAAGGAGCAGTAACTGGACCAGACTGGCTTTTTCAGCCATGCTGGAGGGTTTTTCACATGTCCTTCTGATGCCTAAAGGCTACTCCCCTTGCTGGGCTGCCCTACTGCATCATTGTCCAGGGTTTACTTGGAATGCATCTCCCACTAATCCACATTGACTTATTGCTGGTTTGAGGGCACTGAGTGAAAGCCCTAGTGATGGCATCACCTCATCTCTTAGCCTGGTCCTAAGCACAGAGAGTCGGTTATTGCTCAGCCCCAGCTCTGCATATCCCCTGCTCTGAGAGCCACCCAAGCATCCCATGATCTGGATGAGGAGATCAAATGCACCCTCAGTAAACTCGCAGGTGACCCCGAGCTGGGTGGGTGTAGAGACCTGCTTGAGGGCAGGAAGGCTCTTCAGGGGGGGCTGACAAGGCTGGATGGCTGGGCTAAGGCCAGTCACCTGAGTTTCAATAAGGCCAGTGCCAAGTGCTGCACTTGGGCCACAACAACCCCAGGCAACCCTTACAGGCTGGGGCTTGAGAGCTGTCTTGTGGAAAAGGCTCTGGGGGTGTTAATTGACAGCGCTGAACAGGACCCAGCAGCATGCCCAGGTGGCCAAGAAGGCCAAGGGCATCCTGGCCTTTAATAAAACTAGTGTGGCCAGCAGGACCAAGGAGGAGATTGTCCCTTTGTACTCAGCACTGGTGAGGCTGCACCTCCAATACTGTNTTTTTAACCAAGAGGGTTATTGAGCATTGGAAGCAGCTGCCCAGGGAGATGGTGAAGTCTCCATCCCTGGAGATATTCAGGAGACACACAGATTAGGTGCTGAGGGATGTGGTTTATGTAGTGCTGGGCCTGGCAGTGTGAGGTGAAGGCTTGGACTTGATGATCTTAAAGGTCTTTTATAACCATAATGATTCTGTGATTCTGTGATCTTCATCTTCAAGACGACTTCTGCCTATTTTTGGGCTGTGAAGCTGATGCTGCTAAGGCAGGAGGAAAGATTTGCCACCTTCACACCTCACAGCAACAATCACTTCATTCTCTACCTTCCTGACAGTATTCATGTCAGCTTGGTCAAAGTAGCACTAGCACTGGGGTGACTCTGCAGTGGAGATAGTCTGTCAAGGTTATAAACCCAATTGGAGAGCAATTCCCAGACAGGAAAAGCCAGGAAGGTGGAGCTGAAGTTGGGATAGTGGCTCAGGAGCTTGTGAGTAATAACCATTGCTGAAGTGTAATTATTCCTAACCAAGCACAACTGACAGCAGGAATTCAAAGTCACAGTATGTGGTCACCCTTTCTGTTCCTCTGGCTTGAGGAGGAACCATCAGAAGTAGCCATCAGAAGGAAACAAACCCCAGTCATGTGATTACATGTGAGAAGGGTCAGCAGGGAAGGAAATATCTGCAGGATTCAGCAACAGAAATAAATGGAACATACATTTTAGAACAAAAGTGTGATGTTTCATTCAGTTTCTTTGGCACATACTTGACCTGACATCCTCATCTTTTAAGCCATCAGAAATTGCATCCTCTGGCGTTCTGATTGGCTTGTCTTGGTCTCAGGGAGCCTGAGCTAGTCTGGATGGCAAGGGAAGGGAGAAGGGGCTGTGTGGTGAAAATTGCTGATAGCTGGAGAACATAAGCCCAAAGACTCAACAGCTCTGAGCTTGAAAAGCTCTTTCCCAGCAGAGCTGAAGAGCAATTTGTTTCCAAGAGCTGGGAAATTCTAATATCTAAGCTTTCTTTTTTTTTTCCTGAAAGTTTTCCATAATGCCTGAAATACAAAGTTTGTTCTGACCACTGAAAATGTGTTTTAGTTTGCCCAAAGCTCAGCAGTGTCTCTCATGCCAGGCTGATTTCCTATTGTGTGCTGCCCGTGCTGAGCAGCTTCGTGCCCTGGTGCTGCCTCTGGCCCATCCCAGCACTGAACCCACAGAGCTCTGTGCCCATGCTGCTGAGTCAGGCAGAAAGAAGGTGCCCATGGCATGGGGAGGCTGGACAATGCTTGGGGAGAGGAATACTCCCATTCCTGATCAGGAAACACAGACTAATATGTTTCTGAAGGTTTCTTGACTAGGTTAATGACATGTTATGTATGGAACTGGCCAGGAGTGGAGAATCCAGGGTTGATTTCTGGTCAGGATGCAGAGAATGTTTTTTCCCTTGTGTAAAGTGCTCATTATATGAATATCAGGACAGCCAATTTCTTCCCCAGCCCCATGCCACAGGCAAGCACTGTCTGGCTGTGCTGTGGAGCAAAGCAGGGGGCAAAGGAGCTGCTCAGTGTAGGATGCACGCAGTAGGACTCATACCCACCAAAATGTGAATGCTGCCATCACTGTGGGGTCATGAGGAGCAACATGGCCTTGCCTATGGTGCATGTAATGAAAAAAGATCAGCAGCTGCACAGTGTAGCCTATCACATCACCATTTGGTGTCTTTAGGGGTGCTCTGAGCATATGGTTGCAGCAGTTTCTTTATACCTCAGAGTGGAACTTTGTGGAATTCTGCTGTTAAATTTGACAGACACTGACATTTCTTTGGGGTGTTGTTTAACTCCAGCTCTCTGTTAATCTTCAGAGAAATCATCCCATTCCCAGAGGGATGGCTTCTGTGGTTGAAACCTGGGGTCAGGGTGAAGACAGCTGAAGTGTAACTGCATTTCAGAACCTCTGCAATATGCAGCTGTGTCCTGTGTCTGTGACCAGGTTAGATCAGTGCGACGAGGAAACCTCAGACCTGTCTGGCAGCTTTAAACATCTGCTCCTGGTGAGCCTGTCTGCCACCTGACAGCTCTCATGCTCCCTGGGCCCGTGTTCAGGCTGGTGATCCAGTTTCTTGCAGAGGACTGATGGTGGGATTAGTGCCCCCCCCACCCAGAGCAGGACACTTGGAACCACATCATTCATTTCATCCTTAATGAAAGGAATTCTTGTCATGGGCTGGTGTGTTGACTTGTGCAGGGCTCGAGCTCTTTGTGTGCTCAGGGTCCTCCAGCTGATAACATACTGCAACATCATACGAAGCCCATGCAGGCATCAATCAAAAGCACAAGGTGTGCAACGGTGGGGATGCCTTGGAACTGCTGAAGTGGATGTTTCCAATAGGTTTCTTGCACAACAGACAACACTTCAGGCTGAGGTGATTGCTGCAAGTAAACTGTCACTTTTTTCCTGCTCCCTGGGATGTGCTTTCCTCTGACATACAATGCTTTCCCTGGTCTGGGGGGAAACTGCTGTTCCTTCTATCTGACTGGATGTGAAGTCAAAAGTGTTTCTGTTAACTTCAGTCTTTGTATCCAGCCCTTAATTTGTGCTGGGCCACAGCACCAGGGATGCTTTTACAGCTTGAAATGTATTTGAATGCAAACACAGATACAGGCTGCCACCACTGGTGCCCAAGCCCTGCTGTCTGGATAAACAAAAGTCTATTTTGGATCAAAGTCCCCCTGCATCCTCTGTGTGTGTGCCTGTTTGTAAGCAAAGAGCGTGTTGAGGAGAGCAGACTGTACATTGAAGGCAGAGCCTTTTCAGTGATGCCCCAGCAGTGTCTGGATACTACCCAAATCTCTGCTAATTGGCCCCAGGAGAGCCCCATTCAATGCACCCTCATCAGTTTTCTGAGGCTGAGGGGGGATAAAATCCCTCGATGGTGTGTGTGGGGGGAAGCACTTCGTATACACATTAGAATATCATAGGTTTGGATATGGGCTAGCACCTCCCGTAACTAAAAAGCCCACTCCTGACAGCAACAGGAACACAGCTGGCCCCAGCACAAAGGATGGAACTTGCACCTTGGGCTGAATTTTGCCCTGTGTTTTCCAGGCAGAGCTGGAAATGGGGAGCAGGTGGGAGGAATGGAAACTGGCCCAGGGTATTTTTGACAGCGGGTAATAAAGGATTACAGTTTGAAAGAGTGAGATTTGAGGGTTTCATGCAGTTAGCATGATAATGAACTGCCAGCCCCAAGGTAGGCAAGATGACCTGAAGTCTGGTCTTCTAGGAAGCAATATCAATCACTCCCAAGCTCTTCAACCCCACCCCTAATTTGCCAGAGAGGCTACAGCTCTGACAGCAGTACTGGGGGAGGTGGCAGGAGCAGGTTTCCCTCTGAATTGAGCTCCTGCTCCAGCCTCAGGAGCAGCAGCCAGCCAAAAAAATGGCCATTTTGATACAATGATCATTGGCACTGAAAGTCTCCCCTTCCTGGCTGCTTCCTCCTGTGAGCAGTTTGATTTGGGCCCCTGTGCCCCTGTCCTGACACCATCTCTCCTTTCTCCAGCTGCTGCTCGATGAGGTTGATGTCTCATACAGGTTTGTGTCAGCTGAGTCCATCCCTGCCTTGGTTATTTGCTTTCTACCAATTTGTAGCTTATCAAACTTTGCCAGCAGAAGAAATCCCATTTATAGCAAACACAAGAGATAGAGACTGTGCAAACAACTGACCTGTCATTTCACTGGGTAACCCTCTCCCCAAGGTAAGATTAATTCTGGGTTTATCCTAAATTCATTTGCTTCCCACAAGAGAGCTTTAAATATAGATAGATAGATATAGATATATATGGAGATATATATATAGAGAGAGATTTAGGGATTTTTTTGGGTCAGGGAAACATTTCATGTGTCTCAATGCTCACGATCATTTTTGTTTCCCTCTTTTTAGTTATTGAATAGGGTTATCTTTTGTAACAGAGCTTTGCTTCCAAATCAAACGGCATCTTTTTTTTTTTACTTAAAAATATCAAGGATAAAATGTCCCGATGCCTCTTTTTTTTTTTTTTTTTAATGGTGGGGGTCAGGGGGGTGGGAGATCCCCTTTTTTTCTTTTTTTTCCAGCAATAGGCGAAGGGGCGGTGGGGTNTGGAGGGCTGTGGGGTAACACACACACCAACCTATTACACCTGCTGGATAGGCACAGGCGTAAATTTGCATTGCTGCAGAGAGCCCACAGCTGCTGGGGAAGGGAAAGCTTACCTTTCCAGTGGTGTAGCAGAGAGCAGAGGGTGAAAAGCCACGAAGGATATTTGTAGCAGAGCAGGATTTTGGGTGTCTGGCCGCACAGGATGGTTTATGAAAGATGGAAACTCTCGTTTCTAACCTGGCAACAATTTCTCTCAGGCCAATCAGAGGGATCTTACTGACACCCTAGGCAGTACCTGGAAATGTTCCCACAACATAAATCCACTTGACATCTGCCACTGAACAGTCTGTTGTGTGAAATGGAGCGAAATTCAATGACATTGTATCCGCTTTCTACTTTGTGGTGGTCCAAGTTCACTTGCTGGATTCTTCCCTTGTTTAATGCATTTTTTGTATCTTTACTCAGTGCCCTTGTGTCCAAGGAAAGGGGCTGTTGCCACAAGGGCTAGAATGAGGAGTTTTGGCAAGGCTGCTGCATGCTACCAAGCTGTGTGGCCCCAGCTGCCTCTCAGAAGGACAGTTTCTCCAAAGCCTTGCAGCACCTTCTGTGCTCTGGCTGGGGAGTTGGGGGATATGGCTCCTTCAGGTGTAAAAGGACATCCCCAGAGCCTCCTCTCAGACTTTAAACTCGAGGTTTAACAGGTTTTCAGTTGTCTGTTATTTCCTGGTTTGTGCTCTTTGTGCACAGCATGTGACACAGAAAATGTGCTTTGAAGAAAAAGTTGTCTTCATGATAAGAATCATAATAAATTACACGAGGCATGGGAACAGCTCCCAAAGATCCTGGGAGAGCCGAGTGTCCATGTTTTGGTTTGGGCAGATCCTTGATTCATGCATATGGAAGATCCCCTCCATGTTTTGGTGCTGTGCATATCCCCTCTTCCACGGGGCTGCACGGGATGGAGGTAGAAGCTTGGTATAGGCAGCTGCTTTGCCCTGGAGCTTCAGCCTCACTGCTCCCAGGGAAGAGCCACCAGGTCCCCAGCAGCTGCTGTGTGGATGGTGGAGACAGGCTGTGGAGAAACCTGGGTGGTGTGAGCATGAGCAGGTCCCACCAGGGCTTGGCCACTGGCTTCTGCAGGAGCTGGTTGAAGATTGGTGATGTTTATCCTTCTGGAAGGCGTTAGTGGTGGACATAAACATCACTTCCACCCTGCTTACATCTGCCTGTAAATGACATGTGAAACCAGCCAGCTTGCGTTTTGCTGCTTTCAGTCAGTGCAGAAAGTAAATAAATGGACTAAACAGCAGAGCAGTGTTGCCAGTTGAAGTGACTGGGAACCGTGAGCCTCGGGGGGAGAGGGAAATCATCTTAGAAATCATGTTCTTTTGGGGAAACTGATAAGACAAGATTTTCATTTGCCTCTCATCCTTTGAGCCTGTTCAGCTTTCCTGGTTTTTTTTTTTGTTCAACCTGGCTAGAAACCTATTATTTTGTTTAAATGAAAGATGATCCTGATCCGTGGCTGAGGAAGCCGTTGCAAAGCAAATCCTGCCAGGCTGTGCAAGAGAACTGCAACACTGGCAAAAGCAGCTTAGAAGTTAAAATGTCTTTCTTAACTAGTAACCCAAAGTTCTTATTAAGCACCTGCAGGTAAAAGGGAAATCTGTCCACAGCTCTCACTTCACAAGTAGCTCTTGAATAGGAATGCTACTACCACACAACTTTGCATATTCAGTAATTCCTTCTTTGTGCACAGAAACCTCATTAAACTCTGGTCAGCTGCCTGTCAGACTTGTTATTTGCTACAGGCTCCTCCTGCCTTGCTGGGACAATTTCAGGAAGCATTTACCAGGCGACTGGTTTACTACATCAAGGCATATGCTGTAGGCACTGTTTGGTCTCTGTGGTGGGTGGGTGTGAGTGAGAAGGAGGAGCGAAAGAAAGAGATGTGACTTGTGGAAGCTGAATCAAGTCTGGATAAAAGGCAGCTGAGGATAAATGAAAACATTTGACTCTCCTGTTACAGGTTTCCTAGGAGCATTTTCTTTTAACTGAGTGGACCATTGTTTGCCAACCATAACCTCTTGCTTCCCCTTGTAAGTGTGCTACCCACTTTAATTAAGAGGGATGAAAATGGAATATTTCATCTTGCAGAGGGGGCAGGAAGAGACACAGCTGAGGCCACTCTCCCATATACAGTGCTGCACAGCTTGACATAATCAACTGTCATCATTCATACTCACTTTGCAGCATAATATAGGATGAGCAGCAGTTTCATTGGCTTAAAATAGCCTAGAGATGGTAATTGCCACAAGACAGGGTTCCTCTGTGCTGCACAATCTTAGATCAGGTCATACCCTGGCTCTCAGATGCAGAATGACCCAACACTCTTTTGGTACATGCTGCCCAGGTTTGTTGAGAAAGACAAAATGGAGCCAAGCATCAGCTTGGGGCTGTGGGACTGAAACTGGGGCAATTTCCATTGTCTGTCTGGGGCAATTGGGTGATGAGCTGAACAGCAGAAGCAAGAGCAGATGCAAGCTTTAATATTTAAATAAGGAGAATGCTGCCCATCCTGTACTGGGAT
Organism: Urocolius indicus; assembly: GCA_013401255.1. NCBI lineage: Eukaryota > Metazoa > Chordata > Aves > Coliiformes > Coliidae > Urocolius > Urocolius indicus. The sequence continues at coordinate 31,848 of WBNH01008867.1, read as the reverse complement.
GAAACCTTGAGCAGTGTCCCTGCAACAAGGGATGCCAGAGGGATTTGGAGCAAACACTGAGATCAGGGCATGTGTGAGCCTGTCAGTGCTTTGGATGTGTGTGCACTAAACAGTTAACTGCCTGTGTTACCACTGCCACTGTCACTCGGAGGGCTGATGTGTTTGGCACACACACACCTCCCTGCACACCTCCTTCCAGACAGTGCACAACAACAGTGAGCTGCTTTGTGTGCCTGTACGTGTGTGCCACGGGTTAAAGGCACCTTTGAGCTGAGGGGGAACATATGGTTTATGTATTTCTGAGACAGGAACGTGAGGTTGTAGCATGATGTGTGCTGCACAGGGGCAAAGCCCTTTTAGAGCTCCCTGTCTGGGCTGTTGGTTCTCCACAGCTTGAATGAAATGGGAGATGAGTTAAACTGGATCATTTCAGAGGGCACCGATGCTGCCCACCTTTGTTGTTTTTATTCAGGGTATCAGCAGGAAGGATCTCAAAGGGAATCTAACAGGGAAGGGATCAAACCCCTTGTTCAGGTGGGCAGGATTTCCCCCCTGAGTCATGCTCACGTTAAAGCCTCAAACCTCCAGTGCTCACACAGGGTGATGGATGCTGAGGAGGCTGCTTCCCACCACTGCATCCAGTGGTCTCCTTTCCCTACAGAACCTGAGGGGACAGCAGGGGATGAGAAGCTACTTGGGCTTTGGATTTCTGCTCAGTTTTCAGTTCTTACCAGTTTAAGGACAAGGTCCAGAAAGTAGAGTCAAGATTCCCATAGATGTGAATGGACTTTACACCCAGTTCTCAGTTAACTTCAAACCAGTTCTCAGGGCAGGAGCTACTGTGGACTTCACAAAACACACAGAACGTTCTCAGTGATACTGATGGGGGTGACATCCACAATTCATTGATCTGGGGCTTTGGAAAATACATCTACAAATGCCTAGACCTGCCAAGGACTTTTTCTCCTTCCTATTGCTCCATTCTTCTTACTGTCACGTTTCCACAAGATTTTGCCAAAGTCATGGAGGAGATGCAGGTGGAGAAGCCTGGCAGTCTCTAGGAACAGCATATCCCTGCTGTCCCAGGCTCTCTGAGGATTGCAGTAGATCTTCAGGATATCACCAGATATAACTTCTGCCTTTGTATGTTTCTTAAGTTCTCTGATGGCCTTTCAAAGCAAAGGAACACCCTGAAAAGGAGCTGTACAAATACTGTTTTCCATCTGGAGAGAGGAGGTGATCTTTTTATGCCTGTGATTAGTCTGCAGTCATTTGTTTATTTGCCTGTTTACTCTTTTTTTCCTCCCCAAAGTGAAAACCCAAGTGAGCAACCTGAGAGGCAGCCTTTTGTTTCCATGCCTCAGGAGCTGAAGGTTTAAGCTATTGCTGCAACAGCTTTTTTTTCCCCAGCATTAAATCAGTAATTAATGCTCACTTGCCCAACTGTTAGGGGATTTGAGCACCAGTCTATAGAAGCTTCTTGATCACGATACGAGAGAGAGAGAGAGAGAGACCGCTTGGTCTCTCCTGCTGCAGCGTTTCTCTTGCACGGGCTGTTTCAGTATCCACTCAGCTAGAAGCTGAGCATACGGCAGATTCTGTGGCCTGGTGCTTAGGGCATGTGTTTAGGAGAGAGAATCACTCATTTCCAGTCCTTGCTTCAATGAACCTGACATTGAAGAGCTGACAGTGCAAGCAGCTTTGTTAAACATTGCCATCTCAGAGTGCTAAAAACCACGTGTCAGTCTCTTGAATGGTGAGGCAGCCAGAAATAGACCCGTATCTTTGTCTTCTTTTTCATTCCCTTTTGGGTTGTAGCTTTTAGGGACAAATTTTCCAATTTTATCTTGTGATCATGACCAGGGAAACCTGTGTTCATAAACTGTCCCTTAGCCTTTTACAATAATCCCCTTGGAAGGACTTTTTTTCTTCTCATTTTATTTTAGCACTTGCAGCTCCAGGGTGGAAGCAGCATGTCCTTCCCCAGACCCTTCCCTCCAAAGGAGATTGTCAGAGCTCCCTTTTGCTCTGGTGCTGAGTTCAACTCATTGATTTAAAAAGAAACAACCTTGAAATGTCTTTTCCATATTTAGTGCTATTTCAGACTGAAGTGATCGCTCATGTTTAGTTTGCAGCAGACCCTGACCAGGTTTGCTCCCAGTGACCTCTTTTGAGCATCATTGTCAGGTTATGTTTCCTACTTTCTCTCTCTGTATCAGTATTGAACCAACAACTTGCTGTTAAATGGACAGGTCCCTGTTGACCTAGAATTTAAATTTCAGCTTGGAAAGATTCAGTGGCACCTCTCAGTAAAACAAAACTTCAATGAAGATGATGAAAGGGTATCAGAGCCTGCAGGGGAGGCACCTGGGCAGTCCAAAACAAAAGGTGGAACCATCGTGGGACCCTTTGGGCACTCTGTATTAGGTGGTCAAATAACAAAGGCTGGGATCGGTTTTAGCTTTCAGCTCTACCTGCTGCTCTTAGGTAACCCTACCCCACATTAACAACACTCACTGACAGCTGCTCATCTATAATGCATCTTTACTAACCTGCAGTGAAAGGCATCAAAGTGTAATACATGTGAGCAAGGGAAGAGCGGGAGGAGAGGAAGGAGTCATCCTCCACTGGCGTTAGCTGGCCTGGCTCACGCTCAGAGTCTCCCAGGGATGCTCTGGTCACATTCTGGAGATTGCAGACAAGGGAGTGGGGGTTGTTCAGGTGCTCCTTTCCCACAGCCCCTACCCCAAACTGCAGGTCTGAGCCTGGGCATGTGACTTGCAGCATTGTGCAGTGCGCATGGACTCAGTGCTGCACAGGGGACAGATGGATGGGTTGGGGAAGGCACCGTTTTCTATGTTGCCAGTTCTGCCACTGATGGCAGAGGAACAGGGGCTCAGAGGCAGCTCAACTAGCATTTTTAAAAACTTACAAATACAATAATCCTCCTTTCCAACAGCAGCAGGGCATCTCTGCTTATGTAGAAAGAATATGTGAGATGCAAGGAGCCTTTCCTTTTGCATCTTGTGGTGCCAAAATAACGAGCTGGAGCTGGTTAGGAGAGGGAAGCAGTTAGAAGTAATATTGCTTTTAAATTCACCATCTGAGGAAATCCTTAAAGGATTCATACAGACACCTTAGTGACTGAATTCAAACTAGCTTCGGTTCAAAACACAACATGCTCTGACGTGATCCCAAGAGACACCAACACCATTTGTTCTCATTGTGAGTTGTTCTGCATAACAAGGTCATGTTCCAGAGATAAGACCACTCTAAGATGCATGACTTCAGTTTTGGAAAGTAATTCCCTTTCCTACACTGAATGTTTCATTATTTGCAGGCTCAAAAGAGCTTGGGAAAACGAAACAGCCTGTAAGTAGCAGTCATAGGCTCACCTCTTGCTTCCTACAGCCCCAGCTGCAGCCTTCATAACATTTTACTGTTATTCCTCACTTGGATATTTAAAGGATTGGTCATGCCCGTTAATGTCTTTGTTCTAGCCCATGTCTTGCTGAATGGTGTGATATGATACAAACCAGGATTGGTAAAAGTTCCTTGGAAGTGAGTCAAGAGAGATTTGGGATTTTCAAACGTGTTTTTGGAAGTGTGAGTGGCTGTTGAAGAGCAGCAAGGAGCAGGTTCAGCTGGGGATGGCTCCGTTGAAAAGGTTCCTAAAGCAAGTTGGTAGCAGTCAGAAAGGCTCAGGGAAAGCAAGAAGACTGGTGTTTTGCTGAAACAGTTCAGAGTGGGAATTGCTACTTCTTTAGAATGAAAAACATTCCAGTAGAGTAAAAAACACTTTCAAACACACTTTCTTGGGACAAGAAACTTTCCAAAGTTACTCAGAAGTGGGATGGGAGCACTGGCTGGAGCTGCTCCCTCCAGCTTTATCCCTATGAGAGAGGGAGACATTCAGGGGTGGTTGCACAACTTTTGGGAATCTCATCATGGAGTCTGATACAAAAGAGGTTTTCTACTTGTATTTTCTTAGTCTGATTGATCCAAATGCTTGTTGCAGTGAAGTCCAGATTCTCATGAAGGCAGCAGCTGGAAAGGTCATGTGGATGGAGGGTGGGGGGTTGGTTTCTCACTCCAGACTTTGAGCAAATCACTTTATCTGTTAAATGAGGATCATTTTTCTTTGCTTGTCAGAGAAAGTTAATAACATTGAACTGAGTAAAGGAATCTATAGTAACAGACCTTTATAGAAAATTAACTTATATAGGAAAACTATATGGTTTTCCTAAATGTCAGCCCAGTGTTCACAAAGGGCCGGGGGAGGAGCTGGGCAAGTCCAGAGCGGGCAGCCCCAGCTCCATCCCTGGAAACGGGATGGAACAACTTCCCCTGGGTGCTGTCTGCAGGCAGTTCCAGAACAAGAGGTCATTGGGAGCAGTCCACATGGCTTTACCAAGGAGAAGTCCTGTTTGACCAACCCGAGAGCCTTTGGTGCAGATGGCACCAGCTGAGCAGATGGTGGCAGTGCAGCAGATGTGGTTGATGTGGATTTCAGTCCAGCATTTGGCAGCAACTCCCACAGCATCCTGGCAGCAAAAGTGACCCAGTGTGGGCTGGATGGTCAGGTAGTGAGGTGGCTTGTGAAGTGGTGGAAGGGGAGAAGGCAGAGAGTGGTGATCAATGGGGCAGGGTCTAGCTGGAGGCCTGTATCTAGTGGAGTCCCTCAGGGCTCAGTGCTGGGACCAGCACTGTTCAGTCTATTCATTAGTGACCTTGCTGAGGGAACAGAGGCACTGTCAGCAAGTTTGCTGCTGCTACTGAAGTGGGGGGAGTGGCAGACACCCCAGCAGGCTGTGCTGCCATCCAACGAGAGCTGGAGAGGCTGGAGAGTTGGGCAGAGAGAAATCTAATGGCATTCAACCAGGGCAAGTGTAGTCTTGCATCTGGGACAAAACAACCCCATGTACCAGCAGAGGTTGGTGAATGAACTGTTAGGGAATCATGTAGGGGAAAGGGAGCTGGGGGTGCTGGTGGGCAGCAGGATGAGCCTGAGCCAGCAACGTGCCTTCATGGGCAAGAAGCCCAGTGGCAGCCTGGGGTGGATGAGAAGGGCTGTGGGCAGTAGGTGGAGAGAGGTTCTGCTCCCCTTCTGCTCTGCCCTGTTGAGGCCTCATCTGGAATATTGTGTCCAGCTCTGGCCCCTCAGCTGCAGAAGGACAGGGAGCTGCTGGAGAGAGTTCAGTGCAGGACCACAGAGATGATGGAGTGGAGCATCTCCCTTGTGCTGAAAAAGGCTGAGGGAGCTGGGGCTCTGCAGCTTGGAGAAGAGTCTGAGAGGTGAGCTCATTCATGTTACAAATCCATCAAGGGTATGTATGAGGATGGTGGAGCCAGGCCGTGCTCAGTGATGGCCAATGACAGGACAAGGGGCAACAGGCACAAGCTGGAACAGAAGAGGTTCCAAAGAAACACAAGGAAAAGCTTCTTCCCTGTTGAGGTGAGGGAGCACTGGCAGGGGCTGCCCAGATGGGCTGTGGAGGCTCCTTCTCTGGAGACATCCCAACCCAGCTGGATGAGTTCCTGTGTGCCCTGCTCTAGGTGCTGCTGTTCTGGGAGGGGGGTTGCATTGGATGAGCTTTCAAGATCCCTTCCAACCTTTAAGGTTCTTTGACCTGGTTAGCTTTGTGTATTCTCCAATACTTTGTCTTAACCAACAATTTAGCTCAAGCTCGCTCACATGCTACACCTTCATGTTCTAATCTAGAGGGAGTTTTCTGAAGGGGAAAGCCAGATTCCTTAATTTGTGCCTGGAAAAGATCATCTGATTTAGGAAAACCAGCAGGAATTGGCTGTGCAGATGAAAATTATCTCTTAAATGGTGATGTGTCATTGGCTTTCCTCTCTTCACCAGCACTAACTCTTAGCTGAGAAGGCTCTTGGCCTTTTTTTTTTTTTTTGTTATAAAGTTGGCCTTGCTACTCTAGTATTGAAAACAAGCTGTCAATTAAGGGGTGAATCCTGAGTATTAGTTGCAACGCAAGGAGAAGGAGGCTGGAGAAAGAGGGTTTTATGCAGGAGGGACCTCACTTGTGAAAGTAACTGGCATCGAGAGCTTGTTGGCAGCAGTGCATGCTCAATGTGCTCAATGTTCCCTCTGCCAAGGTTGCTTTGCTGCAGTTGTGCATGCCTGGCACGTGGTTTATTGCTAACAGAACAGGCCTTCCCAGCAGGAAATATTGCAGCTATAATCTCAAGAGTGGCCAAGACATAGCTGTAAAGTTTTCCAAGGCCACCGCTGCATATTTAACATGTTGCTGTAAAGGCTGGATTTAAAGCCTGGAGACTCGTAGATGTTCCACAAGGCCAGAAAGCAAAGGGAGGCAAGGCTGGGGCACAGTTTATTTCACAAGTGCAGGAACTGGGAAGTCTGGGCTGTATTTATGCAGCTGGAAACAGGCTCCACATCTATTTATTCCTAGGTTTTGCCTCAGGTGCATACTCTCCCATTAGGCCTAAATAGCTGTAAAAGGCCAAATACATCTGAGGTCACTTTTGGTTAATTAACATGGCAACAAGTGCTGATTAATTAGTTTGGACCTGAAATTAGCTTAGATAATTTTTGCAGCAGCATAGGCCATAGATTTATAGGCACTTCTTCTCCAAGAAAAACAATACTCTGAAAACATTGTTTGTGCAGAAACCTTCATTCACCCTGTAAATTACTACCTGGATTTCTCCTGACTTCAAGGGTAACTATTTTAGTTAAATGCATGGTTTTATTTCTTTTTACCTGATGGAAAAACTTGACTTATATGGCATCCAGTGACAATCGCTTGCCTTATGAACCTCTCTGCTTGATGTGGTCCTGTATGTTAGACCAAGCTGAAAAGCCTTTGGGGTCTGAAATCTGTACCTTCAGAACTGCTGGAGATCACAGCAAGCAAAAGGTGATCAGGTCCCAGTGAAAAACCTTATGCCCTCTAGTCATCAACCTGCTTAACACATTGCTCCCTTTAACAACTTGGCCAGTGAACTACCAGTTCTGGAGATGATTGACTACTAATGTGGGCTGTGATGTACTTGACTTCTGGATCTCCAGAAGTGGAGCTCAGAAGATCATGGGGAAATTCCTGCTACACCTACACAGAACAGCTCCGCTCTTGGCAGTGTATGTGCCATAGGTGTGTGCTGCAAACATCTCAACATTGTGAAGTTGATGTGTGCATGAACTTTGATGGTTAAGAAATATTGGACTTTCTGCTGTAGGACTTGCTGGCACTGCCAGGTCAGAAAGTGTGCAACAGAGAGGCTCTACCAGTGCTAAGGAAACACGTGTGCAAACTCTGATAGAGTGTGTGAGACCTCCATGTTCTGTAGATACTCTGCCATGTGCCCCTCTGCTGGCAGTCTGTCTGGGTCATAGAATCACAGAATGGTAGGGTTGGAAGGGACCTTCAGAGCTCATCTAGTCCAACTCCCCTGCAGAAATAGATCAGGTCCCACCTAGATCAGGTCACATAGGAACGTGTCCAGGTGGGTCTTGAAGCCCTCCAAGAAGGAGCCTTCACACCCTCCCTGGGCAGCCTGGTCCAGGGCTCCCTCACTGAAACACTCAAACAGTTTGTCCTCATGTTTAAATGGAACTTTCTGTGCTCCAGCTTGAGCCCATCACCCCCTGTCCTGTCACTGGATACAATAGAAAGAAGCGATGCCCCAACCTCCTGACACCCACCCGTGAGATATTTGTAACTATTAATGAGCTCCCTTCTGAGTCTCCTCTTCTCCAGACTAAACAGCCCCAGATCCTGCAGCCTTTCCTCAGAAGGAAGATGCTCCAGTGCCCTGAGCATCTGTGCAGTGTCTGTGCAGCTCTTCTTTCTGCCTTTGCTGTTTGGATGGGTAGTTGATGTGAAGCAAAAAGTTCTCCCAGGCCAGATCTCCAGGGCATTCCATGGCTGGGATGTCTCATTTGCATGCTGCCTTAGCAGAAGGGCCTACCAGTGTGTCTGAATCAGGTATTCCCTTGGCAAGAGATTTATTTTGTTTGGCTTTCAATGTCCATCAACTACAACCAGTTTTGAAGTATAAATTTGCAAATAGGAGTAGCTGCCTGTGCCCCATTCTGGCAGATCAGCTCTGCTGCTGCTGCTGTTTTCTCAGCAGCTCAAGAAGCAGGATTTCTTTTCTTATGGGACTGTTTGAGCATTAATTTTGCTTCCAATCCAATCCAATCAGGTTGGAACCATGTGTGTCCATATTTCTCATGAGCTGAAGGCTGTCAGCAGAGATGCCCAATGCAGGAGATAGCTGCTGATAAAAGAATTCACTGAGTGGTTATGAGTGGCTGCGAGTTCTCAGGAACTGAACTGATCCATGATGTCCTTGGGACAAGAGGGGTACACAGAGAGGGAAAGATCACTCAGGTTGTCATGTACCATAAACCCCTCAAACCCCAGAAGTTTCAAATGAGGTCCTTAGGGCTCATTGAGGAGCAGGTGCAGTTGTTGTGTTGTTTTGCCATTGCACAAGGAGTGGTTTGTAACTCAGCTCCATCCAGCCTCGTAACTCTCACCTCTTGGCTGTTTTTGGCCAGACCACTTTGCAGGGCTATGTGGCCTCAGTGGGTTCCAGGCACAATAACCAGCTGCTTTGGGGGTTAAAAAGCTTCAGCTCCCTGCAGAAGTTTGCATGTAGGAGCATGAAACTGCTCTCTCGAACAGCCAGTGGCCACCTCCAGTGACAGTCACAGAGGTTCTGTCCAGGGTGGTTCACTGAGGCCACTGTTATTTCATTCCAGATTACCCTGCGCCGAAGTGAAAGCAGAGAACATCTTCTCTCACCATGATGTGTGTCTGAATTCCATTAAACCTTGATGATGATGATGATCTCATGCAAGTTTTTTCCTTATTCAGCTTTTCCCTTTTGCCAGTTTGATAGGATTTTTTTGGTAAGAGATTATTGGATTTTAACAAATGCTGTCCAGTGGGACCCCATAAAAGTTCATCTGAAGCACATTTTTGCCACTAAAGCCTCTTTAGTTGCCAATTTTTTCCCTCCTGTTCTTTTTCTTTTGCTTCGAGCTGAAAAGAGCTGGCAGGGCTGACTGCTGCCCAGAGCCAAGAAGCATTAGAACCAGTCTGGCAGGAGGTTTCTTTTCCTTGATGGGACTCTTCTAAAATGAAAATTCATGTGAATTTGCAGGGCCTTCGTTAAGTGAGTCATGCAATTAGTAAAAAGGTGTGTGTTGCACAGGGTGTGTTTATCCCAGTGGTGACAGAGCCAGAGCCCCAGAGATGTCACACAGAAGTGATCCTCCAGCAGATAATGCTGATGCAAATGGAAACATCAGAGAAGACTCCACAGCCCTAAGTCCTTTGCATATTTTTGTTGCAAAAGGCCAAGTCACTAAGGCTGACACATCACTTCATTGGAGTTACTTTCCTTCCTGGAGATTGACTGCAAAATTCCTGACTGTGTGTGTACATTAAGGTTCCCATCAGAGCAGCCTACACATGGCAGCAGTTGCACGCCATGAGCCCATGCTCTTCAGGTAATTATACCTTAGTGTAGTGTTATTCCACTTTGCAGCCTGATTAGAACCTTTCTGCACCATTGCCATGTGCTGTTAAATGGCTGCCTCGTGTCCTGCCCCAGAAGGAATGAGTAACACGAGTCCTCAGACCTGAGAGCATTGTGTTGTGTTGTTGGGAGCTAACACAGACCAAAGCTTTATGCTCAAATTGCCCTTGTCGTGTGGTTGCTCCAACATCCAGGTTATGCTGTGTAATCCTGTTATCCCAGAGCTGTTTCATAACATCTTGTCCCATGAGTCTCCTTCCAGCCCATGTTCTTGCAGCTTGTCAAGCTTTTCTTTGCCACTTTCTCCTATGGCACCTTTTCCCTTTTTGTGATTTCCTCTCTGAGCTTCTTTTACATGTAACCACAACTTAAATCCTTCCCAGGTTTCATCATCCATTCTGCTGCTTCTGCTCTATTTCCTGTGAAGTCTGAGCTGGTTTTCTCACCATGCATCACTATATTGTCCAAGTATTTAATAGCACCTAATGCATTTTCTTCTCAGTGGTGTCCCCGAGGCAAGCCCTGAGTTTTTGGGCTCTCTCTGCCCTGTCCTGCTGTGTGCCAAGATAGTGTAGAGGAAAAAAATTGGTTGTGTAAACATTACTCTGTGTTATTGGGACCCAAACTGGCCTGTGCAGCCTAGCAGAGGCTAATGGAGCAAGTTGGCCATTTCATTTCCCTCAATCAGTAGTAACGAGAAAAGGAATCTCCAGAGAGTGATTCACTCCAAACATCTGAGGTCTGGATGAATCATTTTTTGAGAAGTGCTTGTTTCTCTTTGGCTTCTGCTATTTTCAGCCTGTTGGGACTTAAAAATTGGGCATAGTCTGCAAACACTGACACCTCTGTTTGACAAACTCATATACATCATAAATTGCACTTTGAACAGCGATGTTAATAGTGGCAATACCTTGCTAACTCTTAATTAAGACTACTCAAGATAGTAATGATGACTTGAGGCTGATCATAAGCTCAGGCTTTTGAGAGACACTGAGAAGTTGCACTGTGGCAGGCACCTGTTCCCTGCTTACGCCACGGTACATTCAGACTGAAACACTCAGTGTATCTGGATTCATGTGACATTTCCTTCAGATCATGACAAAAGATTTTAAGCCCTTGCTGGCTCTTAAAACCCAAAGCATTGCTTGCTGCACCAGCTAGGCATTTGTCAGTGGAAAGTCCTTCAGTCCCTGGAGCTCCTCACCTTGCGTGCGAGGCGGAGCGGTGAAACAGATCGCTACACGTTTTGCTTGGGTTGTGGTTAATACACAGTGGGACCGGGAAATTAAGCAGATCTATAAATAGCAGCTTTTATACACACACCTGAGTCTCCTGAGCATTGGACCACCTGCATGGAAACCAGAGCTGGAGCTGAACACCTTCAGCCCCTCCAAGGGGACACCGTGAGCAGGGCAAAGTGGTCAGATCTCCTTTTCCCTGCCAAAAAAAAGGGCTGTAGGTGCCAGGGAGGCTCTGTGGGCAGGCAGGAGCTGGGTGCTGCTCAGCAGGACACAGCTGCTGGCAGCATCCTCTGGCCAGGAGCCAGGTGGACACGGATGGGCAGAGGCTTGAAGGTTGCCCCTGAGGCTGCCTCTGTGGTGTCAGTCCCACTGTGATGCTCTAGAGCAGTTGCCCCAACCTGCCGTTTTGCTATAAGGTCCTCAGGGGATGAGGAGTGGACCCGTGGGCTGAGATGGGCAGTGAATTCTCTTACATCAGCCCTTTCCCTGTGCTACTCCCAAGTCGGTGACAGAAATAGAAACCAAGGGTTAGCCAAAATCAGCACTTCCTGGGTGCAAGTCAGAGGCTACAGTTATTCTGGTTTTGAACTGAGAGAACAGAAGTTGCTTTGAGTTGCAGATATGAACCTGCCCAGCCTGAGCCTCGTGTGCCTTGCCCATACAGCCCTTTGGCACACAGCCTGGGCTCCAGTGGCTGCAGCTACCCCCATCCTGCTGTAGCAAAGAAGAGAAAGTAAGAGGGTTTTAGATGGAAGGTTGAAAGCCAGTGATTAAAATGTCAAACAGGAGGGAGATATTGAATTTTCAGAGGAGGAGGAAGCACGGTGCAGGGACAAAAAAGGTGGAGGGACATCAGCAGCCCATCCTCAGAGGACTGGGTCTCAGACCATTTGGTTTTCTATGGCTCTGTAGAGATGGATGGACTCCATCAGGCTCTCACAGAATGTGCTCCCATGTCCCCTAAGCCCAGGGTTCTCTTTCTTCTGGTTCCCTCTTGAAGGAGGATTCTTGAATGTGATTTCTCTGATGATGGGCTGGACAGAGACAAGGGACAGATCACCAGAATATTAGGTATGCATGCTTTGGTTCATAAGGAGGTACAGGCTCCAGGTAAAACTTTCTCCAGAGTGTCTCCTCCATGGCAGCTCTCTGTCAGGAGACATGAGCTCCTCTTTACATGTTTTCTCCTCCAACCTGGCTGCCTGGTTTTACAGGACTGATAGGAACTACATACCTGGAGTAGCAATGTCTTGGTCCAGTCTGGCATAGGTGATGGGCCAGGAGCAGGGAGCAGACATTCACACACAAGCATGTGCCCACACACATGAAAGCTCACGAGCTTCATCCTCTTGAGAAGCCAAGATGAAGAGGCACAGAGGAAAGGTTTAAATGTTTGTCAAGCAGGACTCAGAGGTGGCTCTGGTAATGTTTCAGAGGAGTGAGTACATAATGTTGGGTACTTAGGAGTTTCAATCAGTTACAGCCCCTCTGTCTTCTCCACATGTAGATCACATCAATAGCAGCTTTATGCAAGCAGGAACATAACCTGGGGACTCGAGCAGCAGCATGGTGTCAGGGGAAGTTAGTGCAAATTGCTCCATCGGCTGGACATTAAAGCAAGGAGTGATATCACTCTTAAAATAAGAAACCTAACGTAATGTGCTTTAATAGCTGAATAATTGCTCCCAGCAAAGAAGGAGGCTTTTGTGAGAGAGGATCAGTGGAAGCCAGGAGTGAGTGCTCATGACATCACAGCAATACACAAGAGAAACTTTATTCTCACGGCTCTGCAAAAATGACTTGTCAAGCTGCCAGTCCCAGATAACTTGGTGGGAGACATTAGGGAAGAGTTAATAAGATGATTGATTTACAGCTGGAAAAAATTAAAGAGTCTGAAAATTGACAGACCGACATTGTTTGAAAGATTTGCAAGAAGCTTTCCCCACTTCTTTTGAAAAGAACGTTGACTGCTCCTATCAGTCTTTTGCACTCAAATGTGGAGCTTGCAGGATTTCAACAGGTATGTGGGGGTACGTGCTGTCAGTTCCCCTTCACGGGAAAAGGTTGTGAAACTATTATCATCCTAACTTAGCTGTGCAAAAAATAGAACTTAAAAGTCTGCACCTTCTTATGGGAAGAAGTAGGTTTAAAATACTTTAATTTACCAGCTGTGGATCAGATCCAAAAGCTTTATGAAACCTCTGCATTTCTTATTGCTGGGTTTGAGTGCAGTGTGTTTGCTTTACTTGTTAGGAAAAAATTGTCAACTTTGTCTCAACTCTGTATATATTTTTACAGTGCTTTGCTGGCAGAAGGCAAACCAAGGGCCCTTTCACAACTGTTGGAGCTGGTCCATCGTATTTTTTTAAGAATGTACTTTGTAAAAGTACTTGTTGAGATTGAAACACATGATTTACTATTAATAGAAACAAAATCCCATGGACACTCCATGGTATCTTTGCAAAGAAACAACCTGTATTCTTGGGGTGAAATTTCTCAGGAACGATGATGGAGTCAGCTCCAGGAGCCATTTGCAACCTCGGTTGCCTTCAGCAAGAGACAACCAGATTAATTGGAAGTAGTTCTTGAAAGACAACACTATGAAGTTTTCAGTCCTCAACCACTGATCAGAGTTGTTAAGAACAGGGCTTTTATTTTTTTGCTGTCATTATGTTTGATCCATCAGTTTTACAGCTATTAAGGGACAAGTCTGGCCTTCAGAAATCTTTCAGTTCCAGAACAGAAATCTTCTGTTCCAAAGACATAAAACAACTTACTTCAAACTGCATTTGATTCAGACTGTACATTGAAAAACCCACCCTCACAAATGCATGTGCAAGTTCAGAGTAATGATGTAAGATGTATTGAACAGAAATAAGAAGGATATGTCATTTCAGATAGAGGAAAGAAAGGCAAATAAGGCCAAACATCGGCAATATCCACTTTGAGGTAATAACAGATATAGTAACATTATGTCCACAACTTAATTCTGTTACTGAAGCCACTTAGGAAAGCGAGTGCCTGAGAAACAGAAACGGGATTCATGAGCGTCAGTCTCTCAAAGCAAAAAAATTAAACTCTCTGTTAGCTTTGAGCTGAGATCAGTATGTGTTTTGGAGCTAAGTGGAAAGGAACAAGGTATGCTATGGAGAGAGAGCAGCTGATGAGGCTTGTTGAAAACTTTCTGCTGTTCCAGTCTGACAGACTCTGAAGCCAGCTGAGTTTTACCAAGAACTTATCTCTTTATTCAAGACATGTTTAGATCTTATCTTCTTTAGACAAATCCATTGGTGTATCAACAGTCTGGGGAGTTATCCCAATGCTTGGAGTCTTGCGGAGTAGATGTGCTTAAGGAGTGGTGGCTCTGTGCTAAAAACATCCAAAACAACCCAACAAACTCTCCCACGCTACAAATACTCTGCAGTTTTACCTAAATGTATGCTGACATGTCAAATTAATTTCATTTCTTCTTTTGGAATAACAGCCAAGAGATACTTGTGATGGCTTTTGAGTAGGGAGGTTTTTGACAGTGTTTGGATTGATGCTCTCATAACTGAAGACAGTGCTGTCTGGAGGAAATCACTGTCTGAAAGATGTAATTTGGATATACACTTGGTTGAAAACTCCTTTATCAGGTTAGGAATCTAGCCATGTAACTTTCAGTACAAACCATAAAACAGCATACTTAGGAAGAATACAAATGCACAAACACTGCATCCACGTTAATTGACCAGAGACAAGGAGGTGCAGAGGTAGATTGTGAGCTAAACATGGACCCAGATGGCAACATAATGCCAGTGCACAGTCAAAGCTCACTCAGGGAGGGATGAAGATAATTCCCTAGCTTTCATAACACATCTGAGGTCTTGCCTAAAACACCATGTCCCACTTTAAATCCAGATTGTTAAAAAAGTCAGAGAGAAGTTAGAGGCTGGAGGTGAGCAGTGATGTGAAGTGCAGGAAGAAGCAGCCGCAGGGAGATGCTGAAGGTGGGGGTGTTTGGTGCAGAGGAGAGGAGCAGGAGGGGACTCTGTGACAGCAAAGTGAGGCTGTAGGAGATCTGTGACTGTCTGGCACCTCTGCACTGCAGGAAGAAAACCCAGCAACCTTAGTGGGGTTTCTGCAGCCTGGCAGAGGAGTTGTGAGGTGAGTGGCTCGAGCTCTTCCCTTTCTCTGTAAAACTTCTTATGGAACCTCATTTTAAAGCTTATCAAAAGTGTCATTTCCCAGGTGGGCAGCAGTGAGGAGCTGTGGGAATGCTGAACTTGGCTCTGGGCCAGGCAGCAGCAGTGCCACAAGCAGTGAGTGACACGGCTCTGCAGCTGCCCAGCTCCCAGTTGCCCACATCAGCAGGGAAGGGACAATCCCAGAGCTCCCCTGGGCCAGTTTTGCAAAGAAAAGAAAAAAATATGGAGCCATGGAAAAAGCTACATGCCTAATGTCAAAGCCTCCTTCCTGACTGTAGAGCATCCATAGTCTCGATCTGGGGCATTTTCATAATACCAAGTTGTTTTGAGTAAAAACATTTTTCCCTTTCTCAGAATGTTGTTTCTCATTGAACATTTTCTAAACCACGGTGAATCTTTTATCTTTTCCCCTTGTTTCCTGCTTGGTTGTCAGCGCTTCATGTTTCTGGGCAGGTGAGGTATGATCACTAGTGGAGCGGGCAGTCAAGCAGTCCTTTCAAATGCCAGACCCAACTAAGCCAGGAACCAGCAGCTCAGGGGTGAGAGACATGGAGAGCTTATTGCTAACAAGAGCAAAAAGAGGAGGAGATGTCTGGGTTTTGAAAAGTGGTGTTAGTAACAACACAATTCTCTGTTCACAGATGACAGGATCAATGAAAAAAAGTATTCCTACCACCCTAAAGCTGCTGCTTTGAGAGATCTGAGGTTGCCTAATGGGCTGCAACATAATCTCCATGTTTTCAGTTTCTTCAATTTTACTCAATTCCACCACTTTCATAATTAAAGGATAATGAGCCAAACAGTTTTTCCCTTTATAACCAACCCTCTCTGGGTAGAGATTCAAAATAATAATATAAAAACCCCTCATGTATCCTGTCTACTGACCCTGCCTGCAGATAACAGGGATATCCTTCACTTTCCCTCTGCTGGGGGCTCCTGGCTGCCGTCTATCAGTCAGCTGCCATACTGTGAGCATGTCGTTAGGGGCCAGTGAAGAGCCCGCCCTGGTGCAGGATGATCCATCAAACTCACGTTCCCCACACAGTTATGGTCTCCCTCCTGGGAAATGAGTTTGTAGCATCCACACAGAGAACTGCATTGATTAGATAGAAAGAAAAAAACGGGCTAATTCTAATTATGGAACTTCTTAAACTTTTTGTGACCTCTCAATGATGCTGTAACCTCCTGGACATGCTTCCTTGCTCAGCCTGTAACAGGGACCAAGGAGAGGCAGGGCTGGTGGCAGCCAAGAAGTGGTGCAGGAAGGGGACTTGTCACCAAAGCTGTCCTTCCTGCATCTTAAAAAAATCTAGTGGAAAACCAAGAGCAGCACTAACAAGTTCAAGCAAGAAAACATACCTAAATCTCATTAATAGCTACAAATATCTCACTGGTGGGTGTCAGGAGGTTGGGGCAGCCACTTTTTTCTGTTGTATCCAGTGACAGGACAAGGGATGATGGGATGAAGCTGCAACACAAACAGTTCCATTGAAACGTAAGGAAAACCTTATGTCCTGGCCCAGGCTGCCCAGGGAGGGTGAAGAGGCTCCTTCTTGGGAGGTTTCCAAACCCCCCTGGACATGTTCCTGTGTGACCTGATCTAGGTGGGAGCTGCTTCTGCAGAGGGATGATCTCTTAAGGTCCCTTCCAGCCTCCACCATTCTGTGATTCTGTGATTCTAAATCTTCATGTACAAATGCACATGGATGGTTTCACACCACCCAGACATCCCTGAGGACCCCGAGGCAATGTCTGGGACCTTTGTTCCCTGTCCCCAGCAGGGACACATTGGGTCCCCAGCAGGTAACTCATGCAAGCAGCAGCTCTTCTGGCCCATGGCCAGCACTCAGCTTGAGCCCGAGCCCCTTCAAGCATCTTATCAACAAGGGCTGGGCTGTCATGGGATCTGCATTTTTAAAGGTAGCTTGTGTAGCACAAGCACCAGAGCAGACAGATGAGCATTTGGGATTTTGAAGACAGCAAAGTTTGTTCTTTGTACTTTTCTCCTAAAAATCTGCCCAATGCCCATCCCTCCCCTCATCATAGTCTGCTGCCCCTGGCCACTGTGGCTATAAATAAATCAGTTACAAGTTTTTCCAAGGGGTTAACTTTCCTTTTTTTTTTTTTTAGCAAAAAAGAGAAGCAGCAGTACCCAACAGCTGTTCAGGCTACAGTTCAGGAGCTTTTCAGAGCCATGAAAGATTTATTTTAGGGTTTTTCTTTTCCATTAGGTCTTAATTTTCAATATTTTATAAGAATTTAAATTATCCAGGAGAGCTGAATTTCTGGGTTTTGTGGGAAAAGAATGCCAGAAAGCATTTGCCCAGTGAGCAAATGACCATCCCACACAGAGTGCAAAGAACATTTCTGAAGGAGAGAACTGAGCAAACAAGGAACCCAGGGCAAACTTTAAAAATCCAGAAGTGTTTATTTTCCCATCAGAGAGATCAGTTCTGAGGGCTGAACAGACTGAGATTAATTTACACTCTTTTGTCTTTTTCCCCAAAAGAAAAACAGTGCTCCTCATTCTTTTCTTTCAATGCCACTCCCTTTTTCTGGGCCTCGTGTGCTGGACTGAACTCTGCTCGGCTCCAGACAGCTTGTACCTTTATCGTGCCATCCCAGCCACGCTCCCTGCAACACACTTGCCTGCCTTGTGCCCTTCACACTCAGCCCAGGGCAAATCAATAGTTGAGGGCCCTCTACTCAGACTCTGCTCGACCCAAAATGACCTTTTAAAAAAAACTTTAAAGTTCAGAAGTGTTTCTGTATGTGCCAGAGCTTCCAGCCTCCTGCCCAAGGTCCCACAGATGTCTCTTGGCTCAGCCTGTGGGGAAGGAGAGGGACTGGGAGAAAGGGGACATGTTTTAGCAAAGCAAAGCCACTGATAAAACAGGGGAAAACACCAATTCTAGGTGTCTTCTCATATGACAAGGAAGTTTGGCCAGCACACAGTGCAGGCTGCCCTAGCACAAGTGTAACATGGGCAAACAACAGGGAGAAATTTCCCCCCTCCCCAGGAAAGAGAAGGAGTGAGAAGCAGCCATGTGCTGTGCCCAGCTGTGGCACCGAGGGGACAGCAGCCATTGGATGCCATGGGTGGGAGGAGGTGGCCTGTGGGCAGCCAGCAGTGCAGTCCTCAGGGGAGAATGCACAAATGTGTGTCAGTTTGCTCCAGACTCAACACCTGCAAGAGAAACCCAACTTGGGCATATTTCAGACCCTTTGTAAGCACAGAAAGATTGTCCCATGACCCACTTCTGTATCAGGACTGGTTGGCCTCTCTGCTGACACATCCAGGGCATCACAGTGCCATGAGATGTCACCTAATTGTCCCCATGGAGGCAATTTCTGCCTCCTGCTTTGGCTCTGCTGAGGCTGGGAGAGAGCTGCAACCCGGGGAGCAGCACTTGGCAGGCAGTTAATGACTGGTGGACACCACTGCCACGTAGGGTAGAAGGGTTAAAAGTTGCCATGACCTTCCTCATTAACGACACACAGCTAAAGATTGTTAATTTTTAACTCACTTGTCGACCTTAAGCTGTTTTACTGTTCAAGAGGCAAAGCTGGGTTGGATGCGAAGAGCTGGAGGTTCTTCCTTCCCTCTGATGAACCAGTCCCCCTCTCTCAACACTGTCTCCACTCTGCCCCTTCCTAGTCCCCCAGTTTGGGAAATAATTTGCATTCTTCCTGTGAAAGCATTAATTGAGAGGAGAACAAATGGGATCCCAGGCAGTTTGAACAAGCCTCATTACTGGCCCAGGGCTTGTTTGGGATCGGCGTCCATCAAAACAACAATCGCAGTGCCCTGGCCCGACACCAAAACTGTCCCGGGAGGACTGGTGGGAGAGACAGGGGTTCTGTTGTCTGGAAGCCAGTTGTGCACCTTTAATGCTGGCTGTTGCAGCCAGCTCCTGCCTCATTGCTGCCCCTCATTGCCCAGCAGCAGGCCGGGGCCATGAGCAGGCTGCGCCGGCACTGCGCAGGGGGCTCCGCACAATGTCCCGCAGAACCCCGCGGCTCTGGGTGCCACTTGCAATTAGGACAGGTTTGGTTTGTGCTTTGCCTGGCTTTGTCCCAGCTGCAGGAGAGCCCCAGCCTGGGCTGGGTGAGACGTGAGCCAAGCGCTCTGCAGGGAGAGCATTGGCCGAGAGGCCGGCCGTGCCTCCTGCTGCTCTGGGGGAGCACAGAGGGTTTAGTTTAGTGCTGGGCCTGGCAGTGTGAGGTGAGTGGGGGGACTCGATGATCTTAAAGGTCTTTTCCAAGCATAATGATTCCATGAGCTGCTCAGGGGCACGTGGGAGCTGCACAGCTTTGCAGCCAGGCTCTGTGACAGCTCCTGGCAGCTTTCATTCCCCCCTCTCTCTTTCCCCCTCTTCTCTTTCCCTTTATTTTCCTCTCAAATTCCCATCTTCAGCTCCCTCTCAACTTGGATGGGATGATTTCATCTAGCTCCAGGCATGTTAGGTGTTTAAGTGAGGTACACGAGTCAATGGGGGAAGAAAGGAGTCCAAGACAGGGCTAAAGATGTGCTTGCCTTTCTGCACTACCTTTATGGAGATCAGTCCATCGACTTCCTTTCACTCCTCCCTATCTCACTGGCTTAAATTGTTGTGTTACCACAAGCTGGCTGGTAATTCTGCCATGGGTGACAAGGTCATAAGGGAAGAAGAGAAGAGTTTTTTTACAGCAGCATCCAAGGCTACTTGGACCCAGAGATTTTGCTTTCAGCCCATCTCTGCTTCTTCCAGCAACTGAGGTAAAAGCTAGTAAGGGAAAAACAACCATGGGTCACTGTAAGGACTAAGGCTGCTGCCAGTGGGGCCAGCACTCTTCCCCTGATGCTGGCCCAGCTCTGTGAGATGATCACTGAATTCCTAAGTAGCTTAAGCATGTTCTTATTAGAAGGAAGAGCAGTCATTTCAACAGCTTGCTTTGTGTTTGCTCTTTGTATCATGTGCTGAAACACCAGCAAGTAAGAGCAAAGGAGCTCTGCCTAGCTTTTGGACAGAGACTTTGATAGTCTGGGCTGTACATGTGCAGCTCATCAGCACCACGGTTCTCACACAAGTGCCCAGCTGATACGAAGTGGTCCTCAAACAGTCTGATTGTAGCTGTTTTCTCTAAACATTTACAACCAACAAAATGTGCATGTGTATGTTCAGCAGAGGGCCAAAGAGAAACACAGCAGCTGCTCCCCACATTCCTGCTGGAGCTTGTATATATTCCAGGACTTTTTAAAGCATTTATTTACATTTGCATTTTGGATCTCTCTGCACTTCCTGAGGACACTTGGCCAAATCCAGCAGTGGTGCAAAGAGGGGGCATTGCCCTGCCATCAGCACTGCCACAGTCCTTTCTGATGAGCAGGGGGATGACCTGTGTCCTTTTCCCATAGTCCACACGTGGGTAGGCTGTGCTTGTGCCCACAGAAACAGGCTCTGGCACCCTGCAGCCTTGCTGGGGGTCCTGAGCCATGGGCTGGGCTGGAGGGGCCTGTCGAGCCCACCCATGGCACCACCTGAGCTTGCACCATTCCATGGGCTTTCCCAGCTCTTCCCAAGCTGGCAGGGACACTGCTAAGCACATGCAGCCCTCAGAGCATCCCATAAGCAGGGCAGCCCACAGCTGGCAGCGATGTGAAACCAGCCCCCTCAGATGGTCCAGCGTCGCCTGCAAACGTGTGACAGTGCTGCAGCTCCTCTGCAGCTCCGTGAAAGCAGAGCTGCAGAGGCTGTTAGAGCTGGATAAATTCTGTTGGCTTCAGCAGTGAGCACAGACCATGGAGGGGCTGCAGCATTGTGCTCAGCAGGAGCCATGGCTCAGCTCTTGTCGGCTTCATCTGAGAAGTAATGAAGCAGCTACCAAATGTAGGCTGTGAGGGGAGAGAGTGCCATCCATCAGCTCCACATTAGGCTCTGGAGAACAGTATTTTTATCAGACAGCATGTGATAATTTCAGTCTTTCTCCGGTTAATGTTGTCTCAGAGCAGCACAAACCCCTGCTCATTCCCTACTAACTGTTCATTTGAATGAGGTTTTGTTGCCCAGAGAAGCAATTTTCCAAGGGGAAAGAGACAGGCAGTGTCCTCCTGGGAAGACAGTGCAGAAGCTTTCCCTCTCTCAGGAAGCACTGTTGGACAAGCTGCTGTGTGCTTTGCTGAAATGTGGGGACCAAAACACTCTCAGAGCATCAGGCCCAGAGCAGCGGCATCCCCTGGCCGTGGCCCAAGGGGCAGAGCCCTCGTTGGAGCAGGAGGCACAGGATGGGACCTGACAGCCCTTGGTTTCTCACAGGATTTGAAGGGAAGTTTCCCTGAGCCCAGACCTGTAGTGCTGTGTCCTGTTGTTCTAAATTCCTTCTGAAATCAAAGTCAAAGCTCGTGAGTGTGGTTTACAGGGAGCTATAGATGCTGTCTGCAAGATGCCTCATTCTGCAAGAAATCACATGTGTCAGGTTGCTGAGGCTGGTTTGGGGAGCCCAGTGCTTTCTGAGCTTTGATAACACTGCCTTAAAGCTGCAGGCAATCGAGATATCTGGTCAGGGGAAGAGGAAAGGGGCTTTCAGCAGCTATTTCTGGTACCTCCCCTTCCCCCTTGCTCTTTTCCCTACCTTTGCACAGAAAGGATCCCCAAAGCAAAGGGCATAATATGTTTACATTTCTGACACATTCCAGATGCTTTTCCTTTGGATGGGAAGCTTACAAAGCCCTTAGGATATAGGGAGACACTTAATGATCTTATGTATTAAAGAAGCTGCAAGGAGGTGTATTCAAAGCCAAAATCACCCAGTGTGCTTTTCAGAGCGTTGCCCTAGGATCAGGAGAGGTCTGGGCTCCCCTGGGCAATGTGTTCAGTATCCTGTAGCTCCTGCAGAGGCACGACCCCATAAACACAGTTGTTGCCCTGGCAGAGCACAGACACTCATGCCTCACCCCTAAGCTCCCTCCCCTTCCCCTGAATGATCTGCTGCCCCACAGCAGGTCTCCTGTATGGTTGGTCACCTTTAATGGCTTCTCAACAGCAGAGATTTAATTAAATTAGCAGGTTCAAAAACAAACATGGAAATGAAGGGAAAACAGGCCTGGTGTGTTAAACATCAAAAAGAAAATCATCCTTTAACAGTGACATTAACAAATGATCTTCACTGCTTCCTTTCCAACTGACCAAGCCTGATCTCTGATGGAGATGTAGGGAGTTCTCATGAGTCCCTTTGAATCATGCAGCTCTGCCTGCTGGAGGGTGGGAGCTGCTCCCCAGGAACATGGTGCTGGGTCGATGGGGAGCTGCAGTTCTTTGTGAAAGACAAGCACATGTTTTGTCTTGGCACAGCATCAGTATAACCAGAGACCGAGACACAGGGAGAGCAAAGTGCAGCAGTGTTCTAATCAGAGAGCAGGGTTGAATGCAGAGGCTCAGAAAAGCTGCTGATCAGCTTTGCCTCTGTCTGGCAGCACCCCAGAGAGGAAATCAACAACTGACTGTTGTAAAATCAAATCATTTCATAGCAGTTAACAGCAAGAGAGCAGAACACCTACTTTTGCCTTACCCCCTTGTGAAGATCAGTCCTGTTTGTGGCTGTGTGACTGATGAACTCCTACAAACTACGAGTTTCCTTCTGTGTTGCTCATGGCTGTTTGCCTGTGTAACTGCCACAGCTGGGTTCACCTGTGTGGCTTGTGCTGCACATCCTGTGTCACACTCTGCTCTCATCCCCAGATCTCATGAATGAGGGAGGTGGGCCCTGCAGCTGAGTACAACGTCTCACTCCATCTGTGTTTGATGTGGACGAGCTCATGAGCTTCTGTAGCTGCTTTATTTTCTCCTCGCTCCCCTTTTGCAGCTACTGTCCCTGCATGGTGTCTGTAAGCAGCAGTGTGTGTGGCTGGGTCAGTGCTGCAGAGGTGTTTGCTTCTGTGGGCAGAGGGGTGTTGGTGTGCCAGGGCTGTGACAAGACAGGCTGTATCACAGCCCACATGCATTGTGTTTGTCTGGGTTTGTGGTGGTGACACATGGCCTGTGCAACACAGGGACCAAACCTGATGGTGGGAAGGTCCCTCCATCCTGCATCACAGCACTGGCTTGGCACTGCTCAGAGAACGAGGAGTTTCGGACACTGCTGATGAATATAAGCATGTGTCCACATTCCCTCTAATAGACCTTTGTCCTCCTAAGTCCTGCACGTCTAAACAAGGCAACCTTTGCTCCAGGGAGCTTGCAGCAGCACCCGAAAATGCCTTCCTGCAATGATTACAAATGGATTAACCCTGCACCAAGTGATTCCTTAGTGTGTCATGCATCCCAGCCCACTGACAGCTCCTGGTGCTCTGAGAGCACAGACACACCTTTAATACACCTCTGAGGCCCTAAACAGCACTGCAGGCATATGGGGTGGAGATCTGTGCTCAGCTCCCATGGTGTTAGGTAGAGGTTTGTGCCTGTTCCTGCTGGAAAGTAGAGCATCTCCCTTGTCATGCTGTCATGCATTTGCACAAGCAGGCATTGTCAGCAGCAGGGGCTGTCAGGGGCTGCAGGGGGGCTGCAGCCTGAGGGGCTCTGGATCCCAGCTCCCTGCCCAGCTGCAGGGCTGCCAAGCTGGGATGGCCCTTACACCATTTATTACCACATTTAGCTGCTGCTTTGCAGTGTGTGTGGGAGCTGCCTGACCTGCTGCTACACCTGGCAGTGCTTTCCTGTCCTTGTAATCTCAGAGCATTGTTTCTACCAATTCTGAGAAGGGCAGCAATGGAACTGTTAACATAGGGGGGTAAATTTCCTTACAAATGATGGGAGATAGGCAAATGTATTTCAGAGAGCCTGTTCTGGCTGAGCTAAGAGGAGAAACCAATACTGAGGAGCTGATAAAAATCTGTGGTGATTTCTTGTACTGTTCTAGATAACACAGTCAGCTCTGATACACCGCTCTTACTGCAAAACCCTTGCAGCCCTGTTCTGAAGGACTCAGCAGTGGGTGGCACTGAAGTCCGGGTGCCCATCCCCTTTAATGCCAATGGGAACCCAGCTCCTGGCTGAGTGGATTAGGTCTGCATTCAGCTTAGCAGGAACAGCGTGGGAGTAGCAGCAGAGCTCTCCTGATGTGCTATTCTGGTCCAGCTATCCTTCATCCTTGTACAGTCAAACCACTCCCTGTGATACGAGGGCCTGTATGGGAACTGCAGCTTTGCCAGTACAGCTGTCTGTTTGCTGGGACTTGAATGGACACACTCCTGACTGCTGAGCATGCTAGGCTGTCCTGCAGCAAAAGGCTGGTGTGTTCCCATGGTGTGAGGCTAAAAACCCTTCAGCTTTATCCCTCTTCTCCTTCCTGGTAGCTCTGGGGAGAAGAAATAGTTTTTGGGAGAGGGTGAGGAGGATACTTGCTGTAGTGACCACTGGGCAGCTGTAAGGTCACTAACACAGTGTGGCACATGGCACTATCCCAGCACCAAATCATCCTAAAGCGCTTTGCTTTGGGGTGTAATAAAATCACCTCATCCTTTCCAGCCAGGCTGGCTGCTATGCACTCTCCAGGTGGTCCATGCAGCTATAAATGCTCTATAGCAGGGAAACTGCACTGTGATGAGCCCTCATGAGCACTAACCACACAAGCAGGGGCTGGTGGCTGGTTCCTTCTCCAGCTGCCACAGGGAGGGTCTGTGCCCCAGCAGGAGCAGCCACCGTTACCTTGGCCCAGCTCGGCTCAGGGGGCTGAGGGGCAGGAGCAGCCTGTGCTGGGCACAGAGCCCCAGCACTGGTCACAACTCAGGCAGTTTCTACTTGAAGCCTCAGTTTGACTTAGTTTAGGTTTCAGAGGCAACAGATAAACATTCCCAGTGAAGGCACTTCTTCCAAGGAGCTCGGCCAAGTGAGGTTTCCTTCTCTGTGTTTATGGGAAAGCATTTTGTTTAGATAGAAAAGCAAACGAGCAGCTCCCCACGTTCCACGGCAGCACATCCCAGCCAGATTGCCAGCTCTGGGATGCGACATTTATCACAAACTCTGGGGAAATTTGCTTAAAGAGTGCCTTATTAAACTCCCAGCAGTGTGTCTGTGGGAATGAGGTGCCACAGGCTGGCTGAGGAGCTGGGAGAGGGCGGGAGGCACGGCTGGTAACACAGCCTGCAAGCCAAGGGTTATCCTGAGATTCATTACAGCAGATAAATGCCTCTCCTAAGGACTCTTCCAGCCTGTGACTCAGTGCTGCAGTCTATGTACAGTCCAGGAAGGCTGGAGAATGTGGTATTGCTCGTACTGTGTTCTTGGGAACTGCAAAAGAAGGGGTAATTTGGATTTTGCCCTTCAGGGGTACAACTAAGTTGAAAACTCCCCTTTGTATGGACACCAGCAAAAGTAATTACACCCATAAATATCACTCAAAACGGGTTTTAAGTGAGAATTAATTGGTATCTGTACCTCTGAGCAGGGTGAATTTCTCCTGGGCCTGAAAAAGTTCTGCCTGAGCCTTTCAAGGAGATACTATTTCTTTCATTAAAGATGGAGAAAAAGGAATGAAAATCTCCACTGAGAACAGCTGGCTCATTTTTGCTCTTTCTTTGCAACAAGCTCAGGCCAAGATCTGGTTGCTGGCAAGCACAGACCCAACATCTGCAGGAGAAGAGGCCTTTGGCCTCCCCAGCTCGCTAGAATTTTCCGACTGATGTGAAATGTGTCCCAAGTGAACACCAGTGACTGTCAAGGCAGGGATGGGGTAGCCAGGTGGTAAATTTTTGATACATAGCTGGCTATCAGAGGGCTACTGAAGAAAAACCCAGCCTTGTGCAGAGCTGGACTCCACACCATGCACCAAGGGCTCAAGTTTTCTTTCTCAGGCTGCTCTTAGGAGCAGGAGCCTCCTAATCTCATGTTGGCCTTATCCAGTTTGCTCCTTGATTTAGAGGACCAGGATTTAGGTAATGGTTTAATGTCACTCCCATGTCACCACTGACCTCAAAAGATGGTGGGGGTTGGAAGGGGCTTTTAGACATCATCCTGTCNATACCTGTAAGTATCAATGAGATCCCTCCTCAGTCTCCTCTTCTCCAGACTGAACAGCCCCAGAAGGAAGATGCTCCAGTCCCTGAGCATCTTGGTGTCCCTGCACTGGCCTCTCTGCAGCAGTTCCCTGTCCCTCTGGAGCTGGGGAGCCCAGAACTGGCCACAGGACTCCAGATGAGGCCTCAGCAGGGCAGAGCAGAGGGGAAGCAGAACCTCCCTTGACCTGCTGCCCACACCGTGGGCCGTGGCCTCGTGAGTAGGGCTGGGCCTGCACCTCCCCTACCTTTGTGACTTGGCTCCAGATACTTCCAGATCAACTTCTATGGCAGTGATGGCTTCAATGTGACAGGAGACAGTGGGCTGTGCTCAGGGTACCTGCAGGGCGGTGATCACATTGCTGTTGGTATTCACAGGACCGGCACTGAGGGAGAAGGTGGGGAGTGAATGCATCAGGACTCACCTCACCTCAAATTCTGATCAAGCTGAAATCCCCAGACAAAGGCATGGGAAGGCCCTGGTATAGCTAACATCAGCCTTAGAGACTGAAGTACCCTGGAGCAGTGATCCAGCACCCCTCACCCCTGAGCCCCTAAGCCACCTCCATCCTCCTCCAAGTTCAGCCACAAAGCAGAGGGAGCCGGTTCCTGCTCAGCAGCACGCAGGGCAGCGGTGGGCAGGAGGCAGCTTAGGGTTTAAGGCTCTGGGCAGTGTTTCAGTTGGAAGATGCAGTCGAATGTTTTATGACATTTTTATAGTATTGTGCAATGGGATTTTGAGACATGAAAAGAAAACACTATGTAAGATGCAGCTGAGTGCAGCAAGCCCAGCAGGTAGGGGTTTATCTTTCCCTGCCCTCCCCTCACCCTCCTGCTGCTCTTGCCCTCAGTGCAGGCAGCAGCCTTGGTGGAGGCAACAGCCCTCGGTGCAGGCAGCAGCCCTCAGTGCAGGCAGCAGCCCTGGGTGCAGACAGGAGCCCTTGGCGCAGGCAGGAGCCCTCGATGCCCACGCCACAGCCCAGCCCACTGGCCCCAGGGCACTGCAGCACATCTGTGCTGGATTTATGTGGCTGCACATACTTCCACAGTGAGCACACGTCACATGCTGCTACAAACAGTCCCAATAAATGTGGGAGCCAAGAGTGCTTAAATATTACAACGTATTGAACGCCTTTCAGCCTGATCCATAACCTTGTAATTGGGAGAAAAAGAACAAGCCTCATCTTCAGACGGGGTTCCCTGGCTGCTGTTGTCTGTTTGCTCTGTGACAGCGGTAGCAGGGCCAGGAGAGGCAGGCTTGCAGCAGTCACCTAGAATCCTTCAAGTCGCTGATGTGGTGGCCCCCAAAACTAACTCACATGGTTTCTGAAGCAAGGAAAAACACATTTGGCAGTGAGACATGGAAAAAGGGCAGATGGAAAGGGCAGAAAGGAGGCACTGAAGTGACTTCATCAGAAATAAAATCTTACCCTGTTGGTTCAGCATCTTCCTAACTACATGCAGGTCACCGTCCTGGCAGAAGAACCAAGGTCACCTTTGGGCAGTCCTTCTCCTCCTGGAATGGCTGCGGTGAGGAGCCTCTGGGACTGTCACCCAGATGTGCTGAGCCTGGAGGCATCTGTCAGTGCACTTTGAGTCCTGCCAGAGGATGGTGTATAGAGAAAGCTCAGCTTGTCTCCAAGCCAAGAGATCAAAGCATCACAGAATCTCAAGGGCTGGAAGGGACCTGGAAAGCTCATCCAGTGCAACCCCCCTGCCAGAGCAGCAGCACCTAGAGTAGGGCACACAGGAACTGTCCAGGTGGGTTTTAAGTGTCCCCAGAGAAGAAGACTAAATCACTGAGGATGTGAGAGTGTCCTGAGAAAGTGCCAGTGTCTGAGGGACAGGACACTGGACCTGCTCAGCCTGGCCAGGACCAGCAGGATCATTCTGATGATCTTCTGTTGCCTCTCCAGAAATCAGTCTCTCCTGGGAATTTCACCAAATAGGTAGAAAATTGTCTGCAGTCCCAAGGTAAATTTGACCAGGCCCATTCCAGACACTCTGAGATCAGAGATTGCTGTGTGAAAACATGCAGGAGTTTTCACACAAATCCCCACACCCAGATGGTGAAAGAGGAGCCTTTAACTCCCTCTTGCATGCTTTCCCTTCCCTGTTTCAGCCCTTCTGCTAAAACAACGTGGGACAGGGATGTCCTTTTATAACCACGGCAGCGATGAGGCTTTTCTGTAACCCCTTTATTCAAGGAACTGATACTCTGGGAACAGTCCCAAATGGCACAGAGCTTGGCATGGCATTGTGCAAGTTGGCCACAGTACATTGGGAGTGAGGCGAGTTAGGGAAAGCCTAATCCCATCTTGTGCTTCAGAGTGGCTGCACAGGCATAGCCTGTGGCTTGGGCTGGGGCAGGAAGACCCTGTCCCTGGTGGGACGTGTCCAGCCCCTCAGCAGAGCACAGAGGGGGCTCAGAAGTAGCCCCAGCGCTTGAACTTGTGCAGGCAGAGCCGCCCAACATCACAACTTATTGCTGATCACAGTAAATCCCTCGCTCTGATTCTGCTGATGGCTCTGAGTTGCTCCAACGGTTGTTAAATGAACCGCACAATGAATTTTCAGTGTAAGCACTTGGGGGTTTTTTACTTTTTAAGAGCTCTTTGGCTTGACTTCAGTAGATGTTCCAGCTCCCTTGGAAGGTACTGCTGAGGAACTGGTGCACGTGGAAGACTCATCTCAACTGCTTTTGCTCTTTAGTTTCCTCTCTTGACTATTAATGTGATTGTTATTCCGTGGCTCCAGCTGTGCCCAGAGCTTTCTTGCAGTGGGTGCTGTACCTGCTCAGACACAGACACCTCTGTTTGGAAGTGTGTAATTACAGCCTGCTTGGGCAAGAGGAAAACACCATCGTCCCTGGCAGAGGTGCTTCCCAAAGTGTGACTCCTCACAAGCCAAAGGACCACTTTTCTGAGGAGCTGCTGTTGGATTTATGCTGTTTTACTGGGGAACCTGGGCATTATCCTGCTCACACATGTATCCTGAAGGCACCAGGGGTGACCTAGTGAGTAAAGTATCTCAGTGTTCATCTGTCCTTAGCACAATCTACTTTCCCATGGGATTTTTTGGTGACATTCTTCCAGAGCTGAAAAAAAGAGATTCCTCTTGCAGCAGAAGAGGCTCCTGGATTCCTGAAGAGCTTTGGCTGGAGCCCTGTGAAGAGATAGGCTGTGTGCCAAAGCTCAGCTGCATCAGTGTGTGAGGTACTGCTGAGCGGGGACAGAACCTGACAAATGATCTTACCATGAAGGAAACTCTTCCTTGGGCTGCTTCTCCCCTGCCTGCAAAGCCCTGCTGGGTCACAAGCCTCAACCCCTTAAAAACTTCAAAGGAAACCAGGAGAAGCTTTGTGTCAGAAGAAAGAAAGGGCTTGACAAGTGATGGCAACGGGGAAAGTTGTGTCTCCTCTGAAGTGGCTGTGACCCCACCACTGGGACTGTCCATGCTCATAACGAAGGATCTTCCCAATGAGTGTCCCCTTCAGCTCATGTAACCCCAGTGAGTGGCAGCCCCTTGCCACCTGCCTGCAATCCAGCCCCCCAGCGTGGCTCAGCGTGCCCACCACCATCTCTCGGTAGTTTTTCCTGCTTCAGGCTTTCTGAACACGTGAGGTGCCCCAGCTTGGGCTCCCAGAGCACCTGCATTGAACTCATGAACACTTCTTCTTTCAGAGGCCCTTGCAAAGCACCTTGTGGTGGCAGCAGCTCTCCTGGGTGAGAGGAGTGTGCCCAGCCATGGCCCTGGGCGCCCTGGCTCTGGGGCAGCTGCTGTCGATGGCATCCCAACTTGGATTACATTGGTTCCTTTGATATTGCCCAACTGAAACCCTGCTCCCCAAGGGAGGCTCAGCTGAACTGACTGTGGTTATTAATATTGTATTATCAGCAACCAGATGGCCCAGAGACAGGCCGTTTTCATACATTTTATGGGTGTCCTTGGGTGGAAAATGATTTCCACTTGTCTTTCGTCCTCATAGACTTCAGGTGGAACTAAAACAGCAGCACCCTCCAGCACAGGCCAAGTGACCAGGAGGAAGTGCCTGGCTGGAGAGCAGATGTGACAAATGTCTGTGCAGGTGTTAATAGGATGGCTGGGGGGCAAGAGGAGGCTGTGGGTCCTTCCTGCCAAGTCTGGAAAATGCCCAGGGTGCCTTTCCTGGAAAGCCTCTGGCCTTTGCTCTTTTTATTTCACTTCTCCTGCCTTTTTGGCTGATACTCAAAGAGTTTGCAATGGTGTGTGCTCAAAACACAAAAGACAAAAGCCTTTCCCAGCAAAGCCTCCACATGCAGGCAGGGGCTGCACAGGGCCCTGGGCTGGGCAGAACCTACAAGTCCTGTTTGGATAAACAGAACTCAGGAGTGAGGGGAAGAGCATCTCTGACAGCACAGCCCTGGGTAGGAAAGTGACTGTGCAGAGGTGCTTCAAAGAGGTCGCTAACCAGGAGGGTTTCTGGCTCCCAGGGGACGTTGTGTCCAAGGAGCAGCCAGATGGGCACCTCTTCAAAGGTCATTTCACTTGATCCCAGTCTCAGCATTGTCCATCTGCTCCTTCTACGCTTGAGATACAAGTGATGGTTGAGATAAACAGAAGAGCCTGGGCTTTCTATTGCAGGAGGAGGTTGCCCTGCCCACAGTGTGCAGTGCTGCCTCTACCTGAGGCCCCCGAGCCCAGCCCAGTCCTGGCTCTGACACCAACTTGCCCCATGGCCCTGGGCATAGCCCAGCAGCACCTTGGTGCCTGCATTGACACCTCAGCACCAACCCTTCCTCAGACACTTGCAACGTCCTGGGGTCTGCCAGGCCTTGTCCTACATGACAGCCTCTCTCCAAGGCACAGTGGTGACAGGGTTATCCCATGACATGCTGACACCTCCCTCACAGTGTCACTAGCAGCTCAGATTGGGAAGGCACGTTAACTCCCCTCCTAATGAGTGTTGCTGCTGACAGCCCCAGCATGGCCTCAGGGAAGGTTTGAGGGTGGGCTTGGGGATTCAAGGGGTGTGGATGGGGTCTCAGGAGAAGGTGCTGGTGGTACCAAGAGCTCTGGGGAACGAGTTGCACTCAGACTTGTGATATAAATACAACCACCCTGCTATTCCTGTGCAAACTGCAGCTTCAGCCCAGGCTCCATTCTCCCCTTGCTGCGGGAAGGGTATAATTTAGGGGATTTGCCAGGCTTTTACCTAACCATGTGCCCAGCCAGACCTCCCCCAGACAGCCCTTTAGTTCCATGAGCATCGGTCTTGGGGCACAGTGTCCCTCATGAATCTACCCCACTGCCCCCTCCCCTCCCCACAGCGCAGCAAGGGTCGAACCTACTGCTGTGGGTTGGTTAAAGCCCTTGGTCACCTGTGGGCTGTGTGTGGGGTGTTGGGGAGACAGCACCTCAGGGATATCCTGATGCACAGCTCTGGCCCACATCGGGCTGCTGCCAGTCCTGTTGTGGTGGAGGCAGGACGGGAAGAAGCCTTTGAGCAGGTGCTGGATACCAAGCTCCATGGCAAGCTGTAGATCCTACTCAACACTGCAGGGGTTTGTGGTACCCTGGGGAAGCTGGGGAGAGCACAGGTTCCTAGACACAAACAGGCATTTCTAGGGTTTAAGTCCCACCTCAGGTATAGATTTTGGTGCAGATTGTTCAGTGCAAAGAGTAGAGGAAGGCCAGATCAATAAACAGAAATCATCTCAGAGATGGATCATCTCTAAGTGATGCTGCTCAGACAATCACAGAGACAGTTTAGGAGCACTGGATGATTCAGGGCATTTTGTGATTTCCTACAGAGGTTTGTCCTCAGTGGCCACAGGAGGATCTGGCTGAGCTCAGTGGGGCTGCACAGTGTCCT